>OY752135.1:15531118-15972430 GCA_963573275.1 Caenorhabditis uteleia
ATCGAAAAATGTATCAATTTTTGGTATTTCGTGTCGAGACCTATGTGGATTACTTTTATGTGAACTGGTTCCGAGATATGCCTGTTATCGATATATGAAGGCATTGACCCTCTATGCGCCTTTAAACCGTAGCCTAATTAAGATTACTGTACACTCCGCGCCATAACTGGCTTCAAAATCGAAATCATGGGCTCTAGAGTGATTTTTTCGTGCTTATTTTAATCAAATATGCCTTCCATAAAAGTTTTATACGAATTGGAAAAATTTTATTTATAGCCATTTGTGCACTTTTCAGTCCTCGAAAATCATACTTTTCTGAGGTTTTATCAGGGAAAAAACCATTTATTTGCCATTAGAAACACATTTCAGACATAATCCGGCAAAAAACAGACATAAAAATTTTTCGCCCAAAAAAAAGCATGAACAATAGTATGCACTTTTTTGGCGAAAAAAATTTTATGAAAATTTTTTGCGTTTTTTTCACTGAAATGTTATTTTTTCGTCACAAAGGGGAGCGGAATCACAAAACTAGGTCAAAAAACTGCTCCGAACACCATAAAACCGTCGATTTTCAAAATTATGAAACTATGAATCGCCTCTAACGCTTTTCGTGTAAAAGATATCGTTTTAAAAGTATTTTTAATCGATTCAGCTTAATTTTTTACATCAGAATCGTCTATGAACGATAAAAAATAATCCCGTAGAAAAAATTCATATTTTCATAGAAAATTTTAAGGTAAAGTTTTTTATTTTCGTAAATATTTAAACCTAACTTAGGTTTAGCTTGCCGCAACATCACCTCGATTCGATGCGCGAAGATCTCAACACACTTTCATTCAACGGCGCCGTTCGCCTCCTTGGCGCAGTATGAGAACATTTGGCTGTCGCGTGGAAGTGGATAGGTTCGATTCACCGAGAGTGCTATTGTGTTTTTGTTGCACTTATAAGGCGACAAAACGTTGTTTCGAGGTCTAGTGTACTTGAAATCCTTGGGAAACTTTTTTTTCAGAACTTTCGAATAGATCAACAGCTTAACATTCTTTTTTTCGTAGCTGGACTCATTTTTTCAGATTTTCAGCGGTTTTCCAGATAATTTTCACTCTTAACATCAACAAACAGCACCCAAAAATAAATTTATTCTAATTTTCAAAAAAAGATAACTCGGGAAAGAACTTGATTTTGACACCACAATTGCTGTTTTCTTCTGTTTGTTGCGAGACAGAGTCTCTCACTCTCCGCCATCGTCGTCGACCAGTTTTCTCCATTCCTTTTCATCCATATAAAACAATTCTTCTTCTACCACTTTTTTATCATTATTTTGTTGAGCGACTCTGTTTTCGACTTGATCCAGCGAGTTGGGACTGTAAAAATGACACATTTTTTGAGTTGAAACAGGTGAAAATCAGATATACGAATCTATGAATTTATGAATCTATGGATCTACGAATCTATGGATCTATGGATCTATGAATCTATGTATCTATGTATCTATGAATCTATGAATTTATGAATCTATGAATCTTTGAATCTATGAACTTATGAATCTATGAGTCTATGAATCTATGAATCTATGAATCTATGAATCTATGAATCTATGAATCTATGAATCTATGAGTCTATGAATTTATGAATTTATGAATCTATGAATCTATGAATCTATGAATCTATGAATCTATGAATCTACGAATCTATGAATCTATGAATCTATGAATCTATGAATCTATGAATCTATGAATCTATGAATCTATGAATCTATGAATCTATGAATCTATAAACTTATAAATCTATGAATCTATGAATCTCTGAATCTATGAATCTATAAATCTATGAAAGCAAAAAAACTCACTCGATCTCCCTTTTGCCGATTTTATCCCGCTTGATATCACCCTGCTTGATGACATGTCTTGGGTGGAATCCGCCAATCATTCCTTGCGTTTTGTGCATGACACCATTGGCTTCCTCGTCACACCAAACTGCACCAAGCACGAGCACCAACGACATCATCGCAATAAGCGGTCGTCCTGTCAAATAGTGTTGATTGGGTATATCAGTCGCTGATCAGACTACACATACCCCGTGCCATTTGACCAGTTGGTGTATTGTCCGTTTTGATTCGAATATCGTCTCACTCAATCGATTGTCGATTTATTTTGATACTGATTTGGTTGACATTTGGGGGAGAAGGGGGAGGGATATATGGACATGTCACGTCACGTTTTTATCAGTTTTTATCATTTTTTTGTTGTAAACTCTGATTTTCAAATGGATCGTCGTTCAGAATTGAAGATACACAAAATGGACACATTTTCAGAAAGCAATGAACTTTGATAACCCACACGTATGCGCACAGGAGTTTGAACCATTTTTTGAACCAAATGCAATATTACATGCTTTTCAAGGAATTTCAGCATAATTTTGAGCTTTCTGGATGAATTTTTGAGGTTTTGATATCGAAAAAGGGTTAATATCTACTGTTCGTTGGATCAATCAAAAACTGTGTATATTTAAAAGTTTTCAGAGAATTTTCGAGCAAAATCAGCAAAAATCAAATTTTACTCTAATATGAAGGAGCATTCGCCTTGTTTTAGGCGAAAAGTGTGTAACTTTTTTGATTTTCAACAGTGAAATTTTTAAATTTGGTGAAGTAATTGAACTTTCCAGGTAAAATATGCTCTTATGTCGAAAAAGCTTTCATCTTTTCCGTCGACTTTTTCAAAAAATCATGTACTTTTAAAGTTTTCGCGGAATTTTTCAAGATGAATCCATATCAAAATCAAATTTTTGCTGTTTTTCTCTAATATAGAGGAACATTCGTCAAATTTTTTGGTTAGAATTTTTTATTTTTTTTTGATTTTTGATATTAAAATCCTGATTTTTAATTTAAAAAATCAAGTTTTTCCGTCGGTGATTGCAGTTGTTGGGACGAGGAAGCCTGAAAAATCAATAGTTTTAGCATTTTTGACACAAGAAGATGAGGAGAGGCGAAAAATCAAGGATAACGGCAAAAATATAGGAATATACAGATTTTTAAAGCTTTGGACTCTGGAAATCAATAAACCCTTCGATTTCAAAGGGGAAAAGGTGCAATTTTGAAGAAAATCATTACTCCTACTGGAAGAATACAACTGAAATAACTGAAAAAAGGAGAAGCTCGCCAAATTAACCTAAATTTCATTCTAGATGAAATAAAGTGGGCAGAAACTACAGAAAAATATCAAATTTGCAGTTATCAGCTCTCACAGACAGAAAGCTCAATATTTCAGCTAGATAAGATATTTTCTGACAAAAAACAGTAACATTCTTTGTTTTCCGAGCTCCATATCAATCGAAAAAAACAAAAGAGCAAAACAACGTCACTTTATAACGTGACCTAGATACAATGGGCAGTACATCGAATGACGATCAGTCTAGTCAGTATTCACGATATTCATACATAAAAAGTATGCTCATCGCAGCCTTCGGGCTCCAACTATTCATATGTGTTGCACACGCGCAACCAACTCCGCAACTTTCGTACGTGCAAATGGTGAGTTGTTTTACAGTTTTATTGAAAGCAATATTATAATTTCGAGATAGGAATTGTGCGCCTTTAAACCGTAGAACCTGTTTAAAGACGCTTAACAAAAAAATTTTTCTTTAAAAATAGGATTAAAATTGTCAAAGGCGTTGATCTACATCGACTTGTCAGACTGCGGAATTGAAGCAATATACAAAAAGTGTTTTACAGTACTTCGATGAAGGACAAGTCGTTCCGGCCAAGTTTTTCACTAAAACTGAAGCAGAATGGCGTAGTGATCGACAAAATCCAGGAGAACTGACTACTGTAAGCAACGAGAAGCACGTGGAAATCAAATTTCAAAATATTACAGAGTGCTAAGGAAGCGATTCGTCAGTTAGCACGGACTACGCTAGCAAAACATCCTTCGCTCGTACCGTCACGCGGTTCTAACACTTTGGCACCAGTATGAATCTGATACTTTTCGTTTCAAAATTACTAATTTCAGATCATATATACTCTAATAAGAAGTAGTTCAACATCGCTGGAGGCCGCTCACACGTTTTCTGTAGCAACGAATGGTCCTCGAGGTAACATTATTTTTAGTCGCAAATAACAAAAAAAATGTGGCTTCAGTGAATGCCGACACGGGGACACTCGCTGTCGATGAGTTGGACGCCGATGCACCATGCGCTAAAAGAGGAAAGATTCTGGAGTTAGCGCATCATAATTCCAGTGATTATCAGCTGATGCTCACCGAGTCTAGTGTATGACTATATTCATTTTGCTCAGGTTACACAGCCAATTTTCAGTATGAAGCATTCCTTCGAGGTTTGTCAACCCATACAAGAGAGACTGCCACTGCGGACAATATGATGGACCTCCTGAAGATTGTTGATGCTGAACAGAAAAACTTCCCATCGTCAACATCCAACGGAATTTTGACACAAGCAGCGCCATTCATCAAGACAGTCGGAGAACTTGATATGGGAATCACTACACAGCAACTGAAGATGAACGGAATTGAGCTTGACGAGGAAATCAAGAAGTCTAGGATTAGCAAGATTATGACGATATTCTACGAACAAGTCTTTGCCAAAAAGAATGGTCAAACTCATAAAATGTTGGCAATTGCGACAAAGGCGGCCACTTTACAAGCCATGATGGTTGAGTTCAAGGTCCATAGTAAAATAGATTCATATCTACCAACTGCTGGTGCAGCATTGGCATTTGAATTCTATGACAATTCGTATGATTTCAAGGTAATTAGTAAATATTCGACGGGAATGAAACTGAATAAGTTTAGATTTTTTACACGAAAGATGGAACATCATTCGAGGACGTGACGGCTACCGCTGGATGTTCAGAATATTGTCTGTTTACTGACTTCGAGACTAAAGGAAAAGACTATCGATCTAACCCATACGATTGTCAAGTCACAGACCCATTTCTGTACACCATCCCAACCACAACGGCTGCACCAACGACGCCAATGACGAGACCACCATTGCTTAGCACACAAGTCACTCCGCAACAATTTGCCCCGGTAGTTGGAATCGGAGCTCTACATCAAACAAGTAACTGCGATGAGATTTGTGCAAAAAAGACGAAGACTGAGAAATGTGACGACATGTGGTTCTACCTGTTTCTGCTCTTTCTCTTCCTATTCCTTCTCGCTGCGGTTATTCTTGGTTTCGTGGGTTATCTGTTCTGGAATGCACGAAAAGACAATTCGAAGCTGAAAAAGGAAAAAGAAGAAGAAGAAAAGTTGAAGGACAAAGCGCAAGACGATGTTACCAAGCTGACTATTGATGTGGCAAATCTAACCAATGACAAGAACCTATCCGATAACGCACATAAAACATTGGACGCCAACTACAAGCAGCTGGAGAAAACTAAAAAGGAACTGGATAACGAGAAAGCCGCTTGGTTACTTCTTGAAGCCAAACTTCGGAAAAACCAGCGAGGGACGTTGAAGGAGCCTACAGAGAATCAAAATAGGGTAATTTTTTGAATTAAGCACATCTTTTAACTTTCTTTTTTATAGTTAATTGCTTGGATGAAAGAAACGCTGAAAAGAACAGCCACATCATTTTATGACGAGTTCATATCCCTCAATATGTACAAGGACAAAAATGCAACATTCCGTCATTACAGTAACATAGCTAATAAGGCCTATAATAGGTTTGGAACTAATTAGCTAAAAGTCCATAATTTTAAATTCTTGCAGATATGAATATGTAAAGTGTCAAGACCAACATAGAGTAACACTGACTGATAAATCCCTCAATCACAGTTATATTCACGCCAACTATGTCGACACTGCCACGTGTAAAGAACGCTTCATATGCACCCAAGGACCGCTGAAAACGACAGTTGGCGATTTTTTGTGGATGATTGTTCAAGAGCGTGTCAAACATGTTGTAATGCTTTGCGGGATCTTCGAAGGAAAGGCAGATGCTGAAACCGGACAGCGCGAGAAGAAAAGTGAACAGTATTGGGCAGACAGAGTAAACGTTTCGGAGACGTTCGGAATAAACGGAACACGCATCAAATCAATCTCCGTAACAAAAACAAACGAAGAAGAATATAAATCAGGAGAGAACTGGGGAATAACCAAAAGAACACTCAAATTGACATACACAGATGGGAAAGGCAAAGAACGTGCACATTTGTTTACACATCATCAATGGAATCAATGGGAGGATCATGGAGTTCCAATCACCAAGCTGCCAGTGTTCCGTGTCATGTTGGAGGTTCTAAAATCGGATCAATCAATAGTTGTTCATTGTTCGGCTGGAATTGGACGCACAGGAACATTTGTTGGTATTGGACTCCTTTATGAATCAATTTTGGCCGGAAAACCTATTGAAAACCTGCTTCAGGAATTGAGAAAATTTAGAACCTCAGCAGTTCAGACTGAAATGGTGAGTTGTCGCAAAAACGATTCATAGTAAATAATTACTGATTTCAGCAATTCGCATTTATCTTCGATGTTATCGTTTCATATTTTATGGAGACCGATGAAGTTATCAGAAACAATATAGGCATTGAATACGAAGAGTTATACAAAAACTGGTGCTCTGATCAGCAACGACTCGTCTACAAGAATCGCGAGAAGATTATGGGCGTGGAAGAAGAAAACGACAACATCAAACGCATAAACCTTCAATTTGATTGCGTGAAAAAGGTGTTGGCTCATTTATCGAAACAACCAAAGGATGTGGAGGATCTGCTCGGTGAACCTGCAAAGAGTCACGCAGTGACTGTGAAAATCGTCAAATTACTCCAGCCCAAACAAGTCGAACAACCAAAAGAGGAGGTATCCGCCAAGAAACTCGAGAAATCCGTCAAAAAAGCAGAGAAGAAAATTGAGACACCGGAGAAGTCGGCGAAGCCAGCCGAGAAAATTGAAAAACCGGAGAAATCGGCGAAACCAGCCGAAAAAATTGAAAAACCGGAGAAGTCGGCTGACAAACAACCAGAGAAATCCGACGCCAAAGAATAACCTTTTTTTTTAAATTTCAATCATTTTTTTTTTTTTTGATATCAAAAGTACAAAAGATATCAAGGTATGAGGAATTCTTAAAATTCGCTCTTTAGTTTTATTGTAGAATAAACTTTTTGTAGTAGATGTGTTGCTTTTTCAAAATGTTTATAAAAACATGGCTTACTTTCAAGCTTGCAACAATCTTCTTCCTCATTCCTAATTTTACACAAGACAATTCAAAAGTTCGGATATCAAGCCAATATCAAGCCAGTAACTTGTTGAAGATCGAAAATCGATGGTGTGTTTCGAAAACGAAAAAGAAACCAAACAATGAGCAAGTGGGACAGGAGAAGGCGGAACATTGAAATGGTGACTAGTATTGAAACATCGAAAGTGCCTAGTAGGTGCACATAAAGATGCGAAGGATCCGGCATATGCGACACTCGATGGTGATTATCCATCATTTAAGGCTGCGAATTTGAAAGGGGTACGGTAGATTCTATGGATCTATGGATCTATGAATCTATGAAGTGCTGGAATTTAACCGGATTTATGAAATTCTATGAGATTCAGTATTTCTGCTCATAGAATTTCAACGATCTATGATAGTTGTTGAAGAATTCTATGCATCAAAGTTTCATAGAATCGTCAATATTACAAAATCTCATCCATCGGACTTGAGGATCTATGAAGTTCTAAGAGCGGGGTCTATGGAAAAAAACCGTAGAACTTTATAGCCATATAATTCTATTGATCTATGGATCTATGAATCTGTTAGCTAGTTCTATGATCCTTCAGTGCTGGAACATAACAGTATCTATGAAATTCTATGAGGTTCACTATTTCTGTGCATAGAACTTCTTAGATTCTATGCATCAACCTTTCATAGAATCGTCAATATTACAAAATATCATCTATAGAACTTGAGGATCTATGAAGTTCTATGGATGGATCTAAAAAACCCATAGCTATACAGCTAGCAAGCATAGATCTATGGTATCTCAAAGTTCTACGATTCAACATACTCATAGAATTTGAGAATCTATGAGCTTTTTGATCAACGAATCTATAGATCCATGGATCTATGAAATTACGAATCTACGGATCTATGAATAGAAAAATCTACGAATCAACAAATATTCAGGATTCAATAAAAAACGTCGAAGAAACGCAAGATTCTGTAAAATCGAAGAAAATGGAAAAGGATAAGGAATAATTTGTATTTATATGAATAAAATGATACATAAAAACCGAGACTATATCTTTTTTGTCAAAACAATGTTATAAACACAAGTGAAACTTTTCAATTGGCAACAAAACTACAAATATTCAGAATAATATTGACATGATACATGCATAAATTAGAAAAAATCACCAGCTGATGGTCGTTTTGGATCCAATTGATCATCTTTTGATTTTGAGTGTTTTGGTGTTGGTGGATCGTCTGGAAATATGATATTTATGGTTAAAAATACTCGAAAACCACAATTTTCTTGATTTTCTGATTGGACACGTTTTTCAGATATTACTGCTGAAAATTTCGATAATTTTCTCATTTTTGAATGCATTTTTGTGCAGTTTTTAGTGCAATACCGTACTCCATTACTGTCACTGGTATATAGCTTTTTCACAGAATTTTGAGCTTGAAAATGCAAAAAAATTGAAAATTCAAAAAATGATCGATTGCGAGGAAAAACAAGCTCTTTACTTGATTTTTCAAAAAACTTCGATTCTCGCAAAATTTTCGACTTTTTGGGTTTGATTTCCCCCAAAATATCGGTTTTTAATTTTAAAATTCAAAAATCCAGCTGTTTTCCGAGTTTCAGATCCATTCAACTCAATATTGTTGAAAAATTCCTTTTTTGAATTTTTAAATAATACACCTTTCTGTGTTTACTGAGTTTTTTATAGCAATTTTTTAAAAAGTATTTATAGCATTTTTATAGCTTGGTGGTCTCAGAATTCTTATTTTTTCGGATCTTTTTGTTAAACCACAAAATTCTTTAACTTTTACAATTTTTCCTCAAAAAACTCCTTCACCAACCTTTCTTCTTCCTAATCATCTCTCCAATATTCGGTGTCCCGGGTGTTCGTGCTCCTTGACTCCATGATGATCCCGGTGTTCCACCACTTCGACTCCAATCGCTTCCCGGTGTTCTCGTCCATTTGTTGTTCGATTTTGGCGATAAGAATGGCGATTTCGTCGACATTTTCAGTCCCAACTTTTTAGTCGCCAATTTTTGTGCCGCTGGTGATAATTGTGACAATTTGGCTGTGGTTGAGCCTCGATTTGTGCCAAATGATGGTGATTTGCTGAAACACGAACGAAACGGAGGGTGTGATAATTGGTGTGAGATATGGTGCAACTTACTGTGCAATTTCGGCGGCTTTCATGGCGATTTTTCGTTTGTCACGGTATTTGGCGCCGATCGAGTCGTTCATTGTTTGCGCGATTTTTTCACGGTATGGGATTTCGGGTATCTGTAAGATTTTCATTTGTAAAGGCGTTCTAGGCGTCATTTTGTTGAATTTTTTTGAAAAAAGGATTAAAATTCGAATTTCTCTATTTTTTTTTTCGTTTGAAAGGCCCAGAAATTTCCAAATTTGTCGTAACTTCTATTCGTGAGAAGTTTCCGGCTGAATGAAAAACTGGAATTTCAGCTTTTCTAGATTTTCTAATTCCAAATTACAAAAAATTTTAAAAAAATTTTTTTGATCCAAAAATCACTGGCATATCAGATTTATCAACACAAGATTGTAGTATCCTTCTATTTTTCGCTTTAAAAATAATTCCAGCTTTTCTATATCAAAACGTCAATTTTCCAGTTTTTTTTTTCAGATTTTGAAAAGCTTTCAGTACAATTAAGCATCAAAATTTCGAAAATCTCAATTTTTGAAGGGAAAATTGTCTGATTTTCCGTTTTTTTTATCAACAATCGATGAAAAACTACTGCTTTCTCAAGATTTTATGACAAAAGATGCCGAAAATCAATGATTTTGTCTATTTTCAGCGAAAAACTTGTCGAAAACGTAAACTTCTCTAATTGTTTTCCGATTTTTCAACTAGAAATGATTATATTCCATTACTCTTCAGGTCAAAATCATAATTTTCAACAAAATTCGAAAACACTAACCTTAAAAGTCGGTCCACTCCCATTCAAATTCGCTTCCGAAATATCAAACCCATCCAATCGAAACGGTGTCCCATCAATTTCACCCCATGTCATCAATGGTGAATCCATGACTTCTGGATCGGGATTCGGTGTCGCCAACAGTTTCATGGCGTCGTTTGGTGTGACTTCCCTTCCCAATACATCAACTTTTCCGACATTATTAATTGCATGATTCAATGCGGCTCGATGCATCGCTTCATCTGATGGTTTTTGTTTCATATCCTCCGGAAACCTCGTCGCCTTCCGATTAATCTCGATTTGTTGTTTTTTCGAGGCTTCCATGGCTTCTGCTGGTGTCAGCGCGGCGCCGTCCGGATTGAATAGTACCGTATTCCAGGCGGTATACTTCCAATTGTCAATGTTTAATGGACGGTTTTTGTCAGCGTCTGGTGCATCTTTGAGCGCTAGTTGAACATCGGCGTCGGCGGCGATTGCGTGTTGAGTGATCTGCAAATTTTCAGGGTTTTTAACTGAAAATCGTACGTTTTGAGCATTTTTTTGCTCAAAAACACTGTTTTTGGTTGCTTTGGTCGAAATTTATAGTTTTTTTTGTTTGAAACGGCGTGTTTCGGAAATTTTAAAGCAATTTTTGATCTAAAAAATCAGTTTTTTTTTGACTGATTTCGTGTTGTGCTAAAATACATATTTTTTCGCCTTGAAGTTGCTTGATTTGCCAATTTGAACTACTTTTTACGTTTCAAAGCTAATTTTTAACGAATTTTCGAATTTTCTGACCAAATGAACCGTTTTACAAAAAAACACTCAAAAATCTTTATTTTCGCCGATTCTTGAGATTAATACTAGCTGATTCGTTGATTTCTGTTAAAAAAACATGTTTTTTTCAGTCGATTTTCTGTGCTTTTGGGTCAAGATCAGCATTTTTGATGTTCTTGATTTTCTGATCGAAAAACAATGTTTTTGATGAAAAATTATTTTGAAAAGCAGAAGTTTCAGTTAAAAACTGTGTTTTCCGCCGATTATCAAACTAAAATTGTCAATTTTCAGCCAAAAATTCCCTCAAACCCGAACTCACCAAGTTTTTATTATGTTCCTTTTCTGCATCATACAACCATTTCCGTTTCGCGTCTTCTCTCTCCCTCATAACCTGCAAAATTCAAATTTGAGATTTTCCATCAAATAAAAAGCTTAAACTACCTTGGTCAATTCTTCAAATGATGCATTATCCTCCGATGTGTATTTGTTCAAATATTCCGTTAGGCTTACGTTTTTTTTCTTCGCCAAATTTCGAGCGACCGCCTGGAAATAAAATGTGTTGATGAGAAAAACGTTTTTAGCCTGTTTTTGGGTGAAACTATAAAAATTTGTCGATTTATAAATAAAATGAGTTGAATAGAGTGATTTTATGCACTTTTATGAGATTTTTTTAATAGAAAAAATACAATTCAATGATTTTTTATGTCAAATAACTCGAAAAATAAAGATTGTTGGTCAAGAAGTGAATAAAACAGCTAAAAAAGCAAACTTTCGGATAGAAAAAGTGGTAATTTTCGTTAATTTTGAAAAATTTTTCGGAGAAAATCGATTTTTAAAGCTTCGTAGCAATTTTTCGAGTTTTCAGCAGAAAATTTCTTTAAAAATAGTCAAAAATCACTAATTTCGGTATATTTTAAGATTTTTTTAAAAAAATGTTTTTTCTTTATGATTTTTGACGACTTTCAGCAATTTATCGACGTTTTCAGTAGAAAAGCAACACTTTCTAATGGTTTGTATCGACTGAAAGACTTGAAAATCAAATGTTCAGGTTGAAAAGAGCACGTAAGAGAAAAAACAGCTTTTTTCACGATTTCTAAAGAAATTTTTCAAAAAATATGCAGTTTTTAATAGTTTTCTATCAATTTTCAAATGATTTTAAGCTAACTCACATCATTATCTCCTTCCAAATTCGCATATGGCAATGGTGTATTCAACCATTCATTCGACGCCACATTCATTGGTTGTGATGGCCCTGGTGTATCCGAATCGAACGGGGCGGGCGTCATGATGTCATCATCATCGTCGATTGCCTCCAATGCTGTGGTGGATGGTGTTATCATGCTGAAAAAATATAGATAGAATACTCTATTTCTGGCAAAAAAAGCGGGACCCGAGATTTTTAGAATAAAGTGTCTATTTTCATAAAAGTCTCGACACGTTCGCGTGCCGTGCTCGACAAAAATAGGTCGATTGCGAAAAAAATACTCTCTTTCAGACAAAAAAGGAGGAAAATTTACAATTTTTGAGGAAAGTCCCTATGGTTTTTCAATGAAAAAAAGAAAAATACCTTCGATCTGTCCGTACACTCGCACCGCTGCAGAACTTGATTTGCAGCTCCTTGATTTTTTCCACGTCTTTTGCTGCGACTGCGTCGAGGTACTCCTTTTGGACCTGGAAATTTATGCATAGAATTTGGGGTTCTATGGATCTATGAAGCTTTGAATCTATGAAAACCAACAAACCTTCATTTTCTTCAACTCCGGAAAATAATCCTTCTCAATAATTCGCTCCAATCGTCCAACATATCGCTCTTCCGGCAGCACTTTTCGCTCAACCTTCCTCGTTTTCAACGTTTTCTGCGACAATTTCACCACTTTTCCATCGTTCACCGATTTTGGCACAACAAGTTTCGCTCGATCGTCTTCTTTATCAAACGATGACATGATTTGGGTGGCGATTGATGCGGGAAAATCGATAAATATTGCGTCTACGAAATAAATAAATTGCAGTGGCCGAGGAAAAACGGCGCGTTTTTCTAGGCCATGTGCGCTCTTTTTGACGGCCATGGCGGCATTTTAGAGGGAAAAATGATGGAAAAAAGGGAAATTCAAATAAAATAAGTTAAAAATCAAAAACTAAAGCTAATTTCCAACATTTTAAGTACAAAAAAAGCAAATCCCCGACATCCTAATCGCCGAAACATCTCATTAGCGTGTTCTTCGTGCCGACAAGTGCTCTTAATTTGACCAATTCCCTCATTTTTGCATACTTCTTCATAGAAAATGAACATTTTTTGTGTGTGTTGTGTTGTTCTTTCGTCCAGACATTCACCGGAACTTTAGGCTTAGGTTTAGGTTTAATTTCAGCCCCCTAAAACTTAATTAAAAAGCAACAAAATAAACATTCGAAAATCCTGGGTCATTCGTTTTTGACAATTCTTACTTCCGAATTGAAATTAGGCAATTTCACCCTAAATTAGACGTTTTTCAGCTTCGAAAACGGTAGTTTTACGACATACACCATCAAAAAAGCCACCAGGAAGCTCAAATTGCACCAAAAATGGTGTAAAAACACCCTTCCCCCTCCCACACACCATTACAGAACGACGCGCATTTGCAGCAAGAATGACACAACCATTTAGACCCGTTGCCGCCGACAGCAGCGTGGCGCAGTGGAAGCGTGCTGGGCCCATAACCCAGAGGTCGGTGGATCGAAACCACTCGCTGCTAATCGCTTTTTTGTCAACCAATTCGTTGCTCGTTTCGGAGTTCTTTCGTCCCATTTGAAATGTGATTACCAAGTGCGAGATTTTTTTTGCGTCCCGATAGGGGGTTCGTCGTTCTTCTTCCTCAACTCCTAAGCCTAACCTTTTCCTCATTCTTTTCTTACTTCTTCTTTTTTTCCTCGTTCGATTAACAATTTTTCAAGCTTAAATCCTAGTTTGATTGTTTAAAATTGTCTGGAACTTGAAAAAATTCTTCTATTCCAAAATTATGCTCGCTATGCACCTTTAAAGATAGGTGTACTGTACCTATACGAAAATTCAAAGATTATGGCTCAAAAATGCGGAAACTGAAATTTTTCAAGCAAAAATCGAGTTGAAATGTGTTTGCGCACTTTTAAAACTACAGTAACCCACAAAAAATATTTTTCAGAATTTTCGCGTTTTTTCGAAAATGGATGATAATCGAGATATGCGCCTTTAAGATGAGGTGTACTGTAGGTATCGGTTACGGTAACAAATGAGTATCTAGGAAATAGACCAGTTTTCGAAATTTCAGCAAGATATCTGGTCCTGAAAAATGAAAAAAATTATTGAAAATTTTGGGTTACTGTAGTCGGTAAAGTACGCAAACACTTTCAAGTCGAAAAACGGCGGGCATTTGAATTTTTTGAGATTTCAAAATTGTTTTAAAGTATACTGTAGGATTGAGGTACGGTAAATCGAAGTTTAGGTTTAAAAAAGCTAAACCTAAGCCTAATTTTTGCTCATTTTGTTCCAGAAAATCGATATTTCGTCTCAAAAAAACGTTTTTTTCAAATATTTTTTTCATCCATCATGCCCACCCTTTTCAATGATGAATACCCGTCCTAATTTATCTATTATTCATCAACATATTCCATTTTCCTCCCATTTTTCCAGATATTTCCCTCATTTTCCGTCGTTTCAAGACCCAAAAAAATGGAAAATTCAACACAAAACGACAGTATGTGCTCGCCGGAGCAAGAATTCCAGGACTATATTCAAATCGAGACGGTCTTCTATCATATCAACAAAATATTGCCGATTGTGTCGTTGTGCGCGTTGTTGAGTGAGTAAAATGGTCATAACTTTTTTAGTTTTCAATATTTTTCAAAAATCTGAAAATATTCTGACAGCTGATAAAATTCTCTACAAAATTGTGCCGTGCACCATTTCTTGAAAATCAAAGAGAAACGAGATATGCGCCTTTAAAGATTGGTATACTGTAATTTTAGGGAAAATCATTTTTTCGCCTTTTGAAACTGAAAATCGTAATATTTCATGCTGAAAATCGAACTCTACCTTGAAAATCAACCTGGAATTTTTTTAAATCTCAAAAATTCAAATTCCCGCCACTTTTCACCATGAAAGTGTTTGCGTACTTTACCAGCTACAGTAATTAAAAAAATTCAAAAACTCCACAAATTTTCGATATCCCAGCCTCAAATTTCTTGCTGAAAACTCGAAATTCTGCCAATTTCCTAGCTACAGTACCCCCAGCTACAGTACCCCATCACCACAGTACATCTCATCTTCAAAGGCGCATATCTCGCTTCCTACTGATTTTCGAAAAATGGTGCAAGAGACAGTTCTGTAGAGAATTTCAGCAGCTTTCAGAAAATTTTAAGATTTTTGAAAAATATTGAAAACCAAAAAAGTTATGACCATTTTAGTGAAAAAAACATTTAAAAAACTGGTTTTCGGGGATTTTTCCAGATTTTAAACCAAAAAAAGTTTCAGCAAACCTAAACTTTCTGGTCGTTGTTGCAATTGGGATCAAAAAGGGTAAACTACCATTAAAACGGTATTTAATGACAATAAATCGAAGGTAAGGCTCAAAAAAAATGTTAAACCTAATCCTAAACCTAAATTTTTTCAGTTGTGCTGATATTTTAACAATGATAGTTGCTTTTTCCTTCTATTTTCATGAACAAATGTCAGTTTAAAGCTTAAAAAACCAATTTTCAGCGAAAAAATGGGGATTTTCAGCAATAAATGCAAGTCCCATATCTGCTTCCGACCGGAGACAAGTCTATTCAGCACATTTATGCAGGCGGTCTTTATCCTAAACTACTGGTCCGTAAGCCTATCCTACACTGGCATTGCTCTATTGACCTACTACGCGGTGCGCTCACCCCTCCAGTACAAGGTACGTGTCATTGCCCTCTAACCCGCCGGCCGTCAACAGCAGCGTGGCGCAGTGGAAGCGTGCTGGGCCCATAACCCAGAGGTCGGTGGATCGAAACCACTCGCTGCTAATGTTTTTTTGCAGAACGTTATACACTTGTTCCAGGTTCGTCTGACCGCCCGGAAGGTGGTGAAAATGATTTGTGCAAGTTGGGCAGCAATGGTGTTGCTATTGGTGTTGAGCGTGTTCGTGGTACATTCCGGAGAACTGAATTATAGTAGTAATTCTGTGATTCATCTGTTTTTGGACGATTTTTCGTCAGATGAGGTGACTTGAAAAACTTTTTGTTAACTAGTATCGATGCAAAATTTTCCTGGCTACATTTTTGCAGTAGATCAAAATCCACCATTTTGGCGGCAAAACGAGTTATTTCAAAATTTCTGAGATTCTCAGTGGGGCGCGTTTGCATTATGCTTCATAACTCGGCTCAAAATGAAGATTTTTTGATGCTCTAAAAAGCATTTTCAAGCTCTTTTTGTGCTCTATTTGAAAATTTAGGTCAGAAATTGCAGAACATGGGTGAATGGCTGGTAGATCTATGCGTAGATATCGGAACACATCCACCTGGTCGCAGCTTCGTTGTCGCCATGTTTCCACCATTGGTGTTTTACTTCATTTCAGTGATTTGTTACATTTTCATCATCCAGTCATTATTCACTAGAAGGAAGACGCAGGCGTATAAACGGCATAGATCCGCCATGTGGCGACTTGGTATCCATCTATTCCTGTTTTCTATCACGTGTGTCTTGACTGGATCGGCGTATTACGGTAGTTTGCCGATGAGCACATTTTGCAAGTTGCACCAAGTGGCGAGGATGGGTGATGTGGTGGGTCATAGAATCATAGAACCTGACATCCATAGAACTTGATATCCATAGATCCTGATAATCATAAATCCTAACATCAATAGATTCTGACATTCATAGATCCTGGTATCCATAGATTCTGATATTCATAGATACTGATACTTATAGATCCTGATATCCATAGATATTAGTATTCATAGATCCTAATACTCATAGATTCTGATATTCCTAGACTCCGACATTCATAGATCCTGATATCCATAGATAATCATATCTATAGAAACTGATATCCATAGATCCGGACATTCATAGATCCTAAAAATCATAGATCTAGAGATCCATTGATCCTGATATCCACAGATATTTTCCATCCCAGTTTTATAGAATCAGCATCGAATTCTATGGCATAGAATCCTCCGTAACCATAGAATTTCATAGATCCTTAGATCCCATTCATAGAACTTGCACTATTCTATGCCATAGATCCTCCTTTCTTCCATAGAACTTCCAAATGACGATTCTATGCATAGATTTGTTCCAGAACCAGCCAATGTGTATGTCACCAGTTATCATGTACACCTACAACACGGCAGCCGCCGTTTTCGGATGGTTCACCAGGATGTCGGTGGATGGGGCGATTGATACGGTAGTGGGAAAATGACCATAACTTTCTTTATATTGGATATTTTTCAACATTTTAAAAAAATTCTGAATGCTGGAAAAATTCTCTACAAAATTGTCTCTGGCGCCATTTTTCGAAAATTGCTGTGAAGCGAGTTATGCGCCTTTAAAGATGAGACATACTGTAGCTATGAAAAATGCCCAAAAGTTAGAAAAAACTTCCAATTTTTGACTTTTCAGCCTCAAATTTCAGTTGAATATTCTAAAAATGATAAATTGTCTTGCTACAGTACCCCTTTGCTACCGTACCCAACCACTACAGTATACCTCATCTTTAAAGGCGCATACCTCGCTTCCCATCAATTTTCAAAAAATGGTGTAAGAGACAATTTTGTAGAGAATTTCAACAGCTTTCAGAATATTTTCAGATTTTTGAAAAATATTGAAAACCAAAAAAGTTACGGTCATTTTTGTGAAAACATTACAGTACAACGACGGTGTACTCCGTCGCTCGTTCTTCCAAAGTGTTCGCCTGAAGGCAACGAGTTCGTCGAATGATACAGTAGGGCTGGCGCGGTACTGTATGCGCCTTTAAACTCGACTTTTTACAGAATCGCATTCATAATGAGGTTACTGTAGGTTTATTTCTGTCTTGTTTGGTAGAGCGCACTTACACCCACCCACGCACGGTTTTATGCACCATGTCACCCAAGTTCTATGGAGTTCTATGCATAGAATTTCGTAGAACTGATTATTCTGAAAGGTTCTATGTGATCGTGTCTTGAAAAGTCTATGCATAGAATTCCATAGAACTAGTTTTCATATGCACCTCATAGAACTGATTATCATAGAACTTCAGTAGGTTGTATGCATAGAACTAAATAGATATGATATCAACGAAGGTTCTAGGGATATAATCTCCCTCAAAATTCTATGCATAGAACTCATTGTCACCCAGCACTTCATAGAACTGATAATCTATGGTTCTATGCATAGAGTTCCAGCTCACCGCCACATTCTCCCACTTGACTGGAACTACCGGACAACAACACAAAACATCAGCAATATCTAGTCATAGATCCGAATCCATTCAACTCAATTCGATGCTCCGCGAGCCATCAAGTGCAATTATCAGAGATATGAATCAACGAAGAAATCGAGTGATAAGGAATGTGACTATTATGGAACAATGATAACAATTTTTTGTTGATATGTAATAAAGGATTTTGGATGAAAAAATATCATAGAATTTTATATCCATAGAACCTGGTTTTCATAGAATCAAGAATCCATAGATCCTGATATTCTTAGAACTTGATAGCCATAGATTATTATGCGCATAGAATCTTAAATTCGTAGGTTCTGATATTCCTAGTTTCCGATATCCATAGAACATGATAGTCATAGATTCTGATATCCATAGAAACTGATAATTATATAATCTGATATCCATAGATTTTGGTATCCACAGAATCGCGTATCTAACCATAGAGCCTCCATCCATAGATCATCATAGATCAAAAATACACGCCTATTACCTACCATAAAACATTTGACCTATATATACATATGTACATATAATATTTTACACATATGTGTTAACATCTCTCATTTGTATTGGACAGACCACCTCGCATTATTTATCGATTTTTCACCAGTTCTACCTATCGTTTTTCCTTTATTTCTCTCTTTTTCTTAGTTTTAGCTTCATTTTATGAATTTTTGATTATCAAGTTTCGAAAAAAATCATAGAATTTTAGTTCGGAGGTCGGTAATGCATAGATCCATAGACACCAGCAAGTTCAAACACAGATCTATGCATAGAATTTCCTGTTTGTCCATGATCTATGAGTATTTTTAACCTCTAATTCTATGGCACTTTAAGTTCTATGAATTTAATTAGGAACTTCATAGATCTTACCGAAAATCTTTCAGTTATCATAGACCCATTCATAGAACCTCTAGTCTGTCCATAGAACTCTGCATATAGGTTTGAATTTCATAGATCCATTCATATATAGTGCTTTGAAGAATGATTCTACGGCATAGAACCTTCAGGATATCATAGAAGTTCCATAGAACCTTCAGTAAACTATCATAAAATCATAGAACTTCCTGTCAACTATCATAGATCCCCAGTCCATCCATAGAACTCTGCATACAACCATAGAACCTCTAGTAGTTCGAAATCCAATTCTATGGCCTTTCCAGTCAAGTTCTATGCCATTCCATCTCTAATTCTATGCCTCCAAATTTCAGTTCAATGAAATTCCTTAGAAATTCTATGATAGCCTTTCTCGATTCTATGGCTTTCCTGTCACAATTCTATGTCATTCCATCTCCAGTTCTATGCCTTCGAATTAAAGTTCTATGAGCTTTCCTAGAAAATTCTATGAAATTCCTTTTCTAGTTCTATGCCATTCCATCTCCAGTTCTATGCCTCCTTCCATATTACTTCCTCCAAAATTCTATGATAAATCGATGTTTGTTCCAGGCGTTCCAGCCGTCCCAACCAAATCCGAAATTCATAAAAACACGAATTGTTTCCGTCCCCGCGCCTTTTCGCCCAATTCATCATAGTTGTCCCATCGGGACGTGAAAAGGCATGGAAATGTCAAAAAAACGAATTCCATTCATAACTTTTTCTTTTGTTTAGCAAAAAAGTAACAACTTTTTTGAGTGTCTATGTTTTTATCTAGGTTCTATGAATCTATGATTCTATGATTCTATGAAATTCTATGAAATTCTATGAATGTCAATTCCGGAAATTGATACGGAGAGAGTGAGAGACGCAGACATGGAAATTGGCTCCGCGGCCGCGGAGCACGTCACTTCCAAAACTGCAATTTTTAGCTTTTTCATAGATTCATAGATTCATAGATTCATAGATTCATAGATTCATAGATTCATAGATTCATAGATTCATAGATTCATAGATTCATAGATTCATAGATTCATAGATTCATAGATTCATAGATTCATAGATTCATAGATTCATAGATTCATAGATTCATAGATTCATAGATTCATAGATTCATAGATTCATAGATTCATAGATTCATAGATTCATAGATTCATAGATTCATAGATTCATAGATTCATAGAACTCTTTACAATTCTATGACATAGATCTTGACACAGTTCTCTCTTTTTAGAATTCTATGATATCAATCCATCATAGAACCATCCATTGAACCTGTTTGTTCATAGAACTCTACATAGAATCTTCGTAGAACCTCAAATTTCATAGAACCGTTCATAGATACATCAGTATATTCATAGAATCAGAACTACCAGATATGTAAAGTACTATTATATGGCATAGAACTCCACATAGAGCCATAGAACCTTGCAATACAAGTTCTATGCGCCCTCAAGCTTGTACCATAGAGATTCATAGAACCTGCCCAATTCTATGCATAGAACCATAGATTCCTCCTCCTCCCTCCCTTTGCACTTCGAACTCTCATGTTGTCATCCATCCCCTCCTTCCTAATTCCAGTATGGCTGGATTCATTTGATGTGAGACGAGAAAGAGTGTTAGAATTTAATTTGTGTCTTCTCAACTTTACATGATGAATTTTACGAGTCAGGCTATGCCCATGTTAGGAATTTTTAAGTCATAGAACCTGCCCACAACCATAGAATCATTCAATTAGTTTCCAGGTCATAGAATCATTGAATTTGATATTTATCGAAGTTGACAAGCATAGAATTTTATCTGAAGTTGCATAGATACAAAAATCGATAGTCATAGAACCAGAAGATTTCGTGACCATAGAATTTTCCATCCATAGAACCTAACACCCATAGAACTTTATTTCCATAGATCCTGACATTCATAGATACTGATATTCATAGATCCTAAAATTCATAGATCCTAAAATTCATAGAATCTCATGTTTATCGAAAAAAGATCTTGCAATCCATAGATCCTGAAATCCATAGAACCTGCGATTCATAGAATCTGAAAATCATAGAATCTGAAATTCATAGAACTTGATATCCATAGATTCATAGAATTTCATAGAACCTCGCCAAAATTCTATGCTCCCCCTCTCCAACAATGTTCCGGAACTCTCCAGCGAAAAACAAAAATAGGGGAGAAAATAATTGAACTCCTTCAGATTTACTTCATAGATAAGTAGATTCTAGTTTGTAGTTTGTTTTTGTGTTCTATGGGCATAGAATTTCATAGAATCATAGAATCTTTACAATTCTATGGCATAGATCTTGAGAAGTTCATAGATCTGAATTCTATGATATAGAGTCTGCATAGAACTTTTGCCATAGATTTGTAATTTTCCATAGAACCTGCAGTCGTAGAATTCTATGATATCAAGTTTACAGAAAAACATAGAACCGGCCATAGATCCATAGAACTCTGCATAGAACCTCAAATTCCATAGAACCATCCATAGATATAACAGCTTATCCATAGAACCTCTAGTGATTTAAAATACAGTTCTATGGCATAGAATTTTCAGGATATCATAGAACCATAATTTAACTATCATAGAATCATAGAACCTCCAGTAACCTACCATCCGTAGATACTCCAGTCCACCCATAGAACTTCCAGTCAACTATCATAGAACCCCCATTCCACTATCCATAGATACTATAGTCCTGCCATAGAACTGTCAGCTAGCATAGAACCACCAGATACGTTTCATAAAACCATCCATAGATCCATAGAACCCTACATAGAACCTCAAATTTCATAGAACCTGCCATAGATCCATCATCACATTCATAGAATTTCTAGTGATATGAAGCCCAATTCTATGGCATAGAACCTCCATAGAACCTTGCAATACGCGCCCTTGTCTCACATAGTTTTCTTCCTCATTCCATTCCAATCATAGAATTCAATCAAAAAATGAGTGAGAGGCATTGCAGGGGCAGGAGCCATAGGAATTCGATTTCGAGTCGAGTAGTAAAATAAAAGACTACCCGTCCCCTCTCTTTTTTGTTTTCTTTTCAATTTGATTGAGTTCAAAAGACATACATCTCGACATTTTCGAGACGTGTATTTATAGATATTCCAAGTTCTATGCCCCCATCCACCTCCGATTCTATGAATCATGTGTCTGGAGTGGGATGGATCTATGAAATTTCTCAGGATAGTTCTATGATATCTATGGAGCCTGGTTCTATGGAACTATGAAACTTGCAGATCTATGATTTTATAATTTGCTGATGTGGAAGGCATAGAACTTCATAGAATCATAGAACTAACAGAGTGTTGAGCGTAGAATCATAGAACCTGAAAGTGGAGATCTATGGATCTATGGCAAAGTTCTATGACTTTCAGTTGCTTGATTCTATGAAATTCTATGATCCTTCTCTAAGGTTCTATGATTCTACGCTCATTCCTCCTCTTTATGCCATAGAACCTTCAAATCTATGTTTCTACGATTCTATGGGTACGATTCTATGACTCAATGATTGACCGGATCTATGATTCTATGACATGATCCTTCCTAGTTCTATGGCTGCTCTCCCATTTTGAAAGCTATGTTTCTAAGTTCTATGATTTTGTTAGTCTGTGGATCTATGATTCTATGCACGTAATTTCACGTTTCTATGAAATTCTATGAATCTATGCGCCATCAAAAAATCAGTTCTATGCCATGATTTTAAGTATCTATATCGTAGAACTTCAAATCATTTTACATAGAATTGTAAGATACTTAGCATCGTATGTATCCAATCATCAAGTTCTATGAATTTAAGTTCTATGAAATTCTATGAATCTATGCGCCATCCGTGTAAATCTATGCCATAGAACCTTCAGTCATCTGCCATAGAATTCTATGCTACTCACTATCCAACCATCAAGGTTCTATGCCATCCTCCCCCTCAATTCTATGATTCTATGAAGTTCTATGCGCCCAACAAAAAGCAACACACAAAAAACTAAGCCTCTCCTCCTTCCCCTCCCCTGCCTTTCGAGGCTTAAAAAGCGCAACCAATCCAATTTCCTTCCATCTCCATCCATCCATCCTCCATCTTTTTTTCCAACATTTTTTTGTTCTTCCATTCCCATTTTAAAGAAGGATAGACGTTTCAGGGGTTTTCTTGCTATCTAGGGTTCATTCTAAGTCGAATCTAGTCGAATAAAATTAAAAAATTGTCAGATTGTTCAAAACGGACAAAAACGACAAACCGGCAGAATTCCATGGCCGTTATTGTTAAGCCTATTTCGGGTTTCTAGGCCACTCAGCCACGGCCACGAGCCGAAAAAAAGCCGAAAATCAGCAGAACCTGCTGAAAACTAGAAAATTCTGTAAAAATAATGACTTTTCGTGCTTGAAATGTTTATTAAACTCATTCAAACCCTTCAAATGTATCAAAAACTAGTTTGCGATGCGAATTCATTTTATTCTCGGCTCGTGGCCGTGGCTGAGTGGCCTAGAAACCCGAAATAGGCTTAACAACAACGGCCATGGAATTTTGCGGGTTTGTCGTTTTTGTCCGTTTTGAACAATCTGACGATTTTTTAATTTTATTCGACTAGATTCGACTTAGAATGAACCCTAGATAGCAAGAAAACCCCTGAAACGTCTATCCTTCTTTAATATCATATCATTTCATAAATAGGCCTTTTGGGAAACAAATTTTCATATAAAAACTTTGTAGTTTGAATGTGGATATGAATGTGCGAATTCTATGGGCCACACACACTTTATTTGTCACTTTTTGGTATATTGCCAATATTTGAGAGAGCTATTTTTAGGCATAGAACCATGTTTTTGGGGCATAGAACCTCCATAGATCTATAGAATCTTGTTAGAAGTCATAGAATTCAGGCATATATCTTACATAGGTCCATAGAATCACATTTTGTTGGATTATAGAACTATGCATAAAATTTGTACTAAACTTGGAAACATAGAAATTTTTGTAGATCCATAGAATCTTGCGTTAAATCATAGAATCGTGATAGTTTGAGCATAGATCTTGCATAGAATTCATAAAATCGAAGAGTTAGCTACCATAGAATTTTCATAGATTCAGAGAACTGGACATTTGAAGTCATAAATCCATAGAATCGCGTTTCTTTGAGTCATAGAATCCTGTAGAAAGTCATAGAATTAAGATAGTTCAAGCATAGATCCTGCATAGAACCATAGAACTATTCATAGCTCCATAGAACCTAATGCATAGAACTTCACCATAGATCCCAACAAGATTCATAGAATCACGCTACCAGTTATTCAGTTCTATGGAAAAAATAATCATAGAACTGTAAAATATCATGGCATATAGTTTCAGAGATTCAAGGATCTATGCATAGAACTTCTTTTTTCGGCATAGAATCATAGAATCTCCATTTCAAATTTTTAGTTCTATGCATAGAATCTCAAGATCCTAGAAGCATAGAACTTAGGTTTGGAATCTCATATTTTACTAGACATAGAATCCATAGAACTTCAAAAAAAAGTGATTCATAGAACCATAGATCCATAGAACCATAGAACTTTCCATAGAATTGAATGTTGTTTCCATTCAGACGGCAAACCTCAAATCGTCCTAAATCCTATTTTGTCAATCTTGTTTTTCTTCCTCTTGTCATTTTTTTTCGTCGATTCCTCCATCCCTTCCTACTTTTTCAGAAACATAGAACTAGAAAAGTTTGCCACAAAAATGTCAATTTCCTGTGTTTTCCGGTGGAAATCGAAATGGAGTGGTGCATAGATCCATAGATCATAGATTCATAGACACTTAGGGTATCATAGAACTTTGGATTCTATGCATAGATCTTCAATAGAATCATTGTTTTGCGAGAATCTATGAATTGAATGATCATAGAATTCCATAGAACCTATCATAGAATTTTCGTAGAACCACCAAAAAAAAGTAGCATAGAATTACCTTTCATAGAATTGCTTGGTATTCCATAGAATTGCATAACACGTGCCATAGAATTTCATAGAATTCAATGGAACAATCATAGAACTACTCAGTAGCTTTTTTTGTTGAAATTCTATGCATAGAACCATAGAACCCAGTTTTCACTTTTTTCAAAAGCTATAAATCTATGAGATCTATGTTCTATGCACTATTGATAGGTTCTATGAATGCTCACTCTGAATTCTATGAACATGGGTTTTTTGATTCTATGGTTCTATGAACTCAGTTTCTTCTAGTCCTAGTTCTATGATTCTATTATTAAAATTCTATGGAATCTATGAAATCTATGATCTATGCTTTGTTAATAGGCTCTATGAATATTCTCTCTGAATTCTATGGACATGTGTTCTCGATTCGAACTCACTATCAGTATCTTGTTTCTATGTTAGTTGTAGTTCTATGATTCTATGCTTCAACTTCTATGGATTCTATGAAACATGTCCTTCTCCTCCCTCCATCCCCCTATCCAGTCATCCATCCTCATATTTCCCTGAAAATTGATCTATGCTGTGAAAACATGCATAGAACTCAAAAAAAGTGTTGTTTTTCCCCCAAAATCGCGTCTTTTGTCTCATTTTCTTGTCGTCCATTTTTAAGTTGAATTTCAACTTTTTTTTTGAGCCACGACACAAAAAATCGCAGTCTCCTTCACACACTTTAAGAATTGTGGGAATTTCAATTTTTCATCGAATTAGCGATTCTATGAATTTTTCACAAAAAATCCGGAAGTTTTATTGAGATGTGTAGTTCTATGAATGTATAACTATTTAGGTTTAAGTTCTATGACGTGTTCTATGGACCATAGAACCTTTAATTTTCTAGTTCTATGGATCTATGAAATTTGTTGAAAAAGTCTATGACACTTCCTTAGATTCTATGAAAGTTCTATGACAAGATGTTGAGATTCTATGACTCCCCTAATCAAGTTCTATGGTTCTATGAAAACTCAACTCATCTGCTTTTTTGATTCTCTGAGGTTCTATGACCGTAGATCCTTGAATTTCATATTCTATAAAAAATTTCCCAGTTCTATGCCAGTAATATAGGTTCTATGAAAGTTCTATGGCAGATTTTGTGATTCTACGGAATTCTATGATTGCATTTGACCAAGATCTATGATTCTATGAATCTCAAAATGCCTATTTTCTTTATTCTATGGAATTCTATGACCTAGTTCTATGATTCTATGAATACCGAAAACCCGTTTTTTTGATTCTATGCAGTTCTATGCCATTACTCTAAATTCTATGCATCTTTCTCGCAGTTCTATGAAAATCTATGGCACTCTCATGCAGTTCTATGATAATTCAATTTTTCATGTCACCAGGTTCTATGATTCTATGAATATCAAAATATTCACATTTTTGATTCTATGCAGTTCTATGACACTCCTTCCCTATTAATTAAAGTTCTATGAAATTCTATGCCCCCACTCATCCAAATTCTATGAATTCTATGCGTTGTTTTTCGTAACATAAAGTGTCCGGAAATCAAAAAATGATAACAGTTGTTCGATATCCAGTCACTCCAGTCAACCTACGGACAATTGTTTCATTTTTCATCTTTTTTCTTTTCTTCTTGTCTCAAATATCCCATTTCCACTCAATTTTCCACAATTTATGTGATTTTCTCACCTTTTTACGCCATAGAACCGACAAAAAGTTGCATAGAATTATCATAGATTCACCATAGATATTCATAGAATTCCATAGAACTTCATAGAATCGCCGAAGCTCTGCCATAGAACTGACATAGATATGCATAGGTTTTCATAGAATTTTTCTGATACTACATAGAATCGTCTAAACCACGACATAGAATTTCATAGAACCGCAAAAAATGTATAGAATTTTTCATAGAACCATTAGAAGGTACCATAGAATTTCATAGAATTCTCATAGAACTATTATAGAGATGCACAGAATCGCAAAAAAAAAAGAAACATAGAATTTTCCATAGAATCATTAAAAAGTAGCATAGAATTTCATAGAACTTCATAGAACTGCAAAAAAACCGCATATAATTTTTCATAGAACCATCAAAAAGTGTCATAGAATTCCATAGAACTCCAGCTCCATAGAACTTTGATGCATTAGATAAGCACTACGTGTGATAAAAATTTATGGTTCTATGATTGTTTGTGTTGTGATGATTTCATTTGTTTTGTTATTTTTAGGTTCTATGGGCGGCATAGAATTGAAGTTCTATGGTTCTATGAAATTCTATGATGTCTCTCCTTCCCTAATTCTATGCTCTCCTTCCTTAGTTCTATGGATTCCTTCCACAATTCTATGGTCTCCTTCCACAATTCTATGGTCTCCTTCCCCAATGCTATGTTCTTAAATTCTATGCCCTCCATCCCCTCCATCTTCAATTCTATGCACTTCCTCATCAAATTCTACGCGATTCTATGATCCAATACACATGTCACAAGACAATAGGTGCATAGAATTTGACAAGCAAAAACTACATCATAATCAAGGGGGATGGACAGCTGTTAGGGGAAGGAATTTGCACGTAGGGGTGGATGATAAGAATGGATGATTAGGCGGCTATTCATAGAATTGTGTCTTGTTTGGTCTAGCCCAGGTTCTATGGAATTCTATGGCCATAGAATTGTGTATTGACCTCATAGATGTTCCAGCTGATTGCCCCGAGTTCTATGAAGTTCTATGCTGGAATTCTATGGTTCTATGGTGGATCTAGGAATTGAGACATAGAATTGTGTTATTCTTCCATAGAATTTTATTTTTCTCCAGGTTCTATGAAGTTCTATGCTTGAAATCTATGATTCTATGGTAGTTCTATGACTGATATTTTTGAGAAAGATGATAAAGCATATAATTTATTGTTTGAATTTCATAGAATTTTTTTTGATCCATAGAACTGCATAGAACTTTATAGATTCTCCAGGCATGTTCTATGAAATTCTATGCTCTGAGTCTATGGTTCTATGATAGTTCTATAACTGATATTTTTGAGAAACATGATAAAGCATAGAATTAATTTTTTGACTTTCATAGAATCTCAATTTGCTCCATAGAACTTCATAGAACTCATAGTTTCTCCACACATGTTCTATGAGTTTCTATGCTCAAATTCTATGGTTCTATGCTCAATTTCTATGGTTCTATGACTATTCTATGGTTTTATGTCATAGATCCACCCCTTTTTGGAACACAACCACCTGTGAAAAATCAAATTCCCACAAAATTTTATTATATTTTTTGTTCTGAGAAGAAAATTTTTCTTCGAAAAAAAGTGACAGCAAGACAAGAAATGTGTCAGAAATTTGAAGAGTTGGGATTATGAAAAAAGTTTGCGGTTTTTTCGTTGTGTATTGATGGGCATAGAATTTCATAGAATCATAGATACTCATGGAAC
Source organism: Caenorhabditis uteleia (assembly GCA_963573275.1). Taxonomy (NCBI): domain Eukaryota; kingdom Metazoa; phylum Nematoda; class Chromadorea; order Rhabditida; family Rhabditidae; genus Caenorhabditis; species Caenorhabditis uteleia. The sequence goes on from OY752135.1 coordinate 15,559,654, forward strand.
TTCCATAGAACTGATCTAAAAAGTCATAGAATCGCCATCCATAGAATTCCATAGAATTATTTTTTTCAGAAAAATTCATAGAACTGATTTTCGAAAAATCATAGAATTACTCTCCCAAAATATCATAGATCCATAGATCTCGCGAAAAATCGTAGAACCTAGCATAGATGCTCCCTAGAACTGCAAATTTCCATTCATAGATCTTCATAGAACCGTTCTGAGTAAGCATAGAACCTAGCATAAATGCTTCATAGAATTTTTTTTTCATAGAAATTTCTAATCTTCTATAGAACTTCCATGAAAAGTCATAGAATTCCGCATAGAATCCATAAAGTTCATCCATCTTGTCATAGAACTTCATAGAACTTCTTTCACTTTGATCATAGATCCATAGAATCTACCATAGAACTTCCTCATAGAATATCCAATTTTCCATCTTCTCCTTCCAAAATGATTCACATCCTCCATTTTTTGTGTGTGTCAAAACATGTTTCCATGTTTTCTCCACACCTATAATCGCTTTTTTTGCACTCGAGTGAGAGAGTGTGGAAAATGGAGAGACGCAGAGAAATAGACAAATTTCAGATTGTTATCAGCAAAATTTTTATTGTTTTTTTAGTTCGAATCTATGAAAATCTATGGCATAGAACTTCAGATTTTTCAAGTTATATGGTAGATCTATGCCATAGAACTAACTATGGTGCTTTGGAAGGTTCTATGAAAATCTGATGCTAGAATTGAGAAATCTATAGCATAGAAATCTCAAGTTCTATGAAATTCTATGATTTCATCCATTTCGATTCTATGATCCTTTTCTTTTCAAGTTCTATGATAGATCTATGCCATAGAATCTCAGTTCTATGGGTATTCTATGCTCTTGAAAATAATTCTATGAAGTTCTATGACCTCCAGCTCAAGGTCTATGAAATTCTATGCCATCTTTTTTCCAAATATTCACAACTTCCCTCAAAATCCATATTTTTCGAAGTTCTATGTCCCATTTGAAAGCTTGAAACTCAAATTTTCAAACTCCTCAATTTTTTCAATTCTGGAATTTTCAATTTTACTGAAATTCCATATTTTCAGCTGGCCACTCCACAACGATGAATGATCCACCGGATGATACGGCTCTCCTCAATATTCTGCATTTCTTGCTGCCAGATTATGAAAATACCACGGATTCGGATGCTAAAATCAGGTAAATTTTAATCTTTTTTAATTTGAAAAAATTTGAAAAAAAAATTTCTGAAAATTTTTTGATCTAAATTTTTTTGAAAAAAATTTCATGATCTAGATTTTTTTAAACAAAAATTTTTAATCTGAATTTTTTTGATCTACCAGTAATATAAAATTAAAATTTTCTAAAAACTTGCCTGAAAATTTTTGATCTACTTTTCCCGTTCAAAAATATCCGTATTTTTTCCTCTGAATACGGTGCTTTTTTTGATCTACCAAAAAAAATTCATGAATTTTCATTCGATCCAAAATTTTTTCAAGCGGAAAATTTTTGATCTACTTTTCCCGCTTTAAATAAATCCAAAAAAAATCTGAAAATTTTCGACTAAAAATTTGAAAATCAGTTTTTTTATTTGCTCTACCAATAATTAATTTTTCTCAGAGAAAAAATTTTCATTCGATCCATAAAAAAATTTTTTTGCATGTTTTTATGCTTGAAATATGACAAAACGGATCGCATCTCTAAATATAAAACTCAATTTTCTCCGCCTTTTTTCTTTTCTTGTTTTTCACATTTTTTTTCGTTCGCCGTGCGGCGACACAAAAAACGGAAAAGTTCCATTATTTTGAGATGATCAGGAATCATCGCTACGCCGAAATCTCAGATTTTTTACCTTTTTCATAGAATTTTGGATTTTTTGATTGGAAACTCATAGAAATTTTCATAGAACTAGCTAATTTCATAGTTCTATGCTATTTTATGCCATAGAACTTCCATAGAATTGTATAAAGTTGAGCTTCGTTGATTTTCAAAAAATAAAATTCTATGCATAGATCCTTAATAGAATATTGAAATTTTCATAGTTTTTTGATGGTAAAATTCATAGAACTAGATAATTTTATGATTATAGAACTTCCATAGAATTGTTTTAAAAAATTAGCTTAGTATGCTGTTTTGTGAAATTCTATGCGTAGATCCTTCATAGAACTCAATTTGAAAAAAAAATTTGCAAAAAAAATTCTATGCATAGAATTTGTACTATTCCTTCTGCAGATATTCCTAGAACATCGAATTCTATGCATAGAACTTTTCAAAACTTGTTCCAGAATCTATGGACTTAGAATCCATAAGAACTCAAAAAGAATCAAATTTTTTTCCTGAAATTCTATGCATAGAATTCCATAGAACTTCTATAAAACTTCAAATATTGTATGCATAGATCTGCAACTCTACTACCATAGATTCAAATTTTCAACTTTTCCAAAAAATCTATGCATAGACTCTTTTTTCTCCCAACAAAAAAATTAATCATCATTTTGAGCAAACATGCAATCCACAAAAAATTTGCTCATCAATAATTCTCTTTCTCTATTCTTTCACGTAATTTCCCGTGTGAATTCAGTCGGCTGCCGAGGATGATTTATAATTCTGAATTGACTTCATCACATGAGACAGCACTGAACTTTTTGTGTTGAGCCAAACAAATTAGTGTAGAAGCTAATTTGACCGACATTTGTTCTAATGGTTCTATGCATAGATCCATAGATATAGGCCATAGAACTCGAAAAAGTAATATGAATCTATGAATCTATGAATCTATGAATCTATGAATCTATGAATCTATGAATCTATGAATCTTGAAACCCTGTCATTTCCAGAACTCGTTAGATCGACGTCATAGAATGTTTATTAGAGGTTCGAAAAATAATGATTTAGGTCTTGACACGAAAATGCCCTTTTGCCATTTTTTTGGTCCGACTGGACCAAAAAAAATGGCAGTCAATTATAAATCCTTCCTCCCCTACTTGTGAATGCCCTCGAGCCGTGATATTACTTTTTTCTAGTTCTTTGTCATAGATTCATAGATTCATAGATTCATAGATTCATAGATTCATAGATTCATAGATTCATAGATTCATAGATTCATAGATTCATAGATTCATAGATTCATAGATTCATAGATTCATAGATTCATAGATTCATAGATTCATAGATTCATAGATTCATAGATTCATAGATTCATAGATTCATAGATTCATAGATCGACTCCGCCCACTTGGTTCTATGGACCTTTTCCCCGTCGATTAGTTTTTTGTTGTCTATCAAATTATGTGGTTGTCGGGAAAAAAAACGAAAGATTTTCTTGTTTTTTGTGTGCTCAAGTTGTTCCAAAATGATGTGTCATTTTGGAACAACAAAAAGTTTTTTGTTGTTTTTTCTCAAAAGTTGAGTTCCATAGAATTCTATGGTTCTATGGTTCTATGGCGCTATGGTTCTATGAATCCAAGTTCTATGATTATCAGTTCTATGAAAAGGTTTCTCGACCAATCCAATTTCTTCCCACACACTTCTAAACTTTTTTTGTTTCATCCCCCGAATTATTTTTGTGTTGAACAACTTTCGTCTTAGGATTAGGATGGGGCACCACTTATAAACAAACAAAATGTCCACTTTTTTGTGGGGCCAAACATGGCCAAAATGACCAGAAAACATGAGGGGGTTCTGGAGCATAGAGTATTTTTTGAACTCTTGAACTTTTTGATTTTTGTGAAATTTTTTTTTCAAATTTGAATCCTACAAAATGATTTTTCGAAAATAATTTCAAGTTTTTTCTCCAACTTTTTCCACTTTCATATTTGTACAAAATTTTCAGTGTAAAAAAATTCCAGAATTTTTTCGATAGTCCAAAAGTTTCTGATTTCAGCCAAATTACATCCCTGAACTCTAAAAGTGACTCAAAAAACTTAAAAAAACAATTATTTTTTTCCAATTTTAAAACTAACCAAATTTTTTAAAGCTGATACACATTCAACTATTTGAAAAAAAAACTAATTTTTCCGAGACTTTCAAAAAAAAGAAATCTAAACAATTAGATACAGATAATATACAGATAATCAACAATGATCTGCCAATATTTTTCGAATTTTTTTTCCAGTATCAAAATTTTTTCAAACATTTCATTTTTCACATGTATCGAAATTTCCAGATTTCAAAATTCTGACCCTTTTCTATTTTCAGCAAATTTTTAGCCTTCCAAAGTGAAAGTTTTCCAAAAATTTTACAAACTTCTTTTTTTAGTTCTGAAATTTTCCCAATCTTAGATTATTTTAAAACGATTTGAAGCTGTAATTCTAAGATTTCAGAATATTTTCAGACTTTTGAAAAATCTCAATTTCCAGCTTCGAATTTCCCCACCCATTTCTCAAAAAAAAATTTTTCCCATACAATCTCAAGTTCAAAGTCCCAAAAAATCTCTACTATAGTTCAAAATTTCTCGTTTCCTTCTCCTTTTTTCCTCAAAAATATGATTATTGCCAATTTCGGGGCGAATGCGGCCCGAAAATTTTTTCTTTTTTTGGGACACAAGATCAATTTTATTTTTGACCATCACTGATTTTGCAAGAAAAGTGTGACTTTCCACGTGAAAAAAATGACTTAGGTTTAGGTTTAGCCAAGGCTTCGCCCACTTTTTTCTAATGTTGTGGGCGGAGCTTAGGTTTAGAGTGGAGGAGTGGAAAAGTGTTCGAACCCACTTTTGGTTCTTTGGGAGTTCTATGGTGTCTATGCTAATTCTATGGATTTTCCATGATTCTATGAAATTCTATGCTATATTCTGACAAGGAACTCAAAATCTATGAACATAAATCTCGAACATTTTTTGAATTCTATGAAGTTCTATGGTATCTATGGAAGCTTCTATTGCCCTTTATGTCAAGTTCTATGAAGTTCTATGGCACTTACACTTGATTCTATGCTGAATCTAAAATTTTTCAAAAACCAATTCCAGTTCTATGAAATTCTATGCACACTTCTTTGTCCTATGAAGTTTTTCGTAGAACTCTATGAAAGGTTCTATGATATCTATGACTAATTCTATGGCTAGTTTTCTAGGATTTCGTTCAGTTCTATGACCACGTTCTGAAGTTCAATGCCCAGTTCTACGCCTATTTTAAATTCTATGAAACTCTATGAAGATCTATGGGAGGTTCTATGGTATCTATGCATAATTCTATGAAGTTCTATGAAAAATTCTATAGTATCTATGCCCAGTTCTATGCTTTTTTTCCCAAAGTTCTATGAAATTCTATGTTCCATCCCTTCCAGTTCTATGTCAATATTTCTCCTTAAATATTTCCAATATCAGAAAAATGCTCATTTCCTTCCCCATTTAATGCACATTTCGCATGTTTTCCATATCCAGGAAATCCTGGCGATGAAAAAAAAATACTTGAAAAAATATTGTTTTTTCATTTTTTTTTCTGAAAAAAAATGAAATGAAATGATGAAAAAAAAAGTCAATTATAAAAATATTTTCAATTACGCCAAAAGTCATGCCATTTTTTTATGATACGTTTTTTCTTCGTTCCATCCTCAATTTTCCAGGAGGGGCAAAAAACACTTAATTTTCGAAAATTCTGGGAAGACATTTTTTTTGAGAGACAAAAAAATTTTGACTGAAAAATTTCGGTTTCAGTTAATTTTCAGAAAAAAATTTTGGTTGAAATTTTTTCATTCGAAAAATTTTTTTCACTGCCAAAAGTGCCTAAATTATGGATATTCTGGCAGATTTTCAGTAAATTTTTTTATCATTGAAAAAAAAACTTTTGATGAAACATTTTTTTCTGAAAAAAAAGTTATCCTAAATTGTTAAAAATTGTTAAAAATTGTCGAAATTTTAGTTATTTTTTGCCAGATTTTCAGTAATTTTTTTTCCATAATTTTCAGAATGTTTAGGAAATTTTTTGTTTGAGACACAATTTTACAAGCGAAAAATTTTTTTGACTGTAATTTTTTTTGTCTTAAAATTTTTTCGATCATTTCGTCAAGAAACCACCCAGTTCTATGACTTTATTTTGAAATTCTATGACACCCAAGCATAGTTCTATGATTATTATTCCATGTTCTATGATTCCACCTAATTCTATGACAACATTCTGAGATTCTATGCCAAGTTCTATGCCCTTTTGAAAATACTATGAAATTCTATGCATACATTTTCATTTTCTGAAGGGAAATTCTATGACATTTATTCATAATTCTATGAAATTCTATGAAAAAATTGTCTTAAATAAGATTTTTTTCAGTATTAAATATTTTCAGCATAATTTCCTCGTAATCCTATGAATTTTTTTACATCCCGAAAATTGTTTTTCAAATTTTTTCAGTTTGAAAATTCCCGTCAATTTTTTGGCTGAAATTGGGTATAAGGCAGTTTCAGCACTATTTTCAGTCAAAAAAGTTTCTAAAATAGAACCAAACTTCAGTAAATTTTTGTTGCATATCCGGAACTTTTTTTTTTGCAAAATTGCTCAGTCAAGCCATTTTCTCACTTTCTCTCATCATTTCCGCTAAATTTCCAAGAACTATTTCTCACTTTCCCCATTAATTTCAATAAAACATTTTTGCATTCTGAAAGTTCTTGACTCAAAAATTTTCAGGTCAAAATTTTTTTCAATCCAAAAAAACTCACACTTTTTGATATTTTTAGTGATTTTCAGCCTAAAACCCCCGTTTTTTTTGGGAATTTTCTAATTTTTCAACCTATTTTATGTATACTTTTTTGCAGTGATTGGAACGTGACAACAACCATGTCATCGGTTGTACCGCACGAGGAGATTTGTCGATTTCGCGGCACAACTGAAAACTACACAATCGCCGTCACGTTTTTCATCATTTTTCTCTTATCAGTTGTTGGTAATCTGTTGGTGTTGCTGGTGATTATTAAGGTTGGTAATATTTCGAAGATGAGTTTCTGAGCTTTCAGAATCTTTTCAGACTTTTGAAAAATCTTGGATTTCAGGAAAGTTACAGTGCTTCAAAGTAACTCACCCAAAAAACTTCCAAATTTTTGTTTTTCGATTTTTCCAGAGCTCCTCAGAATTTTCGAAAAATTATGATTATATGAATTTTAAAGCTGAAGTTCTGAGCTTTCAGATAATTTTTAGACTTTTGAAAAATGTTGATTTTCAGAAAAGTGAGAGCGCTTCAAAGTTGCGTACTTCGAAAAAAAACAACTTTTTTCTTTTTCGATTTTTCGAAGCTTATTAAAATGTTTCGAAAAATTATGATTATATGATTTTTGAAGCTGAAATTCTGAGCTTTCAGAATCATTTCAAAATTCTGGAAAATCTTCATTTTCAGTAAAGATACAGCGCTTCAAACTTTTGTACCAAAAAAAATCAACTTTTTGTTTTTCAAATTTTTGAAGCTCCTTGAAAGTTTTTGACATTATCATGACTATATGAATTTCGAAGCTGAAAAGTTGAGCTTATAGAATATTTTTAGATTATCAGAAAATCTCAACTTTCAGACAAATTACAGCTCTTCAAACTATCCAATCCAAAATTTTTTTTCCAGCAACGAGCAATGCGATCCATCACCAATATCTACCTAATGAATTTGGCGGCTAGTGATATGATGTTATCAGTCGTTTGTATGCCACCAACATTCGGTAGATCAAAAAAAATTTTTTTCGGTAGATCAAAAAGTTCTTATTACAGTATCTATGGTCATGAATTGTTGGATGTTCGGCAATTATATGTGCAAAATTTTAGCTTATTTACAGCGTAAGTCTTATCGATTTATTTTCATTTTAGATCAAAAACCATTTCAGTAGGTTGATCAAAACTTCTGTCGGTAGATCAAAAAAGTGTAGTACTGTAGTTAAAATCGTTTTTTTTCCGATAGATCACAAAAACTTCCTATACGGTAGATCAAAAAGTTTCTCTACAGTAGTCCGATTTTTTTCGTCCAAATACGGCAGATCAAAAACGTTTTTACTGGTAGATCGAAAAGTTGTCATAGTGTCATAAAATCTCTAATGGTAGATCACAAAAAATTTCTATACGGTAGATCAAACATTTTTCTCGGTAGATCAAAAAATTGATTTTTGAAATTTCAGCTGTTGTCGTGACGGCGTCCGCCTACACATTGGCAGTCATCGCATTCGAGCGATACTTTGCCATTTGCAAGCCATTGCACTCGAGAATTTGGCAGACGAGGTAGGTCAAAAAAATTATGTCGCCTGAAAAAAATTATCATAAGAGAAAAATCCCAGGTCCATTTTGAGCAAATAAAAATTCTGAAAAAAAAATTTCTCCAAATTTTTTTTTAGAAAAGATTCAAAAAGTTTTTAAACCAAATAATGTTTTCAATCATGAATCAAAAGTTTTCAGTCCAAAATTTTCAGCAAAAAAAATCTTTCATTTTTTTCAGAAGCCATGCATACGCAATGATAACACTGGTATGGGTGATCGCAATCGTCGCCAATTTCTTCATGTTATTCATGTATGAACAACAAACATATAATCTGAATGGATACACATGTGCACCAATTCATCCACCTATTTATCATTTTGCATATCAGGTATGAATTTATTTGAAAAAAAAATATGGAAATTTTGCGATTCAATGGTTTTTAGATCGGTAAAAAGTGTTGATTTTGAGGAATGTTAGAATACTTTTTTTCAGAATTTTTTTGAACTTCTGAAATTTTCTCTAAAAATACTGTAATATGAATTTTGAAGCAGAAATTCTACGTTTCCAGAATCTTTTCAAAAATCTGAAAAATCTTCACTTTCAGCGGAATTACAGCGTTTCAAAATTGCTTACTTCGAAAAATGTCGAAAATTTCATTTTTCAATGTTCTGAAGTTCCTGAAAATGTTTGTGAAATCATGACTATAAGAATTTGAAAGCTGAAATTCTGGGCTTTCAGAATCTTTTTCAATTTCTGAAAAATCTTCATTTTCAGCAAAGTTACAGCGCTTCAAAGATGCTAAACCTAAAAACTGATACTTTCTGATTTCTGTTTTTTCTAAACGTTCTAAATTTTTGAAAAACTGAAGTTTTTTATGAATTTTGAAGCTGAAATTCAGGCTTTCAGAATCTTTTCAGATTTTCAGAAAATCTTGAGTTTCAGCCAATTTACAGCGCTTCAAAGTTGCTAAGCCTAAAAACTGATACTTTCTGTATTCTGCTTTTTTCTAAATTTTCGAAATTTTTGCCAAACTGAAGTTTATATGCATTTGAAAGCTGAAGTTCTGAGCTTTCAGAATCTTTTCAGATTTTCAGAAAATTCCCAGTTTCAGCCAAATTACACCCCCTCAAACATTCTCCTTCCAGGTCTACATGACAGTGGTCCTCCTGGTCATCCCCCTGGTCGTCATGACGGTCCTCTACGGCCACGTGATCTCCTCCCTCAAATCCGGCATCAAATTCGAAATCGCGTCAGTCGACAACACCGGAAATGCGTCAATGCCCGTCCCACAAGGTCTCAAATCGTCCCGCTCCACCGCTAACCTAAACCTAAATACGCTACTCGTCGGTAGCACATCCCTCGCTCGTGCCACCTCATGCATTGCCATCTCGACCACTCCGTTGTGTCTTACTGTACCCACTACCGTACCCCCTGCTCAACAACCGCCTAGCTTGATTAGCCAGTTTTATCAGAATGGTGTTGTCGATCCGAATCATCGTCGTCGATCTGAGTGTGGTGGTGCAGTGGTTTTACCCACAGGTTTTTGATTCACATTTTTTTGTGCCAATTTACCCTTTGTTGTGTGTTTCGATTTTTGTGGTGGTGGCCGAGGTTTTTCATTTTTTTGGAATAGTTAGGCCATGTATTGGTTTTCTAGGCCATCAGATATTTCTAGGCCAAGGATAAGTTAGGCCGTTACAACCTTTATTCAACGAAAAAAATCGTCAGATCTAGTTTTAAAAAACATATTTTTGTCCTGATGGCCGAGTTTTCGCAGAAGTTAGGCCATACCTCGATTCCCAGGCCATAATGATTTTCTAGGCCATCAGGAAAAGTTAGTCCATTTTTTTCGACTGGTGGCCGAGTGTTCCAAGTATATAAATAGTTTTCCAGGTCATGTTAGGTTTTCTAGGCCATGGAACATTTCTAGGTCATATGGGTTTTCTAGGCCATCAGAGAAAACTTAGGCCATTTTTTGCCTCGTGGCCGAATTTTCAAAGCATATAGATTTCCAGGCCATTTTTGGTTTTCTAGGCTATATCGGGTTTCTAGTCCATCAGATGTTTTTAGGCCAGCAAAAAAAGTTAAGCCCCATAGCTTTATTCTACGAAAATTTTTCCAAACTTGCGGAAAAAAATGCTTTTTTTCCTGATGGCCGAGTTTTTGTATAAGTTAGGCCATACCCGGATTTCTAGGCCATCCACGATAACCTAGGCCATTTTGTGATTTTTCATTTTTTTGAAAGTTTCAGTAACTTGTGGTTTTTTTTGAATTTCAGATTTTCAGCCGCCCCTGGCCGAGGTAAACCTCGGCCACCACCTTGAGTTGCTTTTGACTAAAATTAACCAACAAAAAACAAAAAAATATTTGATCTACCAAAAAGAAATCAATAAATAATCTGAAATTTTCAGCCAACCAACAAGATGAAAGTCGGAAATTGACACTATGGCAAAAAATTACAAACAAGCTGACTTTCAGTCAGGAGGATAAAGCGTAAGTTCTATGAATCTATGATCAGTTCTGTGCATAGATGCCAGACTTTAGTTCTATGGAAGAGGGATCTATGCATAGAACTTGGCGTCTGTGAAATTCTATGACGAAAACTATATCTATGCATAGAATCATGTGTTCTATGAAGATCTATGACTGTTGTTGTATCTACAAAAAAAAGATTCAATGGATCTATGGAATCGATGAGATCTATGAGTTAATCTATGATAGATCCTATGCATAGAACTTCATAGACATGAGGTTTTCCAGCTTTTGTCAAGATCTATGCATAGACCCACCAGTTCTATGAAATTCTATGCCCGTCACTTTATGAAGATACGCAGTCCTATATCCGAAATTTCCTTATCTGCAAAATTCCATAGATCTATGAAAGGCTCTATGAAATTCAATGAAATACCACTTACATGAGGATCTATGCATAGATTCAGAAGTGATGGCATAGAAACCCTGATTTTCATGGAATTACTTTACTATTTGAATAATGTTTCTAGGATCTATGCATAGAACCGAGGAAAACTGCATAGAAAAATGTTTAACTGGCTAATTCTATGACAATGTTTAGTAGAAGTTCTATGGTTCTATGCCTTTAGTTTGTCAGGTTCTATGAACTGTACCCTCAGATCTATGGATCTATGGAAAGGTTCTATGGATCTACGCATCCTTCTGAAGAAGTTCTAAGGACTATCTATGATCTAACTTCAAGGTTCTATGCATAGAACCTCATTTCTATGCCATAGAATCTATGAATCTCTTTCCAGCAGAGTCGAGCCAAACTTCACCCATCGTCGAAGCGAAGCCTCAATATGTGTCGAGAATCCCAGTCTCCGATCCACCCACACCGCAAAAAGTGCTATGGCAAAACAACGAGTGATAAAGTGAGTGACATAGAATTGTCATAGATCCATAGAACCATAGAATTGCAGAATGTTGATAGTAGTTGTGATAATCTTCTTCTGTTGCTGGACACCATCATATATATGGTGGTTGCTACTCATCGCTGGCGACTCGTTCCAAACATTAGGCTTATCAGTATGGAATAGTGATATCAACACCTTTATCACACTGTTAACCTATATTTCGTCATGCACCAATCCGATCACTTATTGCTTTTTGAACAAGAAATTCCGAAACGCGATCTATGCGACTTTTGGAAGGAAGAAAAATATGAGACACCATTTTCAGAAGGTTTGTTGAATTTTTTTTATCGAAAAAATTTGAGTTTTTGAGTTGAAAATGATTGGGAGATGGAGAAAATTTTTTTTGGGGTGGAAAAGTTTTTGAATTAAATTTTTTGGAGTTTCAGATTTTTGACTCAAAAAAATTTTTTGTCAAAAATATTTGGAACGAAATTTTTATGACCTCAAATTTTTTTGGTAGCAAAAATTTTTTTTCAGTCTGAAAATTATATTATCTCAAATTTTTCGACTTGAAATTTTTTGAAACAAATTTTTTTCTCGCATGAAATTTTATTAATTTGAAAAAAAAATTTTTGTCAGAAAAAAAAAATTTTTTTTGTCCGAATTTTTCTTTGAATTTCCTTTTTTTTACTGGAAAATTCCGATTTTTGATCTGAAAATTTTTTTGTCTGAAACTTTTTCAATCTGGAAATTCTGAAACTTTCTGGAAAATCTGAGAAAATAAATTTCGAAAAATTTTTTTTGATCTGAAATTTTTTCCTAACAATCCTAAATTTTCAGCTAAAAAAATTTTTATACTCTAATTTTTTTTTCTAATTTTTGGAAGTTTTGCTGTTTCAAAAAAATTTTCCACCCATCAAAAAAAATCCACCTTCATCTCCCATTCCGTGTGTTTTTTCGCTGCTTTATTTGCTCCCTATCACTTATCGCACGCTTTTTCCTCATATTTCCCCCTGGTTTTCGCCTAATCCATGTTTTTCTTCATTTTTTTTTCACATCCAGGTCTACATACCCGTCAATGGTGGTCAACACTATAATAAAATGGAAAAAATGGAGCGAAATGGCGAAATGAGGCCGATTATCAATAGGTAAGGCACCAACAAAAAAACAGCTTTTTTTCTTATTTAGATAAGTTTTTCTATACGCTTATTTTTTGCTTTTCTAGAGGGATTTTGAGTGTTTAGAATGTGAAAATTCGAGTTCTACGTGAAAAATAGGTTGAAAACTTTGTTTTTCCAGGAAAATCTATGCATAGAATCATAGAACTTTTCATAGAACTTCTCAAATATTTCCATAGATCCATAGAACCTCTACTGAGAATCATAGAACCTTTTTCATAGATATTGTAGATTCAGAAAGAAATATCATAGAACTATATGAACTTTTCATAGAACTTCTTCAGAAGGATGCATAGATTCATAGAACCTATCAAACAAAATTTCAAGATCCATAGAACTCTCTCATAGATCCATGTATCTATGAGTGGATTTCATAGAAACTGACAATTTAAATTCATAGATCCATAGAACCTCCACTATATACCATAGAATTTTGAGTTTTTTTCTATAGATCTCATCGATCAGGTCGCATAGAATCTCTCAAGCTTCCTAAGCATTATCATAGAACTTGACAATGGGAATTCATAGAACCATAGAATATAAATTGTATGTCATAGAACCTGACAATCTAAAACCATAGATCCATAGAACCTCTTAGAAAGCATAATCGAATTTTTTGAAGTCGCATAGAACTGCTTAAGTTTCCTGACGATCATCATAGAACATAAGGCTCTGGATTCATAGATCCATAGATCTGATACTTTATATCATAGAACCTAGAATTTCCCGAAAATGTTCTATAGAACAGGCACTGACTACCATAGAATCTCTCAAGCGTCCTGAAAGTTTTCATAGAACTTGACAATTAGATTTCATAGATACATAGAATTGAGACTGTATATCATAGAACCTGACAATCTAAAGCCATAGAAAAGAACACGTCCCATAAAATACATCGAGCTTCCTGAAAATCATCATAGAACTTGAAACTATGAATCCATAGATCCATAGATCTATAACCATAGAACACAAAAAATCCACATTTTTTCAAGTTCCCGATCTGACAGCGATTATTGGTCGAAGGTATAAAACAACACAAAAAAGTACATTTTTCCAGCCTTTTTTTGTTTTGCCACTCCACTTCTAACTTATTCTATTCACTCACCCAACACACTTTTTTTTCACACCACAGAAAATTTCTAGACAAAAAAAAGTTGAATTAGTCATCGCGGCGAGGCGATCGAACATCGGACGGCGCCGCTTTGTTTGGCTAATTTTTGGCAGATTTTCCGAGTATTTTGGACGTCGTTCTGGAATGATGTGTAAACGGAAAAAAAGAAAACATGCGTTTTTGGGGGATTTTCAGAAAAAAACTGGAAATGCGCCAAGGCACTAGGAAAGCGCCAAGGCACTAGAAAAGCGTCAGTGTACTAGAAAAGCGTCAAGATGTTAGAAAAGCGTAAAGGCACCAGATAAGCGTCAAAGCACTAGAAACGCGCCATAACACTCGGAAAGCGTCAAGGCACTAGAAAGACGTCAAGACACTCGAAAAGCGTCAATATACCGATTACACTAGAAAGACGTCAATGACTTAAAAATGTTCCAGTATTTCAAAAAATTCTCAAAATTTTTTTAATTCGAAAACCTGCACTTCAAAAGCGTCAAGACACACCAAAGGCGTCAAGGCACTAGAAATGTGTCAATGCACTAGAAATACGTCAATGCACCGTAAAAGCGCCAATATCCAAAATTTCTGAAAATTGATAAATTTTTTGGCTAATTTTCTCGCTATTTTTGAAATTTATCACTGCACCTGAAAAGCGTCAGAGCACTAGAAATACGTCAATGCACCATGATTGCGTCAATCATGATTTTTCCGATTTTTTCATAATATTTTCTAGAAAACCTTGATTTCTAATCACTTTTCAATTTTTCTCGCATCATCACAATTTCCATATTTTTTTCAACTATCAGTGTTTTTTTTCAATCTAATCGCATCAACACACAAACAGTTCTAACATGATTCAAGTAATGCATGATTCTATGACATTCTATGCTCCATCTCAAATCTACCGTATACCTTATTTGACCTACCGTATTCCAGGTCGGTCTCGTCGACATTCACTCAACAACATCAAGTCGTTTTTGATGATCGACGTGTTGATCGTGTCAAGAGGACGACGAATGCTCATATCATATCCAGGACGGTTAGTATACTGTAGATATTGTGAATACTGTAGATATCTGGCTTACTGTAGTTATAGTTAAGATTCTGGAGACAGTACTTTTGAAAAGAAACCGTGCTAGTTCAGGTTGTAGAGATACTGTAGATATTCGGAAGTAGGGTAGTTCTAGATTGAGGTACTGTAGGTGTGCTGGGTCACTGTCGATGGAACTTGTTGTACTGAATCTTTGCTATCTGAAGTATTTTTGAGGCATTTTGAAATTTTCATGAAATTGGAGTTTTATACTTCCAGGTTACTGTAGCTCTTGGGATACTGTAGGCCAGAACTGGTTTTGTTGGGTTACTGTAGTTATGGTTTGATACTTTTTCAGAAAAATATTGTTAACTCAGAAATTTTCAATGAAAAAATTTTTCCGCTCATTTTCTACGGTAAACTACAGTAACCCGAATGGTAGATCATTAAAATTATGAAAAAAAAATTTCCTCACTAATTTTCTACCGTAACCTACAGTAGTCCAACTTGTAGATCAAAATATTTTTTTGATCATATGTTTCACAAGTTTCCTACAGTATCCTACAGTAATCCAAATAGTAGATCAAAAAATTCTGAAAAAAATGTTCTAGTCGCGAATTTTCTACCGTGACCTACAGTAGTCCAAGTTGTCGATCATAAAAAAAATTTTTAAAACTTTTTTCACAAACTTTCCAACAGTAGTCAGTAGATCAAAAAAAATTTTTAAACTGTAATTTGTTGCAGGTTCACGCCTCCCTAATCCATCACAACAAGGCGCGTAAAGACGATGGGGACGAGATTTTTTGAATTTTCTGAGAAAAAACTATTTTTTGAATCTCCCGCCAAATCAAAAACGGGTCAATATTTGCATGTTTTTCATCCATTTTTTTGTAAAAAGCTGAAAAAAAAATTTTCGAGCTGAAATTTTTTTGTCTGTACTTTTTCATTTCAGGGTATAATTCGCATGTTTTATTTCTTAAGTAGGCAAAAAAACTATAATAAATACTCTTTTTCATAAAAATCTGCATAAATTATTCTTGATATGACACGTATTAGAGGAGAAAAAGTGGGCGGAGCTTAGGTTTATTCAACATCGATGTTGAACATGAAGGCGTAGAGGTCGTCGACGACGTTGGAGGCTGAAAAAATTGAAGATTTTGAAGATTTTGGATGTTGGCGCTTTTTTGGTGCATTGACGCATATTTGGTGCAACAGAATTTCAGGAAAAATTGGGCGCAAAAAAGTTAAATATTTAGGGAAAGTCAGAATTTTCCTTCTGACGCATTTGCGGTGCCACGACGCATTTCTGGTGCAACCACACTTTTGGAAATACCAAGAAGTAAAAAACTAGAGATTGGCGCATTTTTTGTGCATTGGCGCATTTCTGGTGTAACACAATTTTGGAAATTTTTTAAAAGATAAATAAGAAAAGAACAAAAATTTTCTTACTGACGCATTTTTGGTCCGCTGGCGCATTCAAGGTGCATTAACGCATCTCCAGTGCATTTGACCTACCTGATGATTCGCTAATATCGATCAAAAACCGGATCAATGAATCTGCCAGCAATGCCAAAAATTTCATATTTTGTTCTGTCATCATGTATAAACCATCACATTGGACACAATATTGACGGACACCACGGTGATTGACTGAAAAAAATTAGTTGATATAATCAGAAAATTCCAATGTTTTCAATTTTGGTTCTTGCATTTTGGTTCTTGCAGCAGAACCAAAATTTTCGAAATTTTCAAAAAAATTTGGATAGATGTTTTCAAGATCTTCAAAATGACTATAAACATGAAGTATCTGGAATTTCATATCTGTCTGAAAATTTCCTTTAAAAATGTTTTTTTTTTTTGAAAAAATAGGTCAACTTTCAGGTCAAATATCTCAGCTGAAAATCGGAATTTTTCAGATTTTTCAAATTTTTTGGATAGATATTTTTAAGATCTTCAAAATGACTATAAACATAAAATATCTGGAATTTCAGATTTGTCTGAAAATCGGCCGAAACAAAACTTACGTGTATCAGTCAAATAAATCGTCGGAATATCGATAGTTTTCTGTTTTGAATGGAAGAAAAATGACGAGTGATCCGAATATAGGAATGGATGAAGTCTGAAAATACTGCAATTTTCAAAATGTCTGGAAACATTTTTTTGGCTGAAATTTTTTTGTGCGCTTTTGAAATGTTAGGGTTTTATTCGGGGAGATGGATGCGGGAATTCTATGGTGTTCTATGGACTTACTGTACCGCTGGATGGATCTATGATGGAAATTTTTGAAATTCTAGGAAAAATTTCGAAGAATGAGATTGACGCGTTTCTGGTGCGTTGGCGCATTTCTAGTGCTTTGACGCATATCAAGCGCTTTGACGCTTTACTAGTGCTTTGACGTCTCTCTAGTGTCTTGACGCTTATTAGGTGTCCTTGCGTTTTTCAAGTACTCTTGCGCTTTTCTAGTGCCTTGACGCTTTTCTAGTGCCTTTGCGTACTTCTGGTGTCATGACACATTTTAGGTGTCTTGACGCTTTTCTAGATACTTGACGCTTTTCCAGTGCCTTGACGCATTTTCAGTCTACAGCGATTCTATGAGATTCTATGCCACTATTCGGCCTAATTCTACGGATGAGTATCATATAATTAGTAAGTGCACAAAAATAATCGAACTTGTATAACCGATCAAGACTGCTGATGCTCGCCAAATCCATCGAAATCGGCAACAGCCACGGATGAAATGACCAATTTGAGGCGAACATTTCGCATGATCGATTGTACGCGTTTGAGAATCTGCAATTTTTTTCAATTTTGGAAATTTGATCTACCGGGATACTGTACTTGTGCTGAATTTTGTCGTCGATGCCATTTCGGGACGAAATTTGAATGAAATCACCCAGATGATTGTGCTCGTGAAGAAGTTGAGCAGCGTCGGGGAAGAACTGAAAGCAGGGTGATTGACGTGTTTGAGGTGCGTTGGCGCTTTTCAAGTGTCTTGACGCATTTTTCGTGCCATGACTCAAATTTTTGCCTTGACGCGATCTTCGGTGTTTGCCCGAATTTTGTGCCTTGGCGTAAATTTTGCGTGTTGACGAGAATTTCGTGCTATTGCGTCTTTTTGGTGTCTTGGCGCAAACTACGTGCCGTGACGCAAATTTTGTGCTTAACGAAATTTTTCATGCTCTGGCGCATTTTTCGTGCCTTGACGCAATTTTTTTGTTCTTGCGCATTTTTCGTGCGTTGGAGCATTTTTCATGACTTGACACAACTTTGGTCCTTGACGTCAATTTTGTGCCATGACGCCTTTAAGGTGTCTTGGCGCAAATTTCGTGACATGACACCACTTTGGTCCTTGAAGCGAATTTCGTGCTCTTTGTGCTCATTTTTCGTATAATTTTTCTATTTTTCGACTTAGCGCAAACTTCGTGCACTGACGCAAACTTCGTGCCTTGGCACATTTCACTCACCGACTCAAACTCATCCGGCATCGCTTGCGATCCGGGAAACGGATCAAAATGCAATAATCCATCAGCAACAACGGTTGCGATCACTTGTGCACCAGTCCGATCAATCAATGGAAGTAGGACATCTTCAACAAATGCATGAGATCCAGCCAGTGCCTAGAAAAGATGGATAAGGAAGGAAGGAGCTAAACCTATACCTTATGTTTCATATCGAAAAATGCATAGATTATGGTATACTTCCTAGTGTACAAGGTATCTAGTGTAGACATGATTCGAGCGGATTCCAACACGGCTGCCACCCCTGATCCGTTGTCATCGACACCTGGGAATACTGTAGTTTGAGGGATACTGTAGGATGGGGTACTGTACCTGGATTATCTTCCAAGGTATCGTAATTGGCAGAAAGGATTACTAGCTTGTCACTGCCGGTTCCGAAATATGGACCCTTTTGGACTGCGATGACATTGGCACCAATCTCGTTCTGGAAGGATTCTATGGATCTATGGATCTATGGATCTATGAATCTATGAATCTATGAATCTATGAATCTATGAATCTATGAATCTATGAATCTATGAATCTATGAATCTATGAATCTATGAATCTATGAATCTATGAATCTATGAATCTATGAATCTATGAATCTATGAATCTATGGATCTATGGATCTATGAATCTATGAATCTATGAATCTATGAATCTATGAATCTATGAATCTATGAATCTATGAATCTATGAATCTATGAATCTATTAATCTATTAATCTATGAATCTATGAATCTATGAATCTATGAATCTATGAATCTATGAATCTATGAATCTATGAATCTATGAATCTATGAATCTATGAATCTATGAATCTATGAATCTATGAATCTATGAATCTATGAATCTATGAATCTATGAATCTATTAATCTATTAATCTATGAATCTATGAATCTATGAATCTATGAATCTATTAATCTATGAATCTATGAATCTATGAATCTATGAATCTATGAATCTCTGGATCTATGGAATCTATGAACCTATGATTCTATGGATCTATGGATCTATGGATTTATGTATCTATGGATCTATGGATCTATAGTTCCATGGTTCTATGGCTCTATATTTTTGTTAATTTGTTATTCTCGAGTCTTGGGATCTATGGATCTATGATTCTATGCATAGAACTTGAATTTCTAAGTATCACTTACAGATTCCTCATGTATAAATGTATGAGTCATGGAGGTGAGCCCAACCGCCTCCAGAGCTCGTTTGATTGAAGCTCGAGCTTGTGATTTCTCGGTGTCGTTGTACCTTTAAATTTAACAGTAATTAGGAGAGTTTTAGGGCTGAAAATTTTTTGTACAACTCGGCTCAAAATACAGACTTTTGAGCTCAATTTGTTTTGCTCAAAAGCTAAAAAACTGAATACTCAAGTTGTTGACCCGAAAATCTCAGA
The DNA here is from genome assembly GCA_963573275.1 of Caenorhabditis uteleia. Lineage (NCBI taxonomy): Eukaryota > Metazoa > Nematoda > Chromadorea > Rhabditida > Rhabditidae > Caenorhabditis > Caenorhabditis uteleia. The sequence continues at coordinate 15,579,402 of OY752135.1, forward strand.
AAATTTGGAAATTTCGTGAAAATTGAATTAGAAAAGGAAAACTCTCGATTTTAGAGCTTCAAAACTTCAAAAGAGCACAACACTCCTTCAAAATGAGATTTTTGAGCTCAATTTTTTTCTTTCAAAAGCTTAGTACAGCAATTTTCAGAAAATTCAAATCTCAAAATTTTCAAAATTCAAATACTTCATGAAAATCGAGCCCAGAAAAACCAACCTCGAAATGCTCAAAAACTTCGACAAGTCATGTTTCATTCGATCCACATCAGCAATTGTAGTACTGTAGGAATATGCACATTGAAATATCAGGTAGATCAAAAAAATCGTCCTGTTCATGATTTTGAAAGTGTATGACTGATCCGTAGACACATATCCCGGATAAGTGGCTCCAAAAAATAGGCTCCGCCCATTTCTTGTCAGTTATTTGTTTTTTGCTCGGGCTCTGTTTGCGTTTCGAAACCGGCAGCGACGAGAGAGTGTGTGGGATGGAGAGTGTGCAGACACGGTTTTTCGAACAATTTTATTTTGAGCCAGAATGACCCTGGCGTGTTTGCATATCAGGAAATTGATCGAGGAAGGATATGCCAATTCCTGATGACCCTGGAGTACTGTAGATGGGGTACTGTAGAAATCAGGGATTACTGTAGGTGGGATACTACGGATAATAGGATTACTGTATGTAGTCTGGAGTACTGTAGGCTATCAGACTGTAGATGGATTACCAGAACTTCCTGGAATACTGTAGTTGTGTCTTGCTGAAGAATTTGTAGTGCACACATTCTGAGTGGATTACGGTAGGTCAGGGTACTGTAGTTTTGAAAATTTGGAAATTCCTTGTTTTTGTGAATTTCGAATTACTGTAATCGTACAGTAGGTATCTGATATACTGTAGATCTTACTGTAGCAAATGATTACTTGATAAAGATTGTAGATCAAATACTACACTTGCTAGTAAGTATACTGTAGCTTACGGTAACTTGCACTACTCACTATTTTGAATTATTGTAGTTCTTTGGTATACTGTAGCTAGAACGGACTACTGTAGCTAACTTACAGTAGATCAAAAAATTTCTTTGAAAAAAATTCTGAATGACTGTAGTTATCTGGTAGTTTCAAATATTTTCTGATTACGGTACTGGAGTACTGTGACTTCAAAATTTGAAATCTGGGGTTTTTGGATTACTGTAGATTTGTGAAGATTCGCCATGACGTTTCAAATATCAAGTGGAACGCACTTTTGATTTGTATGATAGACAGGATATTGAGTCATAAGGGAACCTATGGAAAAAACGGAAAGTGGATTCTATGGAAAACTTTTTGAACAACGGGATGTTCGATGGATTACTGTAGGAGGGCTACTGTAAACAATATGGAGTACTGTAGATAGATTTCTTGTAAGTTCGTGGCGCTCTACAGATACTGATTGAAGTTTGAAAGAATTCGTCTGAAAATATATTTTTTCCAAAAGAAAATTTTTTTCAAAAAAAAATTTCTTGTCAAAATGTTGTGTTCCATCCATATCTGTTTCAACAATCCACACTCCATATGAAGTGTGTCAAAAAATCCCAGAAAAAAAAAACGATAGACACGTATAATGACCATTCTCTGCTCTTTGCCACTTCAACAATCTTGAAAGGATATCGTGTTTGTTTTCACTTTTTGTGTGTGTGTTTCGACGAAATTTACACCTGGAAGTGTGCAAAAATGGTATCTGTGCGGGACCCTAGAAACTACAGTAGCCCATCTACAGTAATCCCTTGATATTTTCAGATACAAAAAACTTCAGCCAAAAAATTGAATGATAAGATTTGCAGCTCCTCTATCTATGGATCTATGAAAAAAAATCTATGAAAGTTCGCATTTCCTGGATCCTTAGATTCTATGGAATAAAGTTCTATGATTCTATGAAGCTCATTTCTCCATAGAAAAAAATCATATCACTTTTCAGAAAGTACAACACTCCATTCCACTACATTCAAACTCTCAATTTTTAGGTTTAGGTTCAGCGGAATCACGGAGCATCGTACTTTTTTGGTGTGTCCCCCACTTGAAATATGGTCAATTGTCTTGTTTATTTATCAATAGCTCTGTTTTTTTTGTCTGGTGTAAACACACACAAGTGTTTTTTTGGGGATATACATGAAGAAAGAAAAAAAAACGTTTTTTCACAGTTTTTTTTCAAATGAATTTTTCAGCGTTTTATTGGAATTTTTAGAAAAAGTTATCAACTATGTTTTAGTAGATCAAACTATGGGCTTTGAGACGCTTTTTTGATTTTCAAAAAATCTCGATTTTTAGCTGAGATACGCTAGTTCAAAATTTCTAAACCAAAAAAAACATTTTTTTTTTCAAAAAGTTTTTTTAAAGTGAAATTTTCAGCGTTTTCCTGGAGTTTTCAAACAAAGTTGTCAACTGCGTAATTGTAGATTACGAATCAAGCTTTCAGAAACTTTTTGAATTTTTGAAAAATATCAATTTTCAGCTGAGATATGAATTTTCAAAGTTTGACACCCAAAAAATGTTTTTTCACAAAGTTTTTTAAAGTGAACTTTTCAGCGTTTTCCTGGAATTTTCAGAAAAAGTTGTCAACTGCACATTTGTAGATGACAACACAAGCTTTCAGAATCATTTTAGATTTTCGAAAAATCTTAATTTTCAGCCAAGAAACGGTAGATCAAAGTTTTGCTGGAGCTAAACCTAAGTAAAAAAAATTCATTTTCAGAGCTCACGACCAAGTTTTTCGGAATCCTGGCATCGACTTTAGTATAGATTCACAAAATTTATTGGTTTTTGTTGCAAAAGAAAAATTTTTGAAAAAAGTTTTTTCACATCAGGGATTCCATGAAGAAAATTTTGAAAAAAATTTTTTTTCTGAAACTTTCTGAAACACTTCATTTTGTCATTCTAGGATGATATCAAGTCCAAAAAGTATTGCACCAACACTAATAACTCATTTTCTGGCAATTGGAGCAAGTTAGAATGCAATATACTGAAAAAAGGTACTTTAGCTACTGTCTCTCCCCTTCCAGTGCAAATATTCAAAAATCAGAAGTGGTTTTTGTTTATTTGTTGTTCACAAATTGCGCTTTCCAAATCTTTTTAGATTATTGAAAAATATTCATTTTCAGCCGAGATACGGTAGATCGAAGTTTGAAAATCTAAAAAACGTTTTTTTTCACAATTTTTTTTCAAATCAAATTTTCAGCGTTTTGTTGGATCTTTCAGAAAAAGTTGTTGACTATGAGTTGGTAGATCAAAATATGGGCTTTCAGACGCTTTTTAGATTTTTAAAAAACTTCGATTTTTAGCTGAGATACGCTTGATCAAAGTTTCTAAAGCAAAAAAAAAAGATTTTTTTTCACAATTTTTTTTCAAACAAGTTTTTCAGCATTTTGTTAAAGTTTTCAGAAAAAGTTGTCAACTGCATAATTGTAGATTACGAATCAAGCTTTCAGAAACTTTTTGAATTTTTGAAAAATATCAATTTTCAGCTGAGATATGAATTTTCAAAGTTTGACACCCAAAAAATGTTTTTTCACAAAGTTTTTTAAAGTGAACTTTTCAGCGTTTTCCTGGAATTTTCAGAAAAAGTTGTCAACTGCACATTTGTAGATGACAACACAAGCTTTCAGAATCATTTTAGATTTTCGAAAAATCTTAATTTTCAGCCAAGAAACGGTAGATCAAAGTTTTGCTGGAGCTAAACCTAAGTAAAAAAAATTCATTTTCAGAGCTCACGACCAAGTTTTTCGGAATCCTGGCATCGACTTTAGTATAGATTCACAAAATTTATTGGTTTTTGTTGCAAAAGAAAAATTTTTGAAAAAAGTTTTTTCACATCAGGGATTCCATGAAGAAAATTTTGAAAAAAATTTTTTTTCTGAAACTTTCTGAAACACTTCATTTTGTCATTCTAGGATGATATCAAGTCCAAAAAGTATTGCACCAACACTAATAACTCATTTTCTGGCAATTGGAGCAAGTTAGAATGCAATATACTGAAAAAAGGTACTTTAGCTACTGTCTCTCCCCTTCCAGTGCAAATATTCAAAAATCAGAAGTGGTTTTTGTTTATTTGTTGTTCACAAATTGCGCTTTCCAAATCTTTTTAGATTATTGAAAAATATTCATTTTCAGCCGAGATACGGTAGATCGAAGTTTGAAAATCTAAAAAACGTTTTTTTTCACAATTTTTTTTCAAATCAAATTTTCAGCGTTTTGTTGGATCTTTCAGAAAAAGTTGTTGACTATGAGTTGGTAGATCAAAATATGGGCTTTCAGACGCTTTTTAGATTTTTAAAAAACTTCGATTTTTAGCTGAGATACGCTTGATCAAAGTTTCTAAAGCAAAAAAAAAAAGATTTTTTTTCACAATTTTTTTTCAAACAAGTTTTTCAGCATTTTGTTAAAGTTTTCAGAAAAAGTTGTCAACTGCATAATTGTAGATTACGAATCAAGCTTTCAGAAACTTTTTGAATTTTTGAAAAATATCAATTTTCAGCTGAGATATGAATTTTCAAAGTTTGACACCCAAAAAATGTTTTTTCACAAAGTTTTTTAAAGTGAACTTTTCAGCGTTTTCCTGGAATTTTCAGAAAAAGTTGTCAACTGCACATTTGTAGATGACAACACAAGCTTTCAGAATCATTTTAGATTTTCGAAAAATCTTAATTTTCAGCCAAGAAACGGTAGATCAAAGTTTTGCTGGAGCTAAACCTAAGTAAAAAAAATTCATTTTCAGAGCTCACGACCAAGTTTTTCGGAATCCTGGCATCGACTTTAGTATAGATTCACAAAATTTATTGGTTTTTGTTGCAAAAGAAAAATTTTTGAAAAAAGTTTTTTCACATCAGGGATTCCATGAAGAAAATTTTGAAAAAAATTTTTTTTCTGAAACTTTCTGAAACACTTCATTTTGTCATTCTAGGATGATATCAAGTCCAAAAAGTATTGCACCAACACTAATAACTCATTTTCTGGCAATTGGAGCAAGTTAGAATGCAATATACTGAAAAAAGGTACTTTAGCTACTGTCTCTCCCCTTCCAGTGCAAATATTCAAAAATCAGAAGTGGTTTTTGTTTATTTGTTGTTCACAAATTGCGCTTTCCAAATCTTTTTAGATTATTGAAAAATATTCATTTTCAGCCGAGATACGGTAGATCGAAGTTTGAAAATCTAAAAAACGTTTTTTTTCACAATTTTTTTTCAAATCAAATTTTCAGCGTTTTGTTGGATCTTTCAGAAAAAGTTGTTGACTATGAGTTGGTAGATCAAAATATGGGCTTTCAGACGCTTTTTAGATTTTTAAAAAACTTCGATTTTTAGCTGAGATACGCTTGATCAAAGTTTCTAAAGCAAAAAAAAAAAGATTTTTTTTCACAATTTTTTTTCAAACAAGTTTTTCAGCATTTTGTTAAAGTTTTCAGAAAAAGTTGTCAACTGCATAATTGTAGATTACGAATCAAGCTTTCAGAAACTTTTTGAATTTTTGAAAAATATCAATTTTCAGCTGAGATATGAATTTTCAAAGTTTGACACCCAAAAAATGTTTTTTCACAAAGTTTTTTAAAGTGAACTTTTCAGCGTTTTCCTGGAATTTTCAGAAAAAGTTGTCAACTGCACATTTGTAGATGACAACACAAGCTTTCAGAATCATTTTAGATTTTCGAAAAATCTTAATTTTCAGCCAAGAAACGGTAGATCAAAGTTTTGCTGGAGCTAAACCTAAGTAAAAAAAATTCATTTTCAGAGCTCACGACCAAGTTTTTCGGAATCCTGGCATCGACTTTAGTATAGATTCACAAAATTTATTGGTTTTTGTTGCAAAAGAAAAATTTTTGAAAAAAGTTTTTTCACATCAGGGATTCCATGAAGAAAATTTTGAAAAAAATTTTTTTTCTGAAACTTTCTGAAACACTTCATTTTGTCATTCTAGGATGATATCAAGTCCAAAAAGTATTGCACCAACACTAATAACTCATTTTCTGGCAATTGGAGCAAGTTAGAATGCAATATACTGAAAAAAGGTACTTTAGCTACTGTCTCTCCCCTTCCAGTGCAAATATTCAAAAATCAGAAGTGGTTTTTGTTTATTTGTTGTTCACAAATTGCGCTTTCCAAATCTTTTTAGATTATTGAAAAATATTCATTTTCAGCCGAGATACGGTAGATCGAAGTTTGAAAATCTAAAAAACGTTTTTTTTCACAATTTTTTTTCAAATCAAATTTTCAGCGTTTTGTTGGATCTTTCAGAAAAAGTTGTTGACTATGAGTTGGTAGATCAAAATATGGGCTTTCAGACGCTTTTTAGATTTTTAAAAAACTTCGATTTTTAGCTGAGATACGCTTGATCAAAGTTTCTAAAGCAAAAAAAAAAAGATTTTTTTTCACAATTTTTTTTCAAACAAGTTTTTCAGCATTTTGTTAAAGTTTTCAGAAAAAGTTGTCAACTGCATAATTGTAGATTACGAATCAAGCTTTCAGAAACTTTTTGAATTTTTGAAAAATATCAATTTTCAGCTGAGATATGAATTTTCAAAGTTTGACACCCAAAAAATGTTTTTTCACAAAGTTTTTTAAAGTGAACTTTTCAGCGTTTTCCTGGAATTTTCAGAAAAAGTTGTCAACTGCACATTTGTAGATGACAACACAAGCTTTCAGAATCATTTTAGATTTTCGAAAAATCTTAATTTTCAGCCAAGAAACGGTAGATCAAAGTTTTGCTGGAGCTAAACCTAAGTAAAAAAAATTCATTTTCAGAGCTCACGACCAAGTTTTTCGGAATCCTGGCATCGACTTTAGTATAGATTCACAAAATTTATTGGTTTTTGTTGCAAAAGAAAAATTTTTGAAAAAAGTTTTTTCACATCAGGGATTCCATGAAGAAAATTTTGAAAAAAATTTTTTTTCTGAAACTTTCTGAAACACTTCATTTTGTCATTCTAGGATGATATCAAGTCCAAAAAGTATTGCACCAACACTAATAACTCATTTTCTGGCAATTGGAGCAAGTTAGAATGCAATATACTGAAAAAAGGTACTTTAGCTACTGTCTCTCCCCTTCCAGTGCAAATATTCAAAAATCAGAAGTGGTTTTTGTTTATTTGTTGTTCACAAATTGCGCTTTCCAAATCTTTTTAGATTATTGAAAAATATTCATTTTCAGCCGAGATACGGTAGATCGAAGTTTGACAATCTAAAAAACGTTTTTTTTCACAATTTTTTTTCAAATCAAATTTTCAGCGTTTTGTTGGATCTTTCAGAAAAAGTTGTTGACTATGAGTTGGTAGATCAAAATATGGGCTTTCAGACGCTTTTTAGATTTTTAAAAAACTTCGATTTTTAGCTGAGATACGCTTGATCAAAGTTTCTAAAGCAACAAAAAAAAAAGATTTTTTTTCACAATTTTTTTTCAAACAAGTTTTTCAGCATTTTGTTAAAGTTTTCAAAAAAAGTTGTCAACTGCATAATTGTAGATTACGAATCAAGCTTTCAGAAACTTTTTGAATTTTTGAAAAATATCAATTTTCAGCTGAGATATGAATTTTCAAAGTTTGACACCCAAAAAATGTTTTTTCACAGAGTTTTTTAAAGTGAACTTTTCAGCGTTTTCCTGGAATTTTCAGAAAAAGTTGTCAACTGCACATTTGTAGATGACAACACAAGCTTTCAGAATCATTTTAGATTTTCGGAAAATCTTAATTTTCAGCCAAGAAACGGTAGATCAAAGTTTTGCTGGAGCTAAACCTAAGTAAAAAAAATTCATTTTCAGAGCTCACGACCAAGTTTTTCGGAATCCTGGCATCGACTTTAGTATAGATTCACAAAATTTATTGGTTTTTCTTGCAAAAGAAAAATTTTTGAAAAAAGTTTTTTCACATCAGGGATTCCGCGAAGAAAATTTTGAAAAAAATTTTTTTTCTGAAACTTTCTGAAACACTTCATTTTGTCATTCTAGGATGATATCAAGTCCAAAAAGTATTGCACCAACACTAATAACTCATTTTCTGGCAATTGGAGCAAGTTAGAATGCAATATACTGAAAAAAGGTACTTTAGCTACTGTCTCTCCCCTTCCAGTGCAAATATTCAAAAATCAGAAGTGGTTTTTGTTTATTTGTTGTTCACAAATTGCGCTTTCCAAATCTTTTTAGATTATTGAAAAATATTCATTTTCAGCCGAGATACGGTAGATCGAAGTTTGACAATCTAAAAAACGTTTTTTTTCACAATTTTTTTTCAAATCAAATTTTCAGCGTTTTGTTGGATCTTTCAGAAAAAGTTGTTGACTATGAGTTGGTAGATCAAAATATGGGCTTTCAGACGCTTTTTAGATTTTTAAAAAACTTCGATTTTTAGCTGAGATACGCTTGATCAAAGTTTCTAAAGCAAAAAAAAAAAGATTTTTTTTTCACAATTTTTTTTCAAACAAGTTTTTCAGCATTTTGTTAAAGTTTTCAGAAAAAGTTGTCGCTGCATAATTGTAGATTACAAATCAAGCTTTCAGAAACTTTTTGAAATTTTGAAAAATATCAATTTTCAGCCGAGATATGAATTTTCAAAGTTTGACACCCAAAAAATGTTTTTTCACAGAGTTTTTTAAAGTGAACTTTTCAGCGTTTTCCTGGAATTTTCAGAAAAAGTTGTCAACTGCACATTTGTAGATGACAACACAAGCTTTCAGAATCATTTTAGATTTTCGAAAAATCTTAATTTTCAGCCAAGAAACGGTAGATCAAAGTTTTGCTGGAGCTAAACCTAAGTAAAAAAAATTCATTTTCAGAGCTCACGACCAAGTTTTTCGGAATCCTGGCATCGACTTTAGTATAGATTCACAAAATTTATTGGTTTTTCTTGCAAAAGAAAAATTTTTGAAAAAAGTTTTTTCACATCAGGGATTCCGCGAAGAAAATTTTGAAAAAAATTTTTTTTCTGAAACTTTCTGAAACACTTCATTTTGTCATTCTAGGATGATATCAAGTCCAAAAAGTATTGCACCAACACTAATAACTCATTTTCTGGCAATTGGAGCAAGTTAGAATGCAATATACTGAAAAAAGGTACTTTAGCTACTGTCTCTCCCCTTCCAGTGCAAATATTCAAAAATCAGAAGTGGTTTTTGTTTATTTGTTGTTCACAAATTGCGCTTTCCAAATCTTTTTAGATTATTGAAAAATATTCATTTTCAGCCGAGATACGGTAGATCGAAGTTTGACAATCTAAAAAACGTTTTTTTTCACAATTTTTTTTCAAATCAAATTTTCAGCGTTTTGTTGGATCTTTCAGAAAAAGTTGTTGACTATGAGTTGGTAGATCAAAATATGGGCTTTCAGACGCTTTTTAGATTTTTAAAAAACTTCGATTTTTAGCTGAGATACGCTTGATCAAAGTTTCTAAAGCAAAAAAAAAAAGATTTTTTTTCACAATTTTTTTTCAAACAAGTTTTTCAGCATTTTGTTAAAGTTTTCAGAAAAAGTTGTCGCTGCATAATTGTAGATTACAAATCAAGCTTTCAGAAACTTTTTGAAATTTTGAAAAATATCAATTTTCAGCCGAGATATGAATTTTCAAAGTTTGACACCCAAAAAATGTTTTTTCACAGAGTTTTTTAAAGTGAACTTTTCAGCGTTTTCCTGGAATTTTCAGAAAAAGTTGTCAACTGCACATTTGTAGATGACAACACAAGCTTTCAGAATCATTTTAGATTTTCGAAAACTCTTAATTTTCAGCCAAGAAACGGTAGATCAAAGTTTTGCTGGAGCTAAACCTAAGTAAAAAAAATTCATTTTCAGAGCTCACGACCAAGTTTTTCGGAATCCTGGCATCGACTTTAGTATAGATTCACAAAATTTATTGGTTTTTCTTGCAAAAGAAAAATTTTTGAAAAAAGTTTTTTCACATCAGGGATTCCGCGAAGAAAATTTTGAAAAAAATTTTTTTTCTGAAACTTTCTGAAACACTTCATTTTGTCATTCTAGGATGATATCAAGTCCAAAAAGTATTGCACCAACACTAATAACTCATTTTCTGGCAATTGGAGCAAGTTAGAATGCAATATACTGAAAAAAGGTACTTTAGCTACTGTCTCTCCCCTTCCAGTGCAAATATTCAAAATTCAGAAGTGGTTTTTGTTTATTTGTTGTTCACAAATTGCGCTTTCCAAATCTTTTTAGATTATTGAAAAATATTCATTTTCAGCCGAGATACGGTAGATCGAAGTTTGACAATCTAAAAAACGTTTTTTTTCACAATTTTTTTTCAAATCAAATTTTCAGCGTTTTGTTGGATCTTTCAGAAAAAGTTGTTGACTATGAGTTGGTAGATCAAAATATGGGCTTTCAGACGCTTTTTAGATTTTTAAAAAACTTCGATTTTTAGCTGAGATACGCTTGATCAAAGTTTCTAAAGCAACAAAAAAAAAAAGATTTTTTTTCACAATTTTTTTTCAAACAAGTTTTTCAGCATTTTGTTAAAGTTTTCAAAAAAAGTTGTCAACTGCATAATTGTAGATTACGAATCAAGCTTTCAGAAACTTTTTGAATTTTTGAAAAATATCAATTTTCAGCTGAGATATGAATTTTCAAAGTTTGACACCCAAAAAATGTTTTTTCACAGAGTTTTTTAAAGTGAACTTTTCAGCGTTTTCCTGGAATTTTCAGAAAAAGTTGTCAACTGCACATTTGTAGATGACAACACAAGCTTTCAGAATCATTTTAGATTTTCGGAAAATCTTAATTTTCAGCCAAGAAACGGTAGATCAAAGTTTTGCTGGAGCTAAACCTAAGTAAAAAAAATTCATTTTCAGAGCTCACGACCAAGTTTTTCGGAATCCTGGCATCGACTTTAGTATAGATTCACAAAATTTATTGGTTTTTCTTGCAAAAGAAAAATTTTTGAAAAAAGTTTTTTCACATCAGGGATTCCGCGAAGAAAATTTTGAAAAAAATTTTTTTTCTGAAACTTTCTGAAACACTTCATTTTGTCATTCTAGGATGATATCAAGTCCAAAAAGTATTGCACCAACACTAATAACTCATTTTCTGGCAATTGGAGCAAGTTAGAATGCAATATACTGAAAAAAGGTACTTTAGCTACTGTCTCTCCCCTTCCAGTGCAAATATTCAAAAATCAGAAGTGGTTTTTGTTTATTTGTTGTTCACAAATTGCGCTTTCCAAATCTTTTTAGATTATTGAAAAATATTCATTTTCAGCCGAGATACGGTAGATCGAAGTTTGACAAACTAAAAAACGTTTTTTTTCACAATTTTTTTTCAAATCAAATTTTCAGCGTTTTGTTGGATCTTTCAGAAAAAGTTGTTGACTATGCGTTGGTAGATCAAAATATGGGCTTTCAGACGCTTTTTAGATTTTTAAAAAACTTCGATTTTTAGCTGAGATACGCTTGATCAAAGTTTCTAAAGCAACAAAAAAAAAGATTTTTTTTTCACAATTTTTTTTCAAACAAGTTTTTCAGCATTTTGTTAAAGTTTTCAAAAAAAGTTGTCAACTGCATAATTGTAGATTACGAATCAAGCTTTCAGAAACTTTTTGAATTTTTGAAAAATATCAATTTTCAGCTGAGATATGAATTTTCAAAGTTTGACACCCAAAAAATGTTTTTTCACAGAGTTTTTTAAAGTGAACTTTTCAGCGTTTTCCTGGAATTTTCAGAAAAAGTTGTCAACTGCACATTTGTAGATGACAACACAAGCTTTCAGAATCATTTTAGATTTTCGGAAAATCTTAATTTTCAGCCAAGAAACGGTAGATCAAAGTTTTGCTGGAGCTAAACCTAAGTAAAAAAAATTCATTTTCAGAGCTCACGACCAAGTTTTTCGGAATCCTGGCATCGACTTTAGTATAGATTCACAAAATTTATTGGTTTTTCTTGCAAAAGAAAAATTTTTGAAAAAAGTTTTTTCACATCAGGGATTCCGCGAAGAAAATTTTGAAAAAAATTTTTTTTCTGAAACTTTCTGAAACACTTCATTTTGTCATTCTAGGATGATATCAAGTCCAAAAAGTATTGCACCAACACTAATAACTCATTTTCTGGCAATTGGAGCAAGTTAGAATGCAATATACTGAAAAAAGGTACTTTAGCTACTGTCTCTCCCCTTCCAGTGCAAATATTCAAAAATCAGAAGTGGTTTTTGTTTATTTGTTGTTCACAAATTGCGCTTTCCAAATCTTTTTAGATTATTGAAAAATATTCATTTTCAGCCGAGATACGGTAGATCGAAGTTTGACAATCTAAAAAACGTTTTTTTTCACAATTTTTTTTCAAATCAAATTTTCAGCGTTTTGTTGGATCTTTCAGAAAAAGTTGTTGACTATGAGTTGGTAGATCAAAATATGGGCTTTCAGACGCTTTTCAGATTTTTAAAAAACTTCGATTTTTAGCTGAGATACGCTTGATCAAAGTTTCTAAAGCAAAAAAAAAAAGATTTTTTTTTCACAATTTTTTTTCAAACAAGTTTTTCAGCATTTTGTTGAAGTTTTCAGAAAAAGTTGTCAACTGCATAATTGTAGATTACGAATCAAGCTTTCAGAAACTTTTTGAATTTTTGAAAAATATCAATTTTCAGCTGAGATATGATTTTTCAAAGTTTGACACCCAAAAAATGTTTTTTCACAGAGTTTTTTAAAGTGAACTTTTCAGCGTTTTCCTGGAATTTTCAGAAAAAGTTGTCAACTGCACATTTGTAGATGACAACACAAGCTTTCAGAATCATTTTAGATTTTCGAAAAATCTTAATTTTCAGCCAAGAAACGGTAGATCAAAGTTTTGCTGGAGCTAAACCTAAGTAAAAAAAATTCATTTTCAGAGCTCACGACCAAGTTTTTCGGAATCCTGGCATCGACTTTAGTATAGATTCACAAAATTTATTGATTTTTCTTGCAAAAGAAAAATTTTTGAAAAAAGTTTTTTCACATCAGGGATTCCATGAAGAAAATTTTGAAAAAAATTTTTTTTCTGAAACTTTCTGAAACACTTCATTTTGTCATTCTAGGATGATATCAAGTCCAAAAAGTATTGCACCAACACTAATAACTCATTTTCTGGCAATTGGAGCAAGTTAGAATGCAATATACTGAAAAAAGGTACTTTAGCTACTGTCTCTCCCCTTCCAGTGCAAATATTCAAAAATCAGAAGTGGTTTTTGTTTATTTGTTGTTCACAAATTGCGCTTTCCAAATCTTTTTAGATTATTGAAAAATATTCATTTTCAGCCGAGATACGGTAGATCGAAGTTTGACAATCTAAAAAACGTTTTTTTTTCACAATTTTTTTTCAAATCAAATTTTCAGCGTTTTGTTGGATCTCTCAGAAAAAGTTGTTGACTATGAGTTGGTAGATCAAAATATGGGCTTTCAGACGCTTTTCAGATTTTTAAAAAACTTCGATTTTTAGCTGAGATACGCTTGATCAAAGTTTCTAAAGCAAAAAAAAAAGATTTTTTTTTCACAATTTTTTTTCAAACAAGTTTTTCAGCATTTTGTTAAAGTTTTCAAAAAAAGTTGTCAACTGCATAATTGTAGATTACGAATCAAGCTTTCAGAAACTTTTTGAATTTTTGAAAAATATCAATTTTCAGCTGAGATATGAATTTTCAAAGTTTGACACCCAAAAAATGTTTTTTCACAGAGTTTTTTAAAGTGAACTTTTCAGCGTTTTCCTGGAATTTTCAGAAAAAGTTGTCAACTGCACATTTGTAGATGACAACACAAGCTTTCAGAATCATTTTAGATTTTCGAAAACTCTTAATTTTCAGCCAAGAAACGGTAGATCAAAGTTTTGCTGGAGCTAAACCTAAGTAAAAAAAATTCATTTTCAGAGCTCACGACCAAGTTTTTCGGAATCCTGGCATCGACTTTAGTATAGATTCACAAAATTTATTGGTTTTTGTTGCAAAAGAAAAATTTTTGAAAAAAGTTTTTTCACATCAGGGATTCCGCGAAGAAAATTTTGAAAAAAATTTTTTTTCTGAAACTTTCTGAAACACTTCATTTTGTCATTCTAGGATGATATCAAGTCCAAAAAGTATTGCACCAACACTAATAACTCATTTTCTGGCAATTGGAGGTTCTATGGTTCTATGAACATCTACCTACATAGAAATAAATTATGTGTTTTTTCAGAAAGTGCGACACTCCGCGATTCCACTACCTCCAAATTTTCTGATCCTAATTTTTAGGTTTAGGTTCAGCGGAATCACGGAGCATCGTACTTTTTTGGTGTGTCCCCCACTTGAAATATGGTCAATTGTCTTGTTTATTTATCAATTGTCTGTTTTTTTTCTCTGGTGTAAACACACACAAGTGTTTTTTTTTGTGTGGATATACACAAAAAACGTTTATTTTGATGTCCCTCAAAAAAAAACTTTGTTGAAAAATAAAAATTTTATTTATAATAATATACCAGTAATTGAATTATGGTGGGGGCCCCGTAAACAATATAATTATGATGGTTTTGAAGGAGAAAAAAATGATGAATTGATGGAAAATTAATCTAGCGGCGGCTCACGCAAATAATACATCCAATAGCAGACATTGAAGATTGTGAACACGCCTGGAACAAGTTCTATGGTTCTATGGTTCTATGGATCTATGGAAGTAGATCTATGGTAGAGCTATAGACTGTGAAAGTTTCAAAGAAAAATATTGAATTTGAAGGAAGTTATGAAAGGATCTATGAAAGTTCTATGGTTCTATGACTGGAGGCATAGAATTCCATTTTCGTTTTTTAAAATATGAGGTTCTATGGTTCTATGAAGAGGAATCGACGGACTGTGAAAATTTCAACGAAAAGTATTGAATTTGAAGGAGGTTATGGGAGGATCTATGGTTCTTTATTTCTATGATTTTTTGGTTTTATGGTTCTATGGAGATGGATCTATGGATCTATGTCTGGAAGCGTAGAATCCTATGATTCTATGAAAATTTCAGCCAAAACTTCTGGAAGCTATAGTAGTGTCTATGAAATTCTATGGATCTATGAATACACTTTGTCAAATTCTATGGTTCTATGAAACTGAAAACGTTTAGTTCTATGAAATTCTATGATTTTCAAAATCAAGTTAATTTCAACTATCTCAAAGTTCTATGAATGTTCTATAATTCTATGAATCTGAAATTCCTAGTTCTATGACTACTGTAGGTTTTATGGCTATAAACAGGTTCTATGCCAAATTCTATGACTCACATGGAAACAGAAACCTTGCCGCCTTATCAATTGACAACGCCTTCCTCGAGAATTTCAGTCCTTTGTACATCAAATGTGCCGAGTTTTTGTTCAGGTTACCGTAGTATTTCGTCGGTCCTTCCTCGTAATCCGAGTCGTAGTCAGCTGCTGGAAACCATAGAATTAACGAATTCTATGCATAGAACCTGAGAATATATCATAGATCCAGTTTGAGTTCTATGGTAAGTTCCCAGGTTCTATGCTACACTGGTTGGAGTTCCAGGATTCTATGATGCTCAGTAAAGCTCTATGCATAGAATTCTAGAACTAATATCACAGATCCAGTTTGAGTTCTATGATAAAGTTCTATGTTTCATAACTTGCAGTTCTATGAAATCAACATAGAACTACCTGACAAACTGGATTTTCAAGATTCTATGATACTAAGTTCTATGAATCAATTTCCAGGTTCTATGCATAGAACCTGAGAAAATGTCATAGATCCAGTTCGTGTTCTATGGTAAGTTCTCAGGTTCTATGCCTCACAAGTTGGAGCTCCAGGATTCTATGACACCAAGCTCTATGATACTCAGTTCTACGACAAGATTCTATGCATAGAACCAAGTTCTATGACCATACATACCAATAATCGGTTTTCCACCATATGCGCTTTGAATCTTCTCGGCCATATGATTGTACTTATTGGCACGTCGCATGTATGAATTGACCATGGCGAATTCGAGTAGGACACCGAAGATGAATAGCATACATACTGGAAATGATTATATGGTTCTATGGAATTCTATGAAGTTCTATGGATGGTTCTATGGTAAGATTGTCAACTGGTTCTTTGAAGTTTTATAGATCTACGAAATGAGTGTTTCAAGTTCTATGCAAGATTACATGAATGATTCACAAGTTCTATGAAATTCTATGGGTCGTTCTATGGATTTGTGGAAGCTTCTATGGTTATCAATAAACAGTGTTCTATGGAACTTCAAAAATATAAGCTAGTGATTCTATGAAATTCTATGGATCAATGTTTCGAGTACTTCAGTTCCATGATATGATAGGTTCTATGAAAGCACTTCCAGAAGATTCTATGCAACTCCGACCATTCTATGAACAAGATTCTATAAAATCTGATGAATCTATGATATGGATTCTATGAAGTTCTATGCCACTTTGTAAAGTTCTATAGATCTATGGTACGATTTCTTTTGGTTCTATGAAGTTCTATGGATACGTTATAGTCTGGTTCTATGAAGTTCTATGACCCTGACTTTTCTAAGTTCTATTATTCTCAAAAATTGTTGGATCTATGAATCTAATCATAAGGTAATTTAGGTTCTATGAATCTCAGGTTCTATGGTTCTATGAAATTCTATGACCACATACCTCCATAGAAATAATCAATCGCTTTGGCATAAGAAACAGCCGGTAACGCATATCGAATACCATTTCCCTGAAAAAAAAAGTTCAAATTTTGAAAAATTCGCGGAAATTCAAAAAACCTGTGTGCTCAATGTCAAAAGAGTTGTGAATGACAGGCTCACGCGAGCCGGAACGGCTCGCCGATCGATCCAAAATGATACCCATGAAATGGCGACGATTAGACCGGTTGGGATGTAACTCTGAAATTATTGATTGTGGTTTTCTAGTAGATCCCAAATAGAGCTTGCTAACAAAAAAAATTGAGCTCAAAAATATCAGTTCGGAGCAAGGTTGTGCTCTTTTGAAGTTTTTGAGCCAATAATCAACTTTCAACTTCTTGTCCTAATTTTTTGAGAAGATACCGAATTTTTACATGATTTAACTTAATAATTTGAAATTTTCGGAATCTGAGCTTCAAAATGAAAAAAATTGAGCTCAAAAATATCAATTTGGAGCAACGTTGTGCTCTTTTGAAGTTTTTCAGCAAAAAAAATTTCAAAAAAAAATTTTTTTTTGCAAATTCTGACTTATTTGAAGCTGAAAATCCAGATTTTCAGATTTCCAAAAATTTTCACCCAAAAACAAAACCTGGGTCCCACACCAACCTGGACCAAATGAAATCCAATGGCTCGTTTCAGCTTCAGCATGCCCAACAAGCAGCTAAATTCGCCGACTCGCGATGAATTGTGTGTGAGTGTATACAGAAATACACCATTACAGTAATCCTTGTCTAATGTTCTGATATGATATTCCGGTAGATCAATTTCCGGATTGAAACGAATTGGGTCGTTGGGGAACCAGGTGACGTTCATCTCGTTTTTTACGTGGGCGTCTGGAAAAATTGTGATTTTCAGAGTTTTGCTGGAATTTTCAAGAGAAGTGAAGTACAGTAATTTGGTAGATCACAAAATGAGCTTTTGAAATCCTTTTAGATATTGTAAAAATATAAGTTTTCAGCCGAGATATGGCAGATCAAAGATTTTTTTTACAAATTTTTTTCGAATATTTTTCAACTGAAATTTTCAGCGTTTCGCTGTGATTTTCAGAAAAAGTGAACAACTGCACAACTGTAGATCACAAAACAAGCTTTCAGAATCTTGTCAGATTTAAAAAAAATATTCATTTTCAGTGGAGATACGGTAGATCAAAGTTGAACAATAAAAAAAATTTTTCACAAAGTTTTTTTCCGCACAATTTTCAACATTTTGCTGGAGTTTTCAGAAAAAGTGTTCAACTGTGGTGTTGTAGATCACAAAATATGCTTTCAGAATCTTTTTAGATTTTTAAAAAATATTCATTTTCAATTGAGATATGGTAGATCAAAATTTGTCAACCAAAAAGACTTTTTTGAAAAAATTTTTTCAAGCTAAATTTTCAGCGTTTTGCTGAAAACTTCAGAAAAGTAATTAACTGTGATATTGTAGATCATCAATTGAGCTTTCAGAATCTTTTTAGACTTTTGAAAAATTTCAATTTTTAGCCGAGATACGGTAGATCAAAATATGTCTACAAAAAATGGTTTTTTGTCACAAAAAACTTTCTCAAATGAACTTTTCAGCGTTTTGGTGAAGTTTTCAAGAAAAGTTGTCAACCGCAATTTTGTAGCTCACAAAATAAGCTTTCAGAATCTTTTCAGAATTTCAAAAAATCTTGATTTTCAGCCGAGATACGGTAGATCAAAAATTCCGTCCTTTTTTCCCTACGTCATCCTGGAATTCCAGGCAGTAGTCAAACCTATCTGACCGTGAAAAACATGAACTTTTAGATTCATATAACTATAGAACTTACAACTGATAACTTTGATGAAGCATGTTTGATAGTCCAATGGGTAGTTTTTAAGGTCCAAGTTGCAGGCTGAAACATATTAAGTCATAGAACTTCCTAGAACTGTATTATCAGGTCATAGAACTCCAAAATACTAAGTTAACCATAGAATCCCATATAAATTCACACAAGTCAGGAAAAAGGTTCGTAGAATTTCATAGAACCGATTGATTCTATCTTAAGGTTTAGGTTTAGCAAGTTTTCAAATAACTAGCTTCAAACTCAAAATTGTGCCGTCTAAAGTGGTTTTTTGCGCTCTAAATGATAAAACGAACCTCCCAGGCACGTTTCATAAAAATCGGGAAAAATTTTTTCTAAACCTAAGATAGGCTTAGGTTTAGGTTTAGCAAATTTTCAAATAACTCGCTTCAAACTCAAAATTGTGCCGTCTAGAGTGGTTTTTTGCACTCTAAATGATGAAACCTAAGTCCCAGGCAAGTTTCATAAAAATCGGAAAAAAATTTTCTAAACCTAAGATAGGCTTAGGTTTAGGTTTAGCAAGTTTTCAAATAACTAGCTTCAAACTCAAAATTGTGCCATCTAGAGTGGTTTTTTGCACTCTAAATGATGAAACCTAAGTCCCAGGCAAGTTTCATAAAAATCGGAAAAAAATTTTCTAAACCTAAGATAGGCTTAGGTTTAGGTTTAGCAAGTTTTCAAATAACTAGCTTCAAACTCAAAATTGTGCCATCTAGAGTGGTTTTTTGCACTCTAAATGATGAAACCTAAGTCCCAGGCAAGTTTCATAAAAATCGGAAAAAAATTTCTAAACCTAAGATAGGCTTAGGTTTAGGTTTAGAAAGTTTTCAAATAACTAGCTTTTGATGACAATTCACCACTAGATGTATTTTTGCATGTAGAATCCAATAACCAGATCAGTTTGTGCTGAAAAAATCTGGGGAACGTTGAAAATCGTTTTTGAGGATTTTGAAACAAAGTCTGTTTTTCGAGAAAGTTTTTTTTTTTGAAAAAACTCTGATTGTGAATATGGATATGAAATTTGTTCTTCACTAGCCGGTGACCGAAAAAAATTCAAAAACATAATTACTCGATTTTGCATTTTCAGACATTTTTTCAGCAAATTTTGAGATTCAGAATCTCCATGCATAATTACCATTAAAAAATTCAGAAAAATCGATCGGGATATCCCACCTCGAAAAATTCCCTTGTTAGTTCATGTTCCATAGAATTTCATAGAACCTATTCTTAATGAAAATGATTCTATGATCAATATATTTCAGATCCATAGATCTTCATTTAACTTGATACGTCTTTTCATACAATTGCCCATCCATAGAACTATCAGGTTCTATGCCCATAGAATCTCTTGTACTTGAACCCCATAGAACTTCTGTCAACTAGGTATCACAACCATAGAACTTCATAGAACACCTCTCAACGAGTTTCTATGACCATATCCTTCCATAGAACCAAGTTCTATGACCATAGAACTTACCCAAATTGAGTGTCACCCTCGTTCCATATGATATCGTACCAGCCGGTGAAATAAACATGTTGAAGTTGTAAACAGTGACCTTGAACAAAAAAAAAATTTTTTTCGTTGGTTCAAAAATTGGATTTTTGTTTTGATACGAATGGAAATTTCATTAGAGCGCACTTGCATTGTTCAATTTGATTTAGGATGGCGACGCGCGGAAAAACAAGGTTCTATGGGGAAGATTTTGGATCTATGGAATTCTATGCATAGAACTTGATTTCTATAGAAACTATTTTCACTATCTATGCCACCAACAGATCTATGACTAGTTCTATGGTTAGATTCGGTGTTCTATGAATCAATAGATAAATCTATGCATAGATTTTTCAGCTTAAAGCAAGTTCTATTAATGGATCTATGCATAGAACTGGTCATCGGACATCTAAAATTTTTTTAGTTCTATGCATAGATCATTCTAGTAAGTTGTATGGATGTGCATAGAACTTGATATATGAACGATTCTATGAAGGTAATTAGATGGCTGGATCTATGCATAGAATCGTGAGTTTCATGAAGATCTATGGCAAAGTTTCTATGAAAAATCAGAGATCTATGTATGTTGATTGGTTCGCGTTCTATGGAAGCATCACCTATCAAGATCTATGATAGATTCTATGCATATAACTTCATATCTATGCCTGAGAATTTCACATCTATCAAGATCTATGAATATCTATGCAAAGATTCTCGCTATCGAACAATATGGATTTAGAATTTTGCAAGTTCTATGCATAGATCCGCCAGTTCTATGAAATTCTATGCCCCATACCTTATGAAAATACGCAGTTCTGGCATTGGCAAAATACAAATCCGGCAGCCACACTTTGTCCAGTATATCTTTGTCTGAAATTCCATAGATCTATGAAAAGTTCTATGAAATTCTATGCCTCACCATTTATCAAAATATGCTCAGTTCCATTATGTTTCATTGTATCATCCTGCCAACTCATATACAGATACATATCCATATCATACGTCTGCAAAATATAGGGATCTATGGATCTATGGAATCTATGGACCTACCATTTCAGTCGCTCGAAAATTTCCTAAACTTTCCACATAGAACCCAAAATGCACTTGTAATGCCGTAGATTTGCCATTTCTTGGCATAGGCTTCTGACGGAGTAATTCGAATACTTGTGGATTCGAAAACACTTGAAATATTCGAAGTCTGAAATTATTCATAGATTGGATCTATGGATCTATGCATAGATCTGAAGTTCTATGAAAGTTATTAAACCTGTTGTTCTATGCATTGTTAAAGCAATCTGTGCAGTCAGTGCATAGGCATAGACTCATAGATTTTGGTTCTATGCATAGATACGGTTGATTTTCAAGATTCTTTGACCTATGAGTCATAGATACAATCATAATTACAAGATTTTTCAGTTCTATGAAAACATCTCACAGATCTATGCATAGAAACACATTCTCATAGAAGTTGAGTTCTATGACTGTTTTTTTTCCAAATTCTATGGTTCTATGCATAGATCTGACGTTCTACGAAACTGACACAACTTGAATGATTCTATGCATAGAATTTAAAAACATAAGAAAATGTTATGGAATTCTATGCATAGAACCTCGGCTGAAAATCATAGAATCTCTAAATCTATGAATAGCTGACAGTTTCTATGCATAGAATTTTCATGACGTCCAGTTCTATGCTTCTGGGATTCTATGCATAGAAATTGTGGTTAATATTAGAATAAATACCATTCTATGCATAGAACTTTACTTCCTATAACTTCAAGTTCTATGACTTTCTGAGTTTCTATGCATAGATCTTTCCATCTTTCAGTTCTATGACCTTTGTAGTTCTACGATATCCATAATCTCAAATTCTATGCATAGAATCTCTATTTTTACAGGTTCTATGATTGATTCTATGCATAGATTTACAAACCCTGTCCATGTTTTTTTCACGCTCCGTAGCAGAAAAAAAGGCAACAAAAAACAAATGCAATTCCTAATTCATCAAAGATCTTTGTTTTTTCCTTTCGAGTAAAGTGTTCTCAATTTTCATAGAATTCTATGATTCATTTAGGTTTAGGTCATAGAATTGCGAAAAAAGTAATTTACCAGGAATTCTATGCGGAGAAAAGTCATAGAACTAATAGTTGAAGGACCATAGAACTAGTTCTATGCATAGAATCATAGAACTTGCAAGGAAAAGTAACAAGGAAGTATAGTTCTATGCATAGAAATTATCGGAGTCACAAATTCTATGATTACACTAAAAGTTCTATGCATAGAATTTCAGAATCATAGAACCCCGCGAAACAAACATGGACGGAAAATTCTATGCATAGAATCAATCATAGAACCTGCGAAAGTACAGGTTCTATGCATAGAATTTCAGATTAAAAATGTAATAAAACTGAAAAATGGAAAGATCTATGCATAGAACCCCAGAAAACCATAGAACTTGTATTACTAGGAAGTATAGTTCTATGCATAAAATTCTAGAATCAAAGAACCTTTTAAGTCAGGTTCTATGGTTCTATGGAATGATTCTATGATAATCTATGAACCCTGAAATATGATTCTACGGACGTTCTGAAATATGAATCTATGAATCATAGAAATATGATTCTATGAAGTTCTATGATCCATAGAACTTCAAATTCATAGAATTTTTTTTGAAAAAAAAACTGAGTCATGTCCAATTTCCTTTGGAATTCCAATTCCATCCAATTATTGGATGGAAGGAATGATGACATTTTCATTAAATTCTATGTTTCATTTTGCAAAAGTTCTATGAATGTGTTTGAAGTTCTATGCATAGAACCATAGAACTTGCGATGAAAAATCATAGAACTTGTAGTACTAGTATACTTCTATGCATAGAATTCCAGGAACATAGAACTTGAAATTATGAAAATTCTATGCATAGAAACTGCCAAAATTTCATAGATTTCTAGTTTCTACGACTTTTACAGAGGTTCTATGCATAGAATTCCAGAATCTTAATCTGTTTTTTTTAAAATTCTATGCATACATCTCAAGTTTTGCTTTTTCCATAGAACTTCATATCTATGCATAGAATCTCAAAAAACTAACAGTATCTATGCATAGAACCAAGATCTATGGATCTATGATTCTATGCCCCCCATAGAACTTACAGTAAGAAAAATATGGTAATATGCATAGAATTCTTCATTCCTCCCGACGCGCGGCAATTGATGACAATTGTGGGCGTGGTCTATTTTATACACGGAGCAACCCCTGGAAAAAACGGAGCAATTGAGGCACACTGGACGACGAAAATAACACATGTGGCTGAGAAATTGGAGACGAGAAAAATAGGGGGAGGAGAAGGAATGGAGATGGAAGGAGGATCTATGCATAGAACTTTTGGATTCTATGCATAGAACTGATAGGAGTTCACAGAAATGGATATCATAGAACTAGAGGATGGCTCTATGCATAGATATTGGATTATATGTCCATAGAACTTTAGAAACATAGAATTGAACTTGAGAGGTTAAGGAATTCATAGAGTTTTTGAAACAGGGCGTTCTATGCATAGAATCATAGAATTTGGGGGCATAGAATTTCAATTAGAGGCATAGAACCAATTGATACTCGGATCATGGAAGCATAGAACTGAAAATATATAACGGAAGGAGCATAGATTTTCAAGAAAGTTGGGTTCTATGCATAGATTCATAGAATCAGAAGCATAGAAATAGTTGAATATTGGAAAAATCATAGAATCATCGAAAAGTTTGGGATCTATGCATAGATTTAGGATCACTGAACCATAGAACCTGAGAAGCAAAGAATTGAATTTCAAGGATTCATAGACCTTCTGGAAGTTTTGGTTCTATGCATAGAATCTCTCAAGATATGAAATCATAGAACATTGTGGCATCAGGTTCTATGCATAGATTTTTTTTAAATCTGTATTTCTATGCATAGAACTCACAATATCAAATATATCATAGATCTGGAACTTTCTAACTTTTGGGTTGGGAAATCATAGAATCATACAAATTCTATGAATTCTATGCCTTCCTTCCTAGTTCTATGAATATTTCATAAGCCCTGCACGTATCCAATTTCCCCTAGTTCTATGGTTCTATGACTCACAAGTTCTATGCTCCTTCCACCCAACTGCATAGAAACAATGGTGATTCTATGCATAGAACCGACGGAAAAAAACATGTTATGATGCATATGCGCTCCATTGCACAAACACTTTTTTGAACGAAAAAAAAACATAGAATCTCGTGGTGTTGAGTTTTTCTAGACTAAACGGAAGGAAATGGGGCCTAGGGAGGGAGGAAGGAGGAGGAAGGATGGATGGCATAGATTCACAACTCATCATCATTATTCATATATGATGGATATGTTGTCCATAGTTACTGGATTCTATGGAGATCTATGAATCTATGATGGGAGTTTTAGCGGGATTGATTAATTATTCATGATTCTATGGTAGATCAGGGTTGGATTCTATGGATCTATGGAGATGAAGTTCTATGGTTCCATAGATTTCAAATTTTATGAAGCGCAATTTTTTTGTTTTTATGAATCTGAAATTCTATGGTTTTATGATTCTGGAGTTCTATGATTCTATGAATTTTGAGTTCTATGAATTCAGAAATCTCAAGTTCTATGGTTTTTCGAATTCTATGATTCTATGAATCTCAAATTCTATGGTTCTATGGTTATCAAGTTCTATGAATTTTCAATTCTATGGTTCTATGAATCTCAAATTCTATGGTTCTATGGTTATCAAGTTCTATGAATTTTCAATTCTATGGTTCTATGAATCTCAAATTCTATGGTTCTATGGTTATCAAGTTCTATAAATTTTCAATTCTATGGTTCTATGAATCTCAAATTCTATGGTTCTATGGTTATCAAGTTCTATGAATTTTCAATTCTATGGTTCTATGAATCTCAAATTCTATGGTTCTATGGTTATCAAGTTCTATAAATTTTCAATTTTATGGTTCTATGAATCTCAAATTCTATGGTTCTATGGTTATCAAGTTCTATGAATTTTCAATTCTATGGTTCTATGAATTTCAGATTCTATGGTTCTATAAATTCCTAAAATAATATTTTCGCCATTCTCGCTTTGTTTGGCTCAAAATAATCCCAGGCACTTGTCGACATTTGTTTTGATTATAAAGTACAAATACACTAAAATATAAATTTTTGTGTTTTTGGCTGAAAAAAATTGGTCAACTTTCAGCTCAAATATCTCGGCTGAAAATCAACATTTTTCAGATTTTTCAAATTTTTTGGATAAATTTTTTCAAGATCTTCAAAATGAGTATAAACATGAAATATCTGAAAATTACAGATTTGGCTGAAAATCGACTGAAAAAATTTTTTTGGTCGAAAAAAATTTGTCACATGGAAGTCCAAAAAAACCAATTTTTTGTGTTGTCTGGAGTATACATTTCGAGAGACGAGACCAAGTTCGAGACGACAAAAAATACTCGTAATCAGTTTTTTTTCTGGCGGAAAATGAGTTTGGTGACGAGTGGCGGAAAAATTGGGATGGATGGAGAGGGAGGAGAGCATCAATGATCATAGAACTTGGAGATGGATAGGCATAGAACTTGATTAGATCCATAGAACATTCATAGAACCTCATAAGTTGAGATATAGCGGCATAGATACGCAGATGAGTGCCATAGAATTTATGAAGGCTTGACTGCAGTGGCATAGAACCTTTGAACTTGTGGTATAGTATCATAGATATCTAGATAAGTGCCATAGAATAGATGATATCCGGACTGGAGTAGCATAGAACTTGACTGGAGGAGCATAGAACTTTATATGTTGAGGAATGGTATCATAGATACTTAGATAAGTACCATAGATTCCATAGAACCCGAACTATAGCATAGAATTTGGAAAGAGTACTTTACTAACTAGATATAGTGTCATAGAATCTGAGAGGAGCACCATAGAACTTTCATAGATTCTCTAAACTGTGTTCATAGATACTTAGATAAGTACCATAGAATTATTAGAAACCTCACTGAAGAAGCGTAGAACCTGACTGGAATGTCATAGAACTTCCATAGATCAAAATGATTGTGTCTTAGATACTCGAATAAGTTCCATAGAATCGTGCATAGAACTTCATAGATCCATAGAACTGAGATAACTTTGATAGGTTCTATGAAGCAATGAAGTATCTATGCTTCAAAATTTGGGATCTATGTTTTTTATTATCCGTTCCATAGAACCATAGAATCCCAAGAGGCCAATGTCATAGATACTCTGGAATCCCTGGTATCTATACCAAAGGATCCATAGAACCAACAAGTTCTATGGAACATCATGCATAGAACCACTGGTGTCTATGCATTTGAGTTCATAGGATCTATGACACCTGATTCATAGAACCAACTGGATCTATGCTACCACCTCCATAGAGTTATCTGGATCTATGCTATTCCATCCTAGTTCTATGGTTCTATGATACCATAGAACCATCTATACAAAAAACCAGAGCCATAGAATTGAGCGTGTGTCCAGTATTATTGTCCTGCCTCCTACTCCTTCTCCTCCCCAATCCAATCAAATTATCCAGTGAAAAGGGAAGGCACAGAAGGAAAAATAGAAGACGTTCGGAATGAGATTAGGATGGAAAAGAACACTAAACAATACACGGATGGAGGGTGGGGTGGCAACAAAACAAACGAAGTCGCCAGTTTTTTTAGTCGGATGGATCTATGGATCTATGGGTAGTTTTATGGATTATTGGGATCTATGATTTAGTGATTCTATGGGAAATTGAATTTTTTGGGCAGTGAGGATTCTATGGTCTCCGCCACTGCAGATTCTATGATTCTATGACTAATTGGGATCTTTGCCAGTTAGGATTCTACGGATCTATGATTGATGGGATCTATGATTGTCAGCGGATCTATGCAGTTCTATGGATGATTGGGTCTATGATAACTAAGATTCTATGAACTTCTGTAGCTCGAAGAACAAGATCTATTATCAGAAAATCCAGTTCTATGGTACTCAGTATTTATGAAGGTTTGAACTGTGATTCTATGATTCTATGATCTATGGTATTTGTTCTATGAAGTTCTATGGATGCCAGATTCTATGGATATAGTGATAAATCTATGATGGTAGATCTTATAGTTCTATGGAGGTCTATGAAATATCTATGCTGCCTCAATTAATTCTATGAAGTTCTATGAATCTTGAGATCTATGATTTTTGCTTCCATGCAATTTCGAAGATCTATGCCATCTATAATTAACGAAAATTCTAAGAATTCTATGCTTTTCGAGTTCTATGAACCAGGATCTATGAAATTCTATGGTCCTAACAAAAAATATATATATTTGGACCCAGAAAAAAACGAGTCGACTCAAAAAAGTTATTGTTTTTTTTTCGAAGGAAGACAAAAAACGTCGACTCGTCACTTCCTCAAAATTTTTGAAAAACGAAGAAGTGTGTGCCGCTTCTGGAAATAATAAAAAACAAAACGAAAACGTGTGAGACTCCGCCCACTTTTTGAATTGACACTGGAAAGTTAGGTTTAGTTTCAGCTCAAGTGTCTTGGCTGAAAATGAATATTTTTCAGATTTTCGAAATGTTTTGGATAGATTTTTTTAAAGCTTCAAAATGGGTATAAACATGAAATATCTGAAAATTCCAGATTTGGCTGAAAATAAACTGAAAAATTTATTTTTGAAAAATATAGTTGGTCACCTTTCAGCTCAAATATCTTGGCTGAAAATCAACATTTTTCAGATTTGGGATAAGTTTTGGATACATATTTTCAAGGCCTTCGAAATGAGTATAAACATGAAATATCTGAAAATTTCAGATTCGTCTGAAAATCGACTGAAAAAAGTGCATTTCAAGTTTGCCATGTCTCTTTTGAAAATCAACAATAGAAAATTTTTTTGCGAACAAAGAAAAATTTTTTGAGCCACGAAAAACATATATCAAAAGAAATGTTCCTAGAATGGCCATTTTGGGAGAAAAGAAGGAGAAAAACTTTTTTTTGAAAAGTTCAGAAAAAGGAAGTTCTATGATAAATGGGATGGAGTTCATAGAACTTAGATGGAGAGCATAGAACTGGGGCATAGAATTGTAGAGGTGCATAGAACTTGGCAAATTGGCATAGAACTGTGATGAAGAGTTTGGGATCTATGCATAGAAATTATCATAGAACGACAAAAAATGTCATAGAACCAAGCATAGAACCGCATGGAAATATCATAGAATTCCATAGAACTACATAAAACCAGCGATAATTCATAGATCCAAATTATTTTGAATATCGTCTTAAAAGTGGGCGGAGCCTACTTTTATCGCGTGACAAAAACGGGCAAATTGCCAAAAATATGATGAAAACTGATGATTAATCCTTGAAAATTTTCGAAATATAATTTTTTGTTTGGAAAAAAACGAAGAGGCGAAGAATTGTGTATTTTCATTGAAGCGGAATACACTCTCATCGTATTAATTAATTTTTTCCCCTTATTTTTCGATCGAAAATCAGCTATAGATTCATAGATTCTATGGCATAGAACTGAGGTTATATGCATAGAACCGGAACAACAGGACTCATAGATTCATAGATTCATAGATTCATAGATTCATAGATTCATAGATTCATAGATTCATAGATTCATAGATTCATAGATTCATAGATTCATAGATTCATAGATTCATAGATTCATAGATTCATAGATTCATAGATTCATAGATTCATAGATTCATAGATTCATAGATTCATAGATTCATAGATTCATAGATTCATAGATTCATAGATTCATAGATTCATAGATTCATAGATTCATAGATTCATAGATTCATAGATTCATAGATTCATAGATTCATAGATTCATAGATTCATAGATTCATAGATTCATAGATTCATAGATTCATAGATTCATAGATTCATAGATTCATAGATTCATAGATTCATAGATTCCTTCCAATTCTATGCATAGTTTTCACGAGGGTGGCAGTCGCTAATCCTTACTTTTTGTGTTTTCGTACCCATAGAATGCGAAGAATGATGAGATGGAATTATGCATAGAACCGAAAGTAATTCCTACTTTTTTTCGAAGAAAAAAAGTGAGTTCTATGGAATTCTATGGAGAATTCCGTAGAATTCCATCTAATTGAACCAAGTGTTTCAAAATTAGCTTCAAAATTGGTAATTGGGAGGCGAATTGAGAAAGTTCATTACTGATGATCATAGATCCAACCATAGAACCTATCATAGATTCATAGAATTGTTGTCCATAGAACCTAACGAGTCCCTATTCATAAGTACCATAGAACTTCATAGAATAGGGAAAAAGGAAGTTTTTGCGACGGATGAAAGTGTATATAATCGGAGGAAACAATCTTTGTGGAAGGAACAAAATATGGAATAGTGGGCGGAGTCAAGACTCCGCCCCATAGAATAGAGGATTCTATGCATAGAACTTCCAATGAATTGAGATTCTATGATTTCATAGATCTATGGAACTTCACTTCGGATTCTATGATTTTCCTACTTGTAGATCTATGGAGTTCTATGCTAGTTTTTTGGCAATTCTATGAATCATAGAACTCCACAGACCCTGTTTTCCGAGGTTCTATGGCATAGAACTGAATCATAGAACTGGCAGGATCTCTGAATATTTGTCATAGAACTGCATGATTCTATGGTTTTAGTGTTCATAGAACAGAGATCTATGCATAGAATTAATGGCAGGTATCTATAAACCTAAGGATCTATGCATAGAACTGAGAATGTCTGCTGGAATCTACGGATCTATGAAAAGTGATATCTATGCATAGAACTTTAGGTTGAGGAAACCATAGAACTTTTTTCATAGAATAGAAAATCATGAAGTTCTATGCATAGAATGGTTTTTCAGCATTCAATCTGTCGGTATCTATGCATAGAACTAGTTGTATCTATGCATAGATCCATTCAATTCTATGCATAGAATTCACCAAAACCTTTGTGTTTTAGTGTCACTCAAAAAAAGGAAATTTGTGAAAAATCAAAAATGCATAGAATCTAATACGAATGGAAAATGAGAAATGGAGTGGGAGATAAAAAAAATAAATAAATATGGAGGAAACGAATTTGATGGACAATTTGGCGAACGGAGCAAAAGGAGAAATGGGACGGCGGAAAAAAACGTATACATGTCGTTGTTTTGATTGGGAGCCGTGTTGGGTGTTCCCAGGGGAGATTCTATGCATAGAACCTGAACATCATCAGGATCTATCTATGAATTGAAGTGCAACTACAAGAGCATCTATGGATCTATGCATAGAATCTCATCAACATTAGGATCTATGATACACAAGATCAATGGTTCTATGCATAGAACTTGGAATAAAGGAAGTATGGAAGGATCTATGATGGCATAGAACCCCGGATCGATGGAACTATGGAAAAATTGGTGCATAGAACCACGTTGATTCTATGCATAGAATTCAGGATCTAGAATCTCAGTGACATTTGGATCTATGATCAACGAGATCTATGCATAGAAGCCGAAGTACAAAATCATAGATACACCAAACCATAAAATCGGTAGTCAAAAAGTTCTGCATAGAATGCATAGAATTTTGGAATATATTGAGAATGGAATGATCCTCTATGCATAGATCTACTCTTCAACTCATAGTACCGCAGATCTATGCACAGGCTCTATGCATAGATCTGAGATACTATGAGTTGAAGAGTGAGCGAGGATCTATGGATCTATGAAAACAGAGATCTATGCATAGAATCGTAGGTATCATCAGAGAAATATCATAGAACCTGAGATCTATGATCTATGCATAGATTTTCATAGCAAGGTAGTCAGAGAACTAAACATTTTCCATAGAACTTCATCATTGATTCTATGAAATCATGTATATCTATGCATAGAACTAGATCTATGACATATCTTCAATTCTATGATTTGATTTTCTCAAGATCTATGCCATAGAACCTTAGTTCTATGCACCAATCGATAAAAAGAAAATGATATTTTATGAGGGGATGAAAATAATAAAAAAGTTGGAAGTTGGCTCAGCCAGTTGTCGAAATACTTTTGATTTTAATGTGGCTCACATTAAAATATATGAGAATTCCAGAAAATTCAGAAAAAAATTTCAGAAAATTTTTGTCTTAAAAGCATAGAATTGTAGGGATCTATGAATCTATGGCATAGAATTTCATAGGTTCATGATTATTGTCTTCATAGGAATAGATCTATGCATAGAACTAATGGCAGGTATCCATAAACCTAAGGATCTATGCATAGAACTGAGAATGCATGAGGTGGAATGAACAGCTGCGGATCTATAAAAAGTTAGATCTATGCATAGAATCTTAGGTTCAAAAAATCATAGATTTTCTTTCATAGAACCTGAAATTATGAAGTTTTATGCATAGAACTAGTCAGACATACGCATAGAACTTACTAAATCTATGCATAGATCTGCTATTCAAATATATTCATAGAATCAACTAAATCTGGGAATAGATCCTTACAATTATATGCATAGAATTCAGCAAACTTTCAGGAAAATCATGAAAAAAATTTCAAATTTTTGAAAAAAACATTTTGTCTGAAATTTTTTTGTCTGAAAATATTTCAAGATTTTGAAAATTTTAGATTCGCTGAAAAAATTTTCGAAAAACTTTTTTGTCTGAAAATTTTTTTTGTCTCCAAGTTTTTTTTTCAATTTCTTGGAACACTCATCAATGAATCCATGAAATATGAGATGAAAAATTCCAATCCGGATGTTTTTCCAAGTCGTCCATTGTCTCGAGTCGACTCGACTTTTTTTCATAGAATTGAAATTCCAAAGGGAATGAGAAATGGATGGGTTACTGTAGTTCTATGAGCATAGAACTTGGTGAGTCATAGATTCCGGAAAATTGAGAAATACGACATTTTATGCCATAGAACTTCAGAATTCTATGCTTTTCACATTCATAGATCTATGAAATTCTACCATAGATCTACAGGATTCTATGATTTTCCTTGGTTCTATGGATTCTATGACACTACGGTTTTCCAAGGTTCTATGAAATTCTATGAATCGTAGCTCTCGGATCTATGTATAGAATCTCGATTTTCTGCTTTTTTTCAAGCTCTATGTCATAGATTTTTCGAATTTTTCGATTCTATTAAGCTTTTCGAGTTCTATGGCATTCACTCTCATAGTTCTATGGAATTCTATGGAGCATAGATCTTCAAAGTTACAATATCTATGCATATAATATCTATTCGAGTTTTTCAGATTTCCAATGTTCTATGCCACAGATCTATGACTTTTATTTCATAGAATTGATATTCCAAAGGGATGGAGAAATGATGGAGTACTGTAGTTCTATGGGCATAGAACTTTATGAGTCATAGATTCCGGAAAATTTTCGAAGAAAGCAGGAAAATTGAGAAACATGACCTTTCCTGCCATAGAATTTCAGAATTCTATGCTGTTCACATTCATAGATCTATGAAATTCTACGAATGAGATGTTCTATGCCATAGATCTACATGATTTTATGGATTCTATGAATCATGAATGGTTCTATGGTTTTCCAAGGTTCTATGAAATTCTATGAACCGTAGCTCTTGGATCTATGCATAGAATCTTCATTTTCTGATATTTTTCAAGTTCTATGTCATAGATTTTTCGAATTTTTCGATTCTAGGAGCTTCTCAAGTTCTATGGCATTCACTTTTATAGTTCTATGCAATTATATGGAACATAGATCCTCAAAGTTACAATATCTATGCATATAATATCTATGGTTTTTGAGTTTTTCAGATTTTCAATGTTCTATGTCATAGATCTATGACTTTTATTTCATAGAATTGAAATTCCAAAGGGATGGAGAAATGATGGAGTACTGTAGTTCTATGGGCATAGAACTTGGTGAGTCATAGATTCCGGAAAAGTAAGAAAAAAAGTAGAAAAATTGAGAATATTACCTTTTCTACCATAGAACTTCGGAGTTCTATGCTTTTCACATTCATAGATCTATGAAATTCTATGAATTAGAAGTTCTATGTCATAGATCTACATGAACTTTTCTATAATTTACCTGAATTCTATGGATTCTATGAAACATGAATGGTTCTATGGTTTTTTAAGGTTCTATGAAATTCTATGAAACGTAGCTCTTGGATCTATGCATAGAATCTCGATTTTCGAGACATTTTTCAAGTTCTATGTCATAGATTTTTCGAATTTTTCGATTCTATGAGCTTTTCGAGTTCTATGGATGTCACATTCATAGATCTATGAAATTCTATGGAGCGTAGATCCTCAAAGTTACAAGATCTATGCATATAATATCTATGGTTTTCGAGTTTTTCAAACTTTCAATGTTCTATGCCATAGATCTATGACTTTTTTTTCATAGAATTGAAATTCTAAGGGGGAGGAGGAATGATGGAGTACTGTAGTTCTATGGGCATAGAACTTTATGAGTCATAGATTCCGGAAAATTGGTGAAAAAAAGTAGAAAAATTGAGAATATTACCTTTTCTACCATAGAACTTCAGAGTTCTATGCTTTTCACATTCATAGATCTATGAAATTCTATGAATTAGAAGTTCTATGTCATAGATCTACATGAATTTTTTTATAACTTACCTGGATTCTATGGATTCTATGAAACATGAATGGTTCTATGGTTTTTTAAGGTTCTATGAAATTCTATGAAACGTAGCTTTTGGATCTATGCATATAATCTCGATTTTCGTGACATTTTTCAAGTTCTATGTCATAGATTTTTCGAATTTTTTTGATTCTTTACGATTCTATGAGTTTCTCAAGTTCTATGGCATTCACTCTCATAGTTCTATGGAATTCTATGGAGCATAGATTCTCAAAGTTACAAGATCTATGCATATAATATCTATGGCTTTTGACTTTTTCGAATTTTCAATGTTCTATGCCATATATCTACGATTTTCCTGGATTCTATGGTCATTGCCCTCATAGTTCTATGAATCAAAACAATTCTATGAATTTATGGAACAAATTCTATGCATAGATGCATAGAATCTTTCATTTGTCCAAGATCTATAAACTTTCCTCATATTGTATGCCATAGATTTCCAGAATCCTGTTATATTTCCCGTTTTTATGCATCGAATCTCTATATATACATATATATGCAGTTATATATCAATACGCTCTCCATTTCAATCTATTCCTCGTTGAACTGCTGACGTCAAATCTTCATTTATTCATTTATATACTGTACAGGAATAAGAAGAATATCGATCTTTCAACCATTTCCTTCCTCCTACAACCGCCCGATTCCAATAAATATCCGCCAAAATTTCATATTATTTCATCAGAATTGATAAGCATTCGCTATTTGTCGACACGATGACATGATTACACTTTCTTGAGGGAGCAACACTCGAACTATATCTTGTCGAAGATATGTGGCCATTTTACATTCTTGGCCATTTTATATTTTTTTATCATCTTCCATTGAAAAGGTCAAAATCTACAATTCATCTGCTTTATTTACAGGAAAAATAGGGGGAAAAATGAGGGAGGAAATGGGCAAACTACTTGACATGATAAATTAGTGATGTTATATTTACATGGTTATGATAATAAAATCTATTTGACATGAATAATTATATAAAAAATTGCGGATTTATCCGCCTATTTCTTATTCTCCACCTTCTTTTGTTTGACCTCTACGTGGGTCTTTTTTGGTGCCCACAATCTTGCCCAGATGAGCTCCTTTTCCTCCGGTGTCAAGTTGTTCGAACACTTGACAATATCGGTTTTCTGGAAAAATGAATTTATTTTTAAAATTTTATTGCAAAAATACCTCGTCTTCGGCGAGCTTCGCCTCCCACGATCGTGTTGCTCGTGCATATCTCGGTGTCTCCGCGAGAGTCAGTTTCAATGGACGAGATGATGGACGAGATCTCTGAAATTTGGAAAATAAGTTTGAAATAATAAATAATAAAAACGTACCGGTGTTTGTGGTGAGAGCGCTGGCAGACAAGGAAGCTCTACTTCTTCCGATGGATCGTCTTCGAAGACCCGTTGTTTCGGCGGTTCGGGGATTGGCGAAAAATTCGCCATCGTCACAATCTGCAAATAATTTCATGATACAACAAAATGAGCGTATTGAACGGCGGAATAGAAGAAGCGAAAAAGAAAGAAATAACGGTCAGAGAATAGCAATTCAATAAGAAATTTGAAAGAAAGATTTTAGAAGCCAACAGGTGAGATAAACAAATTGCCAATGATACAGGGTTCGCGAAAGATAACACAGAAAAAGATATGCGCTGGGGATTGGGGAAAGTAGTCGAGCTTGTGAATAAGTGGTGAGAAATTGAAACAAATATGCGAGGAAATTGTTATTTCGAAACTACGAAAATCAAGGAAAAAAAGGAAATTTAGAGGTATCAGGCCTGTTTTTGTACATTTTTAGGCGAAAAATTGCAATTTTCGAATGAAAAAACGTTTGTAAGCGGGGGAAACACAATAATAACGTGAAAAATACAAAAAAATAAGACTGAAAATTAGGTTAGTTCGAAAATTTGAGTTTAGCAGGCATCGCGCCATTATTTGAATTTGAATAGCGCGCGCGATTACTTTTTCCCTGCGAGAGCCCGCTAAACTTTGAAGTGCGTGTGCCTTTAAAGATTACTGTAATTTTTAATTGTTTTTGGCGAAAAATAACTCGATTTTTCTATAATTTTAAGCCGAAAAAACGATTTTCAACTGAAAATCTGTGAAAATCATAATTTTTTCAGTTGAAAATACTAAAAATTATCAGTAAATCTATAAATTTTCCTATTTTTGTGCTGAAAATGCTAAAAAATATATTTTTCATGGCCTTCCGTCCTAAAATTTCATTTTTCTATCAAACTTGACTGAAAAATAACAATTTTATGCATTAAAACAGTAGAAAAATATCGTTTTAATCCTTTTTTACCGTAAAAACATCAAAAACCTATCTGATAAACTAATTTTTAGCGGAATCGACGATATCGGCTTGAAAAATGCAAAGACATTTGATTTTGTGTCGGATTTCGAAGAATATCAAATCAAAGACTTGATGGAAGAAGCAGTTGTCGATTCAAGCGGAATTACTGGCTCGAAAATCGCAAAACGTGCATTGGAGGAAAAGGTTTGTTGAATTTCCATATACATTTTCATTATCTGTCCAAGTTCCAGGAACTGCCAAAAATTCACTCAAGCGAACTAGTCACTCGTCTTGAGCTTGAAAATCTGTATAAACTCGGGCAAGCGATCAGAAATATGAAGGATAGTAGCAAAAGGAACGCCATTGATTATTGTAGGTGAGTATTACAATTGGAATTATATTAAACACTGATAATACTTTCAGAATTCATATTGATATCTCATCTACTCAAAAAATGACACCAGAAGACACGAAAAGAACATGTGATGATGTTTCCACTGCATTTTGACAAGTAAGTCTTATTTATTCTTCCACAAACAATCCACTTGTTCACAGTTCTGCTCGGATCTCTATCACACCTATAACAATCAAACAACAACTATTGTTCAAGCTTCTGAAAATCATTCGAAGATAATCGTCGAGTTGTAAACCGAAAGATACCATGTAACTGCCCCATACAGTATTTCCCTGCCATGTTTTTGATTTTTGCTGGACTTATACTCTTCTTCATTGCCGTAAGTTATAGAGTTATTTCTATTTATATTTTTTTATTTTACAGAGTGTTGTTTCATTTGTCTGGTTCATGATGGAAGAGGGAGATATGGCAAAGAACTCGATTTCGTATCGTTTGTCGTGCACTCGCGTTAAGAAAGATTCAGGTATATCAGCCGCTACAGTCATTTGAAAAACGGAATATTTCAGCATCCGACGAACCAATCAACTTTGAGAAGAATCCATACGACAAGGAGCCGAGAAAGTGTTTGTTGTGTCATACTGGAGTTGAATTGGATTATAAAAATGCGCGACTATTACAGGTTTTTCTATAATTTTTCAGCTTGTCAACGATTCCCATAATTACAGCAATTTGTGTCGACATTCACAGGACGAGTCTACGATCGACACATCACTGGTGTATGCGATAAACAACAGAATAAATTGTTGGAAGCGATTTCAGTAAGTTTTAGTTTTCATCAACAATCCGAATATTTCATTTCCAGAAATCGCGACGTGCTGGCTACATGCCAATCTTTGTCAAAGACCCAATATGCTATCCGCACATCAACTTCAGAGAAATCTGAAAAATGCAGAACGAGGTTTCAGTGTAAAGTCAATTCTTATAACGAGGGATATAATTGTGTGTTACAGACTGGATTCGAAGTAATAATCAATATTCGAACATGAGCATGCGGTGAAAATATGAAAAAGAAGACAATTGTTCATAAAATGAGTGTTAATCAATTGAACACGGATGAAATAGAAGCAGTGAGTTCTTTATAATAGTAAACAATACAAATATACATATTTTCAGCTTTTGATTGATATTTGCAAACGAGTCACCGTCTGGAATATTGGTATAAATACAATCCATCATTAACATTGTCATTATATAGATGTGATAGTTTTTATTCTTTGATTGTTATTTTCAACCCAC
Source organism: Caenorhabditis uteleia (assembly GCA_963573275.1). Classification (NCBI taxonomy): domain Eukaryota; kingdom Metazoa; phylum Nematoda; class Chromadorea; order Rhabditida; family Rhabditidae; genus Caenorhabditis; species Caenorhabditis uteleia. The sequence continues at coordinate 15,616,925 of OY752135.1, forward strand.
ACTTTTCCTTTATTTCGTCCTATATATTTTCTAGTCGTTCATCACCATAGGAAATTATGTTTTATGTATAGTGATAAATAAAGACATATAAAGGTAAAATTCAAATGGAAATGCAAAAAAAAGAAGTAAGAAATACAAATTAATACTTGTCTAATGTTGTGTTTCAAGCCGCTTTGTTTTCAATTTCTTTTATCTTTTATATAGAATCACCCTTTTTCTAGTTCTCTGATCAGAATCAGCCGAGAATATTTCTCGCATTTTTTCATGATTCTATGATTCTCCCCAGGTTCTATGAAATTCTTTGAGACGTTTTTCGTAGAATTTAATACCCTAGTTTGCGCAGTTCTATGAAGTTTATAATGTTTTTACTGCATAGATTCACAAAGAAAGTTCTATGAAACTGGATGTCTATGATTCCCAGTCCTATACATTCAAACTTTTATACCATAGAATCTCACGATCCATGTTTGCACAACCCATTGATCATAGGATTCCGCATAGTCTCATAGAAGACAATTAAATCCCTTTGATTTTTCCCCCTTGAATCCCCCTAAAAAATTACCACATTCATGTGACATTTATCTTCAAATTCAAATGCTTCAAAAATAGAGCATTTCTCACTTTTTTGAGATTTTGAAGTGATTTTGGGCCGGCTCATAGGTCCCACTTTCCTCGAAATGATAACTTTTCCTTCTTTTTTGTAAGAAAGAGCGCATGTTTTTGCAGTGGACCCATCGTTTGTCGAATACGTGTCCCATTTTTATCAACTTTTATCTAGAGACGGTTGGACCCTGAAATTTAAAGATTCAGATGGTTCTCTGACATACAATTGCGGTTCTATGCATAGAACTTTTAAGAAACTTATGAAAAGATCTATGTATGATGTGTAGATTCTATGCATAGAACTTTAAAACTTTCATAGATTCAAAACTAGTAGATTCCGTTCTATACCATACCAAGTTCTATGCATAGATCTTCTCGATATCATAGATTGTAACTTTTCTTCCTTTTTTGTCAGAAAGTGAGCATTTTCTTGCATTTTTTTTGTCGATTACAGGTCCTATTTTATCAATGTTTTTCTCAAAACCATGAGTCCCACTTTTTTCGTCACAAATATAGTATCCTAAATGATTCTGAAACCCATTTTGATACAATAAATAGAAAAAAAAAACGCCTTTTTGACAGATGCTAAAAAAATTAATTGATTGGCAGCTGATAAGACACCTGATTACTTGGAATTTGCACGTTTTCGGAGTGGGTGGAGTCTTGAAAATGAGTAACGGAAATTTGGTGTGACACACCAAAAAATGGTGGGTGTCACCAACTCGTAATGGGTGCATTCATGTATTTTCGAAAAAATCTCAGTTGTTTTTTCGAAATCCCATCTGAAACTAAGATCCAACGTTTTTTGGAGAAAAACTTTTAGTGTTTGGTGTTTTTCGTGCAATTTTCAATAGATATGGTGTGAAAATGGGCGCAATTGCACCAATTTCTACTCGATTTTCAGAAAACTTGAAAGTTTTCCATATTTTTTGCTTCACAACTTTTCCCTCAACATTTTCCCCCAAAAAACTTCTTTTTTTTTGCAAAACTTCCTCAAATCTTCGCCTAAAATCTCTGCCCAGATCCCTCGAATGCGATAAAATGAACGGCCGTTAGTGTTTCTCGCCCAGCGAAATCAGAGAGCCCGGCACACAAAAAAGAATGGCTCATTTTTCGAAAAAAACGAGCACATTTTGGCAATTCGAGATGGATGTGAGCTCATCTCTCTCGGCTCCGCCGAGGAGCAATATTTCACAGCACACAAAAGAGCACCAACCAATATTCAGTGGGCTCCGCGGCATACGGAGCCATGATATATTGGAGTGTCACGCAATCGATTCAATTATTCATAGAACTGCGGTTCTATGGATCATAGAACTTGAGTATCTATTCTATGAATCTAGGAATCATAGAACTTAAGTATCTATGCCATTTTTGTCCCCATAAAATATCAAATTGACATGGAAATGAGGGTAGTTGAAGCCAAGGAATGAGATGAGGATAATCTCCCTCTTCTCAAAATAGGATGGATTATGGGATACGTCGACGAAGAAAATAGACACAAAATGATGCTTTCTGACCTCCGGATACTCGGGTTTTATGCAATTTACGACGTAGAAAATTGAATAAAAGGATTCATAGATTTATAGATTCTCAAATTCTATGCTCCATAGAATCACGCTCACAACTACCCTCTAACTCATCCTGCCCATGCTTCAAAATCCACCGTACCTCCTCTTGATCTACCTACCGTACCCCCTCACGTTCTCTATTTATTTCCAAACAAACAGTTTCGCAATTCCCCTTATCATTTCAACTTCCTGTCATTCCACCACGTGCCGGAACCGGTTTCCTCGTCACCAATAAATAAAAAATATCATAATTTTTATTTGCTTCCCCTCCTTCCAGGTATACTGTATGGTATACGGTACCTCCATTTTTCCAGGACGCCCTCCCTTCCATCCTATTTGTTTTCTCTCGCGTCCTCCGCCGAGTCTTAGTCACTATCTCTAAACCTCTCAGTTTCATATACTCTCTCGTCAGGTCGATATTTCGTCGTTTTTCCTTCTTCTCTCGCCTCTATTCACGCCGTGTGGGTCGCCTTTTCCTCCCCATTTTTACTTACCAAGAAGTATATATATATATGTTGTTTTTCACCCCACCAAAACAACACAAAAAAGTCTTTGCTTTTCCGTGAATTTTAATGAGTTTTTATGTGTCTTGTTTGTTTAAAGGCGCGTGCTGGGTCTTGACACGAACACCATAGGTTTTTGTTTTGAACTTTTTTGCTTCTTAACAGCGTTTATTATCATTTTAGTCATTTTGAGTAGTTGCGAGTTTTCTGGGCCATTTTTACACTCAAAAATTGCTAAAAACTTGAATTTTAGAGACATTTTTGTGTTTCTGAGTATCTCCCATGCTGAAATTCGTGTTTTTCAGCATTTTTCCGATTGGAAAACATGTTTTTAACCCTAAAAACCGTAGGTGACCTAGAAAACCAAAGGTGGCCTAGAAAACTCCACACTCAGCCACGTCCGCTTCACCTCCTTCAAGTCGATATTTTTTTTTCTAAAAAGATGAATTTAGAAAAAACAATAATGTCAACGAAAAAGAAGGCGACAAAAGTGCTGAAAAAGGGAAAAGGCAAGATCTTGGTGCCAAAATGGAAGTTGTTCCGTGCGAAGGTAAGCCTAAACCTCTTTTTTTGACTGAAATAATGCTTTTTTCAGGAGCCATTACTTTCAGTCTTCATGTGGGGCATTAACCACACCGTCGATCAATTAATGCATGTACCACCGCCTGGATTACTCATGCCTGATGATTTTAAAGTGAGTCGGTCTTTTGTTTTTGCTAAACCTAAAAATAGACACGCTTTTCCTGGGAAAACAGGTGAAATGAAAGCGATTTTGATTGAAAAACGACCAAAAGTCATGTGACATTCGATTTAGAAATAAAAAAGATGAAATTTATGCAAATTTTCGTCGAATTTCCGGCGAGAAATGTGTTTTGTGTAGAGAAGTGTGTAGTTTTGCCGGGACAAATGCTTTTTAATCGATTTTTAGCTGGAAAAGTCAAATTTCGAGGTCAAAATAAACAAAAAAGAATATTTTCGAACTAAAATCGTTGTTTATCACGATTTTTGATCTCAATACCGAAAAAATGCAATTTCCCTTTCTTTCGAATGAAAAAAACCAAATACCTTTTATTTTTTGCTCAAAAACATCAAAAACCGTTTGATTTCAATATTTTAATCGAAAAAAGCAGCTGAAATTTACATTTCAGCTGAAAAATAGGGGAAAAAACAGCTGAAAATGACATTTTGTATAAAGAAAAACAAATTTCGTCATGAAAATGACTAAAAATCGACCAATTCAGAAGGAAAGGTTGCATTCAGTATTTCCAATTGGAAAAAGTTGAGGAAAAGTGCTTTTAAGGATGTTTTTGAACGAAAATGCGGAAAAAACAAAGTTTTTAGCAATTTACAAATGTTTTAAGTGATATTAAACCTAAACACAAAAAAACAAGACATTACAGCTATAAATCACTTTAAAAATCTTAAATTTTCCATAATTCCAGGCGTACTCAAAAGTGAAAATCGACAATCACAATTTCAACAAGGACATCATGCCAAGTCACTACAAAGTCAAGGAATATTGCCCAAATGTGTTCCGAAACTTGCGAGAACAATTCGGCGTCGATCAATACGAATATCTACGATCATTGACATCGTATGAGCCGGAGCCGGATCAATTGGATGGAAGTGGCAAGGATTCGACACCGAGATTCTTTATCTCGTATGATAAGAAGTTTGTTATCAAGGTGAGCTGGTTTTTTGATGTTTTTTGAGTGGGAAATATGCTTTTTTTTTTAGTATAAAATAGATTTTAAACCGTCTTAGTCATTGAAAAATGCAAAAACTCCATCAAAAAGTTGAAGTTTGTAGAAAAATAGTGTATTTTTGTTTTTAAAAAACTGGTTTCCTTCAAATTTAGCCGATTTTCACTGAAAACCGAAGAAATCCATTCGAAAACTCACATTTTCCTCTATTTTTTGGCAAAAATCAAAAGTGTTATATTTTTTCGAATATATATTTTATTTTTTTCAGTCAATGGACTCGGAAGCAGTCGCCGAACTTCACTCGGTCCTCAAAAACTATCATGGTTATGTGGTGGAGAAGCAAGGAAAAACACTATTGCCACAGTATTTGGGATTGTACAGGTACTGTAGTTGATTGAAATTTGACTGAAAATAACTGTAATTTAGGCTTACAATCGATGGATCGGAGACATATTTCATTGTGATGAGAAATGTGTTTGGAAGGAAGTATAATGTGCATACCAAGTTTGATTTGAAGGTTAGTTGAAGTTCTATGATTATATTAAGATCTATGGTTCTATGCAAAGTTATATGGCACTTGCTTGATGATATATAGGCATCTTTGGTTCTATGAAAAGTTTTATGAGGATCTATGGAAATCTATGCTCCTATAAGAAGTTCTATGAGACTTATATTAGGATCAATGGGTATCTATGATTCAATGTTTTAAAAATTGTGTAGTTCTATGCTCTTTGAGGCCATAGAATCGACATAGAACCAAAAATTTCCAGCATAGATTGAAAATACGTCCTGGAGTGTCATAGAACCTGGATCTATGCATAGATCTATATATCCGTCGTGTCATAGAATTAGATGTTCTCATAGATCTTTATCCCATAGAACCATAGAAATGTATATCTATGAAATCTTGAAGATCTATGCATAGAACTTGGTGTAGTAGAGAATGGAGATCTATAGAAGCTCTTTCTATCGAATTCTATGCATAGAACCACAAATCTATTCCATAGAACCATCTGAATTTATGCATTTTCAGGGCTCAACCGTCTCCCGTGCCGCATCAGACAAAGAAAAAGCGAAAGATTTGCCAACGTTGAAGGACAATGATTTTTTGGAGCAAAATTGGAAGTTGAATATCCCGGAAGACGCGAAAAATCAATTATTGGAAATGTTGTCGGCTGATACGGAATGGTTGACAAGAATGCATTTGATGGATTATTCATTGCTTGTTGGTTAGTTATTTTTGGTTTTTGAACGATTTTATGCATAGATCTTGTGGCTTAGTGGCATAGATCTATGAGATTCTATGCCAGAGGTTCATAAAACGATAGTTAGTTGGAAAATCGAGTTTCGTAAGTTCTATGATTGTATGCCATAGAACTTCGAAAATTAGGCGCATAGTTCCATAGATCCACAAGCGCCATAGAATCTGAAATTTCATAGAACTAGTTGCATAGATCCATATCTATGGTATCTGGCAGCATAGATATATGAGATTCTAAGCCATAAATCTATGATTATCAGACCATGGATTTTTCAAGTTCTATGATTGTATACCATAGAATTTTAATACTTCAACATAAAAAGATTCTGAAATTTCATAGATCCAACAATTCTATAAATCTATTCTTCCAGGAATCCACGACATCGAGCGTGCCGCCCAAGAAGCCGCGAATCGTCCAATTGAGCAGAATAGCGAAGAATCGGGTGATGAGTTGGTGCCAACACCACCGGACAGCCCAATTCCATCAACTGGTGGCGCATTCCCTGGTGTCAGTGGTGGACCCGATTTGGATGATGAATTCTATGCGATATCGAGCCCAACTGGTGAGCCTTTTTGAAAAATTTGAGCCAAAATAATCCCTTCAAGAACTTGCAGAAGGCGACAAAAGTTTGATCTACTTCATCGGTTTGGTCGACATTTTGACCTACTATGGCATCAAAAAACGAAGTGCAACGGCGGCGAAAACTGTCAAATATGGCTCGGATGCGGAGAATATTAGCACTGTTAAACCTGAACAGGTGAGTCTTTTTTTTTTGAGAAAAAATATCTTTAAAAATCTGAAAATGTATGGGAAAGAGATGTTTTGAAGGATTTGAAAGTCTAAAAATGGTGGAAAGTGCTGAAATCAAGTTTCATAGAATTTGTAGAACCTGGGAAAATCATTGGTTTCGAATTTTTTTTCAAAAGATGTTCTATGCATAGAATGTCAGATCTAGACTGTGAAAATCATAAATTCTGAAGATCTATGGCAGAAAACGTCATATTTATTCATAGATTTTTCTGTTCTTTCCTTCTTTTTTACAGTTATAACTCATAAAGTTCTATGCCCATAGAACTACCGTACTCCAACATTTCTCTATCCTTTTGGAATTTCAATTCTATGAAAAAATGTCCCATAGAATTTCATAGAACCATGAAAGGGAAAGCCATGGAACTTGAGAAACTCTTTCCTATCTTCTAGCTGTTTCTGAACATGAAACTTGAAAAAAAAATGAAGGTTCTATGCATAGAATTTCATAGAATCTGGGAAACCATCCAATAATCAATACATATTTTTTCAGTATGCAAAACGTCTCGTTGAATTCGTCTCAAAAGCATTGGCATAAAATGGATATATATAAATATAAAATGCAACAAAAATAACACTAATTGATCTCGATTATTATGTAAAATATACCCTTTTTTCTATATTTATTGGGCATTTTTTGTCAAAAATTATGAAAAAATCAAAAAAATTGTGCTTTGTGCTGTGGATTATACGCTTTTTTCTATTTACTATTATTATTGATAAATGATTATTTAACCCCTATTCATATAAATCGAGAAAGATTCATAGAACTGGAAGAAAGTATGCATAGATCCAAGTTTTGTGAGGATCTACTGCATAGAACTCAAAAGAGATAGAGATTCTATGCATTGAAACGAGAAAAATCATAGGATTCTGGAAATCTATGGTATACAATTTAATAAAGTCAGCATATATACAGGTATATGGCATAGAACACGGATCTATGGCATAGAATATGGGAAAAGTTCATAGAACTTGGAAGAATGAAAGATTCTATGCATAGATCCTGACGAAGGAATTTTGTAGGTCTATGGTTCATAGAACTATGAAGGTAATGATCATAGAATCCAGGAAAATCGTAGATCTATGGCATAGAATTTGGCCAACTGAAAAGCTCAAAAACTAGATGTTTCTATGCATAGATCTTGAGTGAGACATTGAGGATCTATGCCCCATAGAATTCCATAGAGCTATGAAAGTGAATGCCATAGAACTTGAGAAACTCATAGAATCGAAAAATTCGAAAAATCTATGACATAGAACTTGAAAAATAACAGAAAATTGAGATTATATGCAGAAATCCGAGAGCTGCGTTTTATAGAATCTGAGAAAACCATAGAACCATTCCATGTTTAATAGAATCCATCGAATTCAGGAAAGTCATAGAATCTTGTTGTTCTATGGCATAGAACATCTCATTCGTAGAATTTCATAGATCTATGAATGTGAAAAGCCTAGAATTGTGAAGTTCTATGAGCATGGAGGAAGCCTTTTTTGTTCTTCGAGAAGATAACAGAACGATTTTTTCAAGCAAAAAAAAAACTATAATGCATACAAATTTATTAAGAAACAACCGGTAAAATAAGTGAACCGTAAGATAAAAGGAATAAAGCTTACAAATTCGACATTATTTACAAATTTAATCTTTCTTAACGCGAGTGCACGACAAACGATACGAAATCGAGTTGTTTGCCATATCTTCCTCGTCCTCATGAACCAGACAAATGAAACAACACTCTGTGAAAAAAGCACTACAAAAAGAAATAACTTTATAACTTACGGCAATGAAGAAGAGTATAAGTCCAGCAAAAATCAAAAACATGGCAGGGAAATCGGCACTGTATGGGGCAGTTACATGGTATCTTTCGCGGTAGGTTTACAACTCGACGATTATCTTCGAATGATTTTCAGAAGCTTGAACGATAGTTGTTGTTTGATTGTTATAGGTGTAATAGAGATCCGAGCAGAACTGTGAACAAGTGGATTGTTTGTGGAAGAATAAATAAGACTTACTTGTCAAATTGCAGTGGAAACATCATCACATGTTCTTTTCGTGTCTTCTGGTGTCATTTTTTGAGTAGATGAGATATCAATATGAATTCTGAAAGTATTATCAGTGTTTAATATAATTCCAATTTTAATACTCACCTACAATAATAAACCTTTTGTTACTATCCTTCATATTTCCAATTATTTTCTAAATCCACCAAAACATACAGCAGCGACTGGTAGAAGTATTTCGACTCGTAGACCCATAACAGCCTGTTTTACTTCCTGCAAATCGAAAGTTGTCATTCAGAATAAAAAATCTAACTTACTTTATCTTTAACCTCTAACATCAATGATGCTAAATCATCCAACAATCTCAATCCAGTTTCAAAATCTGCCACTTGACTCGTTTTGATTTTAAGAAACTTCATAGACATGATAAATTATATTATTTGCTGCGATGCCACTTGCGACATGTCTTTTTTCAGATCAGTAATATGAGTTATAAACATTCTGCAAATTTATACATTTTCAAAGTTTAAAAAACTAACATACTTATGAATATGAGAATAATATGTAGAGGATAGCACTCCGAGAACTTCTCCAAATGTTTCGGCAACAACAAGATGATTTGTTTTGTTGATTCCAATGGTAGAACTTTAAAATTTGTGAATATTCAGTTGATAAAAATATGAAAACTTACGGTTCTTTATATTGTACATTCTTGAAGCAAATCTCTACCAAAGTCTTGATTAATGAATCACATTGTGGTAGATGAAACTCGACTTGTGGTAGAATTTCAATTAAAGCTAGACAAAACAAGTAATTGACAGCCAGTAACTTTTTCGCAATTTTTAATCGAGTTTCATTTCTGTAATACCAATTTGAAACTTTGATTAGAAAAAAACTTACGTAGTATTCGGAGCAAGCATCGATGCAGATAATGTTTCTTCATACTTTTCATACCATTCAACAAGAAGTTTGAGAACTGGTGGACGACATATTCAGATATTCCATGAAGTGTATGGCATAAATTGTCGAAATACGGATCTCCACCTCGTTGAAGAGTTTTATTGAGAAGCTTTTCCTGAAAAATCATATTCATGAAGGGAATGTTTTCGCATACTTCTGCTGATTTGGTTGAAATTTGTCTCATTCTACAGGAAATCTGCTCCCGAGTGGTTTTATAGTTTCAGTCGGATTTTTCGTAGCTTCTTTTTTTGCAGAAAAAAACAATTCAATGATCTAAAGACGATTTCCTATCGGATTAGACATACACACCAATTATGACTATGATATGCCTCTTGGTGACTGACTGGCGGCACCTCCCACCACCCTCATCAGATGATGGGGAATACTACAAAAGAGCGACAACACGTTTCTCAAATTTCATGCACCTGGAGAGGGGTTCAATCGAGTGTGAAGAAAACACTTTGGCTCGGTTAGTCAGAAACAATTGGGTATACGGTAGTGTATAGAAATAGCGACATAAATTTGACGGCTCACCTGCGAACCCGTCGAATTTTTCACGGCATCTGACATGTCTTTGAGAGCATCGGACATTAGCATTACTTGGAATACCAACTTGTTGAGTAGTTTGCCAACATCAAGTTCCTGAAATCAAACCATGAGAATGTTTTATTTCTCAATAAACCAACACTTGTTAAATTGAACGATGACGTTGATCCTCCAAGTGCTGACAATTTATATGCTGTCGCAAAGAATTGATTGCCTAAAAGTTTACATTTCTTTGTCACGTCTTAAATCACACAATGCCCTCCCTAGCCACCAAAAAAACTATTTATCTTGACGTTCGATCGACACATCCGCCATGACAGTTTAAAACAATGGGGAGAGAGAGAGGTGACTGAGTGATGGGAACACCTAGCACAACATTGTATCAACCCAAAAGATTATTATCTTTTCGATTACCACAAATTATTCAACCATGACTAAGATATTGTCGTTCAGGGGGGTGCAACAAGCCGATTATTACCTTTTGACAATGATCACGTCGCTCGTTGAATGTCTCCCAATGCTCGCGGAGTTCGTTTAGTGAGAACTTCAGTCGTTGTGAAATTGGTGAATTTCGCAGCTGAAGAAACAGAATGACTATTGGAAAATAGTGCATATAAACTTACAAACTGTTCTGTAACAAACAAAAACGGAAAATCGACCACATTACAAAGAACCTCTTGTGCATGGGTGAAACTTCTAGATAGCGCACGGTTTGCCAGCAAATGAGAAGCATCTCGAAGGATTCCACACGTTTTTCCACAACATGCCTAAAAATGCAATAAATTAGGTTTAAAGACAGTTTCTCTTACTTTATAAAGTTGGGTAGACAATAGTGTCGCATATGCCAATAGATTACAATCAGATGTCTCATTAATCTCATTCAAAACTGAACCAAACTCTCGTTCAACTCTTGAATCAACATGATGCGGGCATTGAATCCGCAGATTCCTTGATCGATTCGGATAGTATTCTGATGCCAGGATTGATGCATTACTATATGCACAAACAGATGATCCATCAACTGATGTGTTTTCTTCTTCCATGTGTCTGTTGTCACTAAAATTACCGATTTTCGTAATGTACCACACATAGTTAACCTACTTTGATGAAATGATAGTATTCGTGAGGTTGCTTCTCAAATCATCTTCAACTAACACCGCATCCTTACTACTTGATCCTCTCGCATGGTTATCAATATCTTGTCTCATCAACATTTCCTCTTCATCACACTCCGACGGACATGGTGTTCTTTCTTCTTCATCGTCTTCTTCCTCAATATCCTCATCATCCATAACTCTCATTCTCGAACTATTCCCAGTATCATCGTTTTCACAGTGTTCCTCATGTGACTCTGATTCTTCGTCCTCCTCAACTTCCTCTTCTTCTCTTCCAGTTTCCTTCATACTCTTCTCTTCTTCATCTTTCTCTCTTGTCGGTCGCATTGTTGATAACCATCCAAAGCAGCTATCAGCAGTTTCAGACACACTGTCATGCTCAGCTTCAAGGAAATCGAATTCCTTGAAAACTCTCGTGACGGATCCGGCAGCGACATTGTTGATGCCACTTCTTGTGATGATGCGCATTTCTTTTCAGTCGATGACGTATTGCTCTCCAAATCCGATCTCGAAACCACCAAAGATGTCGCCGATGGTAAACCAATTCTCAATCCAGATGCTGACAAAATACCAACCAACTTATCCCGTACCCTAGCTAGCATGTGCTGGCGGCATTCGTTTCAGTGAAGTGCATGCAACATCAATCGCAGATTTATCAGGTTTCCTCAATGGTTTCGGACTTCCACCAGCTGCTGTATTACTATCATCCGCTGGTCTTGTAGATTTTCGATGTTTCTTGCCAATGAATTCCTTGCAAATGTCGTGATACACTTCGAATCACCTGTAATTATCCCATGCTTTCTTACAATTCAAATCTTAATTTTTATGACCCCTCCTATTTTCATTGTTTTTCGCTGTCAATCATACCACCTGCAACCGTACTAAGAAGATCAAACAGAGCCGCCGGCTGGTCTTAATCAAAAGGCTACGAAACGCCTTGTATTTTAGAAAACAAAGCAAAGGGAGGCATAGCGAATCACGCAATTTACAAGCAGATTGATTTACATAGAAAAAAACTACGATAACAATCTACATGGGGCTTGTGATACGTATTTCACACATATGTTCACAGCTGATAGATTATTGACACCCACAACCGGTGTACCGCCATTTTTTGATGACCAAATATTCACCTGGTTTGAAGGTGCCAAATGAGGAGAAGAGGGGAAGGCCTGTCAAGCCACCACATTATCTCATTCAAAAAAGTCAACGACATGTTTGAAATTCGAGATAAATAACGCATCCAACAGGTGGCGGGCTGGGGCGAATGACAAGATAACAAACCTGAGCATTTATAAGCAGGGTTGAAATACAGTTTTGATTGTTTTGAAGTAGCAAGCAAATCATATGTAAAATGTGTCCACAATGTGATGGCCATCCTCGCACAAGCATCTGAAAATGGCATAAGCTTTTGCATTAAAAATGACAATCTTACCTCGGCTAGTAAGCACATCAATGTTTCAGCATTCAATGCAATATATCCATCACAAACATATTGTAGAACACATTTCATAAATTGTTTGCGTCTTTTGTGAATGTTTTGACTGAATATGGGCATGTGCGTAGGATTGTGTTTTTATCGTTTCATCACAAAACTAAAGGTTTTCATAAGTTTGTAATTTGTATAGTTTGTTCATACCAATGCAATCGAAGTTGCAACATCTAGTGAAAGTGTATTCGGATTCTCAAAGTTCAACACCAAGTTTGGAAGTGTATGACAAACAAAGTATGCAATTCCATTTGCTCCACCAACTGTTTCCTCATTGATAACATCACTTAATCGAATCATTGCTTGAATTGACGCTTCGTAGGCGCATGATACGATAGCTTCTGAAAAAAACCATTCCCGTTTTCATCTACAGTATTCCGCAACAATAAAGAAATGATGAGGTATAGATCAGAGTTGCGCGGAAGTAATTTTTTGAAAAACGGAAGTGGGAATTCCGCGCAACTCTGGTATAGATATCGTGTCACTGGACCATCTATGGTATCTATCAACCGCATCTATGCATTTCGAATTGAAAACCGTTTATGGACCCTTAAATAACAAACACGACAACTAGAGGAAAAACGAATAGAAGTTCGCCTTCTTTCCTCCTTTTAATTGACATTATCATACAGTTCGACCTTTCTTTTTTGATTTGTGAAGCGATGCGAACCGACAGGTGACAGGATTTATACTTTAGAAGGGAACGCAGGGAATTTTTCACTTTTTTTGAGGGATTTTTAAATTGATAATTTTACTTCACGGAGATTTCCTGGAAACTCTGAGAAATACGGTTGATGGACATCCTTCTTGATTTCTAGCTTAAAAAGTGCGTGTCGAGTTTTTCTCATAAATATGAAATATTTTTGTCCAATACTATCCAAATCCGAAATAAATATGTTCTCGAAAAAAACTAACCTTGTGTAACTAGCGGAACAATACCATTGAAACTTTTCCATTCGAGTTGACCAACCATTTTGTCAAGTTTCGCCAAACATTGCATTTTCAAATCAGTTGGCACATCCAAAACTTTGTTCAATAAATGTAATGCGAGCAGGAACTCATTTTCCAGGCTACTTTCGAGGAGTGAGATTGCGATTGCAAGTATTTGCATTCTCGACATGTTTTCCTGAAGACTTGAGATAAAAATGAAACATTTCAAAGTTTACGTCGTTTGCTTCCATATCCCTCTGCAATTGTTCCGCACTTTTACTTCGAACTAAAGCTTCTGTAGATTTTATAGCCCATGATTCTTTATCAGCAACAAGGAGAGACAATCGCACGTCTGAAAATCAACAATTTTATCGAATGAACTTAAATGGACTTACTTTTCTTGTCCGACTGTTGTACTCTAGAACAGATTACAGACATATGTGTTGGTGACACGAATTGCCTCGTTTCGATCGTTTCATTGATAACTGGTGATATGAATGGCGAGCAATCGATGAGACAGACAAGCAGATCAGTAACATATGCTTGAGTTTCGTCGTGTTGTTCACCAGCAGTCTTCACAAGTCGCGACATTAATGATGGAATCCATGGTCCTGGTGGTTGTCCTAGTACTGATACAATTTGAAAGCATCTTCCAGCAACATGACGACTAGATGTTGATAATGCCATTTTCATTGCCAATTGTGTCCGAATAACATCTAACATTGGCATTTTCATAATCAACAATTTCACCAAATGTTGTACTGTGTAGGATAGTTGTTCAGCACTTGACACTCTCCAATTTCGAAGTGTCCACCGATTGAAAAGAACAACTGTTTCCGTGTTGATATTCTTCTTTCTATCATTGGATGTGCCTAAAACCAAATCGTTAGCCAATATTAAATTTATGAGTCTTTACTTTCTCATCACACATATACAAATCATCATAACCAACTTCTCCATTTTGGCATTTTACTTTCTAGATCATCTGAATATTAAAATATTGGTTTATTATCTTGGATATGACTTACGGTGTCTAAAGTGATGCTAGGAATCATTGAATCAATTGTTCCGACATCATTTCCACAAATCAAACATGCCTGACTGTCTCTTGTTCTTCGTTCGATGCAAGACTCACAATATGGACCATAACTGGCTAAATATCTAATTATATTCAGTTCATTGTTGTTTTATTCTCACCCTCTCGAACAATTGATTACAGATGACACATGTGAGATCACGAAGAAGTTCTTGACACTTTTAATCATCCGTCATGCACTGAACAAAAAGAAGAAATATTGTATGAATCAGTAAATCATATTTTACCGCTGTTGAAGTGGTTGCATTCGATTCTAATCTAGGCGAAGAAATGGCGATTGATAGATCACTTTGGCTTGGCTCTATTAACGAACTGAAGTCCGATGTATCGACGACTTCCGTCATTCTGAAATTATTGAATAAAAAACTGAAATTCGAGATAGACGGATAAGTGTGGAAAGAAAATAATCAATAAAAAAGTAAAAACTATTATGGGGCAAAATCTATACAATGATAAAGTTGTTGGTGGATTGTGTTTATACCAATATTTCAGACGGTGACTTGTTTGCAAAGAGAAATATTGTATAAATCAGCAAATCATATTTGACCGCTATTGGCGTGGTTGCATTCGATTCTAATCTAGGCAAAGAAATGTTGAGGGAAAAGTTTTAAAGCAAAAAACTATGGTAATTTGGTGTAATTTTGCCAAAATGTGCTCCATTTTCACACCATATCTTTCGAAAATTGCACCAAAAACACCCAACACCGAAAAATTGCGACCGGATTTGTTAGAGACATCAACACCGATGATTTCTATATGTTCAAGTCTTGGAGATCATGGAAGGTCGTATGTTGATAGGTAATGAGCGCAAAAAACTCTCAATGTTGTTTAGTCAACTTATATTTCCTACCTCCCGCTTTTTGGAGACCCATTTTCCGCTGATAACGACTGGAAATCAGCTGTCATGTCAGCTCAGCCCTCGTCAAATTTGCTAGAAATCGAAATATTTTATAGTTGAATTTCTCCCGCCACGAAAATTAGGGAAAAAACGACAACAAATGAGGAAGCTATGAAATTATGTGTATCATTCAATTAAAATCTCTGAAGTTTTCACTTTCCATCAAAAAAACCACAAAATATCCACTTTTCTGCATGAATATTCTTGGCGATGATCATTAAATTTATGATCTACTCAGTCGAAAGAAGCCCGAAAATTATATTAAATCCACAAAAAAATGTACGATTGAAGAAGATTATATGGCCATTCCATTCTGAATAAACCTCTCTTTTTTGACGAATAAAACTATAAAATTTATATATGCAATGAAAAAACTGATAAAAAAGTATACAACTTATCACAATATTTTTAAGGGACGCGATAAACCAAAAAAAACCACTAGAAAATCAGGAATGAGGGGGCAATATCCTAGAAAAACGACGATTCGGGAATTCTACACAACAACAAATGCCTAGATTTGTTCAGGATATAGAAAATGACACAAAATGACACGTTATAAAATGAATCAGAGAATGTGGAATGGACGATAACTAAAAACAGGACAAGTTGATTTTTTGAGCCAGAAACAAGAGTGAGAACATAAACTATCCAGAAACAAACTATCAAGGAGCAGGAAAATTGTCTTGTAAAGGAAGAAAAGGCAATAGATAAACAAAAATGAATACTTATTTGTTATCGATTTTTTTCAATGGTGGGCGAAGTCTTGAACCAGCAGCTTGAGCGGTTGCGGTGACGACTGATCGAGTTGATGCGGCTGATGGTACTGGATTCGTGGCGAGAATGCTCTGAAAAAATAGATTATTTGTTTGAAAAACATTCGCATAGAATTTCACGATGAAAGTTCAAATCAACAAGGTTCTATGCATAGAAATTTGAAGAAGGCGGATTCAGAAGATCGAAAGTTCTATGCAAACAACCACAAATTTCAACAAAAAAAGTTTCTAAAAAATGGCCGAACTTTCCAACTACACCTACAGTCGGCAAAATTCTATATATATATATATATATATATATATATATATACCAAATCTAATCCTATATATACAAAAACCATACCTTTTTCAACTCAATCTTCTCCCCATCCTTCTTCATCATCATATTCATCTTCGCATTCTCCCCAACAACCTTCTTCCTCTCCATCAGTTTTCCTTCAAAATCGCCCTTCTTCTTCCCTTCCACATCCGTCCTTTCCTCCGCCTCCAACTTCTTCGTCTTATCCATCAGCGTTTTCTCTTCTTGAAGACTGCGTGGCGCTTTCTCATTCTTTTTCGAATCGGCCAATGCTGATAGCAATTGATCACTTGACATAGTGATTTTCATTGGTGCTCCTCTTGGTGGTTGTGTAGGTCTTCCCGCGTTTCTTGTCAACGCTAGTGGCAAATAAGCGGCAGCCATTTTATCAGTGATTGTGCCTGTATGCTCCATGTCTTTCTTTCTGAACAATGGCGGATTTCAGATGGAAAAATGCGGTTTTTTGAGGTTTGAAAATGATTTGATTCATCGGAAGAATACTCATTTTTTGGCAAAAAAGAGGGACCCAAAAAGCGGGAGAATTTTTGAGCAAAAGTGATTCAATTTCATTCAAACTATGGGGTTTTTGATGACTTGTCAAACTGTCCAAATTTCATTTTCTCGCTATAAAATAATTTTTTTCTCAAAATTCCGTTAAAAAAACTGCATATTTCTCCTTATTTCGACACCAAAATCTTTCCTTTCTCAATTCAAAAAATAAACTAACTCATTTCGTCTTTCCGTCGCTGTCCTACTCCATGATCGCATAACAAATTTTGCCACATTTGCCACTTTTGACACCGATCTTGATCGTCTCTTGTTCTTAATCCTTCTCGGTTCAACACATTCTTTTGTGATTGGACCAGTGATATCCAACTGGAAAAATTTGATTGCTGTCACTTCTTCTTTATCATTTTTTGAAAATTTATCCACTTTCATACGAAATGAGTAGGAAAAAATGGAAATTTTCCCAGTTTTTTCACATGATTTCATGCAAAATTATGTAATTTTCTCGAAAAATATTTTTTTCTCTCACAACTCACTTGCTTGATACGAATCGAGTCGATCTCGTCGTATATTTCATCTTCTTCTTCTTTTCTCTTCCTATCTTCGTCAAACTTTCTCCGACTTTGATCCAGCTTCTCTTTTTCTTCCAGCCAAAATTTCTTCATTTCCTCTTTTGCTCTTTTTTCAGCTTCTTCTTGAGCTCTTTTCCCGATCAGCTTGACGATGCGCGTCTCCAATTGTGGTATCCTGTAATAGAAATGAATTGAAACAGTGTCAGACGGACAAAATGAAGTTTTTGTGGTTTTTACTTATCTAAATCAGAAGAGAATCACTATTTAGATTGTTTGGCTTCAGAAAATAGGACGCAGTGTCAATATTCAGCAAATTTTAGAAGTTATTTGAAGAAAGTTCGTTATTTTCAAGCTTTTTTTCATTTGAAATTGATCGTTTCATGAGAAAATACGGTTGTAAAAAATTACTAGAAACTCTCACTCTCAAAAAAGTTCTACTTATACTACTTTCTCAATACTCACAGTTGTCTGGTGACATCTTGAATTGTTTCCGCAATCTGTTGCACTTTCACCGTGTTTTGTTGCATGGAACACATGTGTTTGTGCCATTCTTTCATTTGCTCAACGGTTAACTGCAAAACATATTATTAATCTTCGAAGAAAATTCATTCACAAACTTCTCCACTCTTGATTGTTTCGGGTACTTCCACCGTCCATCTCTCGCCGAATTCGACAAACTTCTCGCAAATCGCTGTGATTTGCTTGCTGGCCTCAAGCCAAACTTCCCAACTCTCCATTTTCGAAAACTGAAAAAAGTAGTATTTTATCATCTAGCAACGAAGAAAAACGAAAAAAATGACGAGATTTGTGAGAAGAATTTCATATTTGGTAGAAGCTCAAAAATAAAGCAATGGAATTTCAAAAAATTTTCTGATATAAAAGGAGGTAACGTTTTAATTTTTGGGGAAAGTTGGACCGAAATTACTATAAAATGCCAAAAAAGTAAGACCCGTGAACCGAAAAATGGCCATATAAACTTATGCCTCGAAGCTATAGAAATCTATGAAAGTTTTCATAGAATCTACACATCAGACATAGATCTTTTCATAAGTTTCTAAAAAGTTCTATGCTTCGAACCGCAATTATATGTCACAGAACCATCTGAATCTTCGAATTTCAGGGCTCGACAGTCTCTAAAAATAGTTGATAAAATGGGACTCGTGTTCGACAAAAATCTCTCTCTTTCTGATAGAAAAGGAGGAGAAATTACAGTTTTTGAGCAAAATTTTGAGCAAACATTCCCGTTCCTTATCGGTACAAAACATGGAGTATTCCTAAGATAATTTCTATAAGGCGGAATATTCTAACAAAACATCGAAGTCTGATATCAAAAAAGGGCTGAAAAGACCGTTACATGCTTCAAATGTCTTGATAAATCTAACACTCGGATACGTCAATTAGCAATCAAAAAAAATGGAACAAATCAAATTTGAGGTGGAAGAATGCGTGACATATGAAGCAGCCGAACTGATGAATATCTATGAATGTAACAGCATAGAATATATGGCTAAGATTCCCCAAGTTCTATGAAATTCTATGAGACATTTTTCATAGAATGGAAATACCAAAGGATGGAGAAATGATGGAGTACTGTAGTTCTATGGGCATAGAACTTTCTGAGTCATAATAACTGGGACAAGATGGAAAAACTGCACATTTTACACTTTTTTTGTAGTTCTTTGTTCCCCTGGTTCCATGATGTTCTATGCATAGAATCTCCATTTCTCCATCCAGTATTTCATGATTCTATGGTTCCCCCCAGATTTTATAAAATGCAACGCATGGATCTATGCATAGAATCTTGATATTTTTCAACTTTTCCGTCGTAGACTTTCAAAATGCTCAGAGTCTATAAGTTTTTCAAGTTCTATGGTTCTACGAAATTCTATGAGAAATTTTTGCAATACCAAGAAATGGAGAAATGATGGAGTACTGTAGTTCTATGGACATAGAACTTTATAAATCATAACCACTGAGAAATGGGTGAAAAAGGACAAAATGTTGAGAAATATGACACATAGAATCATGAAATACTGTGAAAAATGTGACTTTCTTGGCTGTTTTTGGGCATAGAACTAGAAAAAAGGTGATTCTAAGCATAAAAGAAACTGAAAACTGAAAAGATGCCATATATTCCATGCTGTTACATTCATAGATATTTATCACTTCGAACTAGTTCGGCTGCTTCATATGTCACGCATTCTTCCACCTCATATTCGATTTGTTCCATTTTTCAAAGAAACTGAAAACAAAACGACTTGAAACACAATATTAGATAATTATTAATGTGTATTTATATATAACACATAATTTCGTATGGTGATGGACGAATAGAAATATATAGTAAAATTTATATAAAGAAAAGGGTGGATAAAAAATAACAATCAAAGAATAAAAACTATTCTATCTGTATAATGACAAAGTAATTGATGGATTGTATTTATACCAATATTCCAGACGGTGACTCGTTTGCAAAGATCAATCAAAAGCTGAAAATATGTATATTTGTATTGTTTACTATTACAAAGAACTCACTGCTTCTATTTCATCCTTGTTCAATTGATTAACACTCATTTCATGGACAATTGTCTTCTTTTTCATGTTCTCACCGCATGCTCATGTTCGAATATTGACTATTACTTCGAATTCAGTCTGAAACACACAATTATATCCCTCGTTATAAGAAGTGACCTTACATTGAAACCTCGTTCTGCATTTTTCAGATTTCTCTGAAGTTGACGTGCGGATAGCATATTGGCGGAATGTCTCGCATCAAGAATGTAATAGGCAGCATCAAACACATCCATATAAGATTGAGGAAGATTCTACAATCATAGCTCTGACGTTGGTAGATACAAAAAACGACTTACTTAGGGTCGATAACATCTAGAAAGTCGATTATCTCCTTCTGGATACGACATCGCATCAATTCCACTCATTCTATATTTATCAGCCGCACTTATCGATTGAACTTTTCTTGTCTTTTTGGCAAATAACTGTCATATTTCTCGTGTCTGTACAACATATATTTTATTGGAGGTTCATAATTTTTTCTTACGAAAGTCGTTTTTCCAGAATTTGAATTGCCAAAAATGACCAAAGTTATTTCTTCGCCACTTGCAAATATCTCGAACTTCTTTCCGATTCCAGTATAATATCCAAAATGATGCTTTGAAAGATCAATTGTTGGAATGACAGTATTCGTTTCCTGGAAAGACTGACTGTATTGATTGAAACTATTGTTTAATTACCAATCGGATGGATGCAATTGTAGTATCGGTGAGATGTTCATCTGATTTCGAAATGATCAAATTATGATTGCGTGCCGAACCATCCATTATTTTCGAATGCCGTCTTGGCATGAACAATCGACGCCATAACGACTTACCTGATTTCTCTTTTTCTCCTAAAAAAACAACTGATAATTGTCACTAGTTTATAAAACAAATATACGTTTATCATCAGCAGTATCTATTAATACTTCACTTTCTCCTGATTCATCTTCTTTCTAATATCTCTTCGGTTGCGATTGATCGTCGAGTTTTCGAACGGAATGCATTCAAGCTTCGACGTAAGAACGAGTTCCGCTGAATCAACTATAATAATTGAAGAAGAGTCAGAAGATCTGAGTATCAAACCTTTATTTTTCCATCGGTAGTTGTCTCATCCTCTTTCTTATCCTCTTCCGATACATCGATAACTTTCTTTCGTGGTTGAGTAGAAGACGTATACGGTTCGGATTTTCTTCCATAAACATATCGTTTGAATATGTTTTCTGTTAAAACTCCCTCATCTGCTTCCGAGATTTTTCATCGTTGAGTGAAGAATTCAGGTTGTCAGGTGGCAGTTTGAGGGCACTTCTTTGCGATTTGGCATGTGGTGGCAACGGAAAACGACGAACTTGGTTCAAAATACTGAATAAAAAGAACTATGAAAGACAATGAAATAAAAAGACAAACCTTGAACAAACAGTCGGTCCACCGATTGAAAAGAACAACTGTTTCCGTGTTGATATTTTTCTTTCTATCTTTGGATGTGCCTAAAACCATATCGTTAGCCAATATTAAATTTAAGAGTCTTTACTTTTTCATCACACATATACAAATCATCATAACCAACTTCTCCATCTTGACCTTTTACTTTAACAGGTTTTGAACGACGGACGCCATCATGAAAATTGCTGCTTCTGATTCTTCCCACGAACCATTCTCTCAACACATTCAAGTAGCTTTTAATGCATCTGAACTATATAAATATTATCAGACTTTTCAAAAAATTACAATACCGATTCAATACACTGATCAGTCTGAATGATGAAAACCACGTCGCGGACAGCTTCAATAGCCTTCAACCGGAACTCGCCGAATTCCGTTTTTTCATCAGCAATGTCATCAATGTCATTGGGATCCATTTTACAATGTTCGTATAAGGTCATAATAAACTTATTAGCGTATCGCTTGAGTTTCGAAATGTACATATCATCATCATACTTGAAAAGTTCTTCTGTTAGACAATACCAAACATTGAATGTCATTTCAATCAGCGTGTAGTCGTGATACGAAGCTACAAGAAGAAACAACTCCAAACAAATGATGCCACCGATTTTTTGCGGTGTTTCTTCTGTTTCATTGACTATTTGAATGTAGGATGATTCGCCCATTTCCACAAAAAGCCTTGAGATATTTTGAATACGATTCAAATCCTCCGACTGTTCTGCACTTTTGAACATATATCTACTGAGCAGATTCGATTCCAAACATTTCAAAACTCTTTTCTGAATTTCGAAATTATTGCTGAACTTTGCAACAACGTGTGCAAGGAATTGAATCATATGTTCTTCACACGTAGCCAACTCATTTCGAACGGTGTTTCTACGGTTCTCCCCGATGCCTCGAATTTCTTCAATTTCTTCCGGAAACACTTGCAACAATGTCAATGTCATAATTGTTCGATCACCTTCCAATGATTGACACCTTTAATTAGACATCTTTTATCTGCTTTCGACGATGAACTCACTGATTCAATAGCTCAAAAATCCAATTATTCCACGTAGGTATTTGTATGTGTAGATCCGCAATAGCCAAACATAATTGTGTTGATGTGGCTTCTGACTGTTGGTCATGAGCCATTGCTCCATGACGGCTGAAAAAGTTTCTGTTTAAATACCGGCTTCCTCAAAAATCGTAATTACTTCAAATGTTGCAAAAGCGAATTTTTCAGTATACCATGGGATTCCGAAGGCAATTGGTTGAATTGTTTCAGAATCTTAAAATAGTAATTGTTGTTCTGGAAAAGTATTGTTTGACACACATTTGATCGAAGTGTCTGTGCCGCAAAATAGCATGCTAAGGAATCATTGTGACGATTTAAAATCAGATCACAGATAGTCCAAGAGTCTGGCTGTAAATGATGGGCATTGTATTAATATTTTCAAAGTATTCATTACTGAGTCCTGAAAAGCTCGAAGATAAATTTGTGCCTGTTGCGAGTCTGTTCCACCAGTGTAGAGTATGTTGATCGCTCGACATACGATGTCAACCGTATCATCCATTCTGGAACAACTGTGTATTTTTTATGCTGCCATAAAAGGTATCAATCGGTTTTCAACCCAAGGAAGAACAAAAGAGATAAAAACAGATAATAACTTTATGAAAAACTACAATCTTAGTAATACACGCAGAATATAGAACTTTGTGGGACCCAATAGGAAACAAGTCCCATCAACATGCAAAAATGTCGATTCTCGATTCGAGAAGAGCTTTTGAGCATCCAATAGCTGATGTGTACCTTCCTGCAACTCGATCCTGGAATTTATACAGTGTTTTTGACATTTCATAGAAATAGCAAACCATCGAAGCTTGTCTTATATGAGCCAAATATCCCAAACTCTCGATTTGAGGGCATGTTGGTACTGTCGGGTCTCCAATTTTTTGTGTATATAAGGTCTTCCAGCGATGCGAACAACAGAATTGAAAGACATGTTCTCTGCTTGTCGCTTTTTTGTTTGAAACAGCTCTGAAAGAATATACACAATGTTTTTTGTTCTTAGAAATCGATCTCCACCTTTGTTCCGTTTCTTTCGTTCTCTGTCAAGAATGACTTCAGCGGCAATGTTAGAGTTACGTATTTCGTCCATAATAGCGCGAGTATCCGTGGCTGCTGCGTTGTTTTCTTTTTCTTTCTGAATTAACTCAAATTTATCAACCGCTTTCTGTTAATTATTACCGCATCTTGTTCTGAGTTTTCATTCAATCTTTGTTTCATCGCTCTTTCCTCTCTGAGATTTTCTTCAACCCACTTCTGATCATCATCAAGACGTCTTTGATTTCTTTCAATAAATATAAATATCTAATTCTATTCAGTTCATTGTTGTTTTTTTCTCACCCTCTCGAACAATTGATTACAGATGACACATGTGAGATCACGAAGAAGTTCTTGACACTTTTGATCATCCGTCATTCACTGAAAAAAAAAGAAATAATGTAAGATATCCAGCTGTTGTATTTTACCGCTGTTGAAGTGGTTGCATTCGATTCTAATCTAGGTGAAGAAATAGCGATTGATAGATCACTCTGGCTTGGTATTTTTTCCATAATGCCAAACACGCTTCTTGACCGAGTTGCTCATCGCACAATGATGATGTTCCTTTGCTTTTTGAGCAACGAAGAAGTGAAGATCGAGTTTCGTTTTGAGGATTACTGTAACTATTAAGAGATAGTACAAAAATTGAAGAATCACGGCTTACTTGGGATCGACATATCCCGAAACCGCATTTAATCTCGAGAACAAAATCGGCCAAGCTGCAGAAACAGCACTCGGACATCTTGTCAGTAGATGTTTGATTTCAGCATATCCACTCAATGCGCAACCCCATGGATCTCATTGGAAGTATTCGATTCCTCGATCACTGTTCACCAATGTGTTATCCGTCTCAATTGTTGATATCTTCTCACAAACAGATGCGAAATCCATGTTCCATGACATCTGAAAACTCAGCTTTTTGAATGTAACTTGTTAAGGATACTTACCCTTTCTCTTATTGGCACATGCTCAATATACTTCTTCACAACATATGGTGTTGCTTGGTCTAGTACTGTAATTACAGGTGTATCAATATTCTCGATTCCAAGTAATTCAATGATCGTTTTAACTTCTTTTAGTAGAGAAATCGCAAGTTTTCGAGGTTGAGATCTGAAAAAAGAAAGAATGGGAAAGCAGAACCTTCAAAAAACATTACCTCGTCTGACAAAGATAAACAATCGACAATCCTTCACTCGAATGTAACACAGACAATAAACCAGTACCAGTAATCGTCATAGATGTCGATGGAGCACCTTGTGAATGTGTCGGTGTAGTAGTTGTCGAGTTGCTCAGATTCGTGATTGTCGTTGGAAATGAATGAAGAGATGATGATTCTGGCAAAGAGCATAACGAAGCAGATGGTTGATGTGGTGAAGTAGAAGCATTCGACAAAATCGATGAAGCTGATGCGATCGTATTCGGTGAGCTGGTTGACATATGACTAGAGTGACTTGCCATCGGACTAGTTGGCACAACTCGATCAGATTCTCGCTTCTTCTCGGTTATTATTGCCGCTTTTCACGTCGTCAGAAGTTGAAGCAACAAGCGAAGCGAGTCATCAAGAACTTGCGGATAGGAATCCGAAATTTGTGACTGAATCAACGAAATCTGACTAACAAACACTTGTTCCCGCCATTCCGGGAATTCGCCAATCATTGTTTGAAGTGTTAATCCGGACATATTCCGAAGTTCTTCATCAATATGAATCGTCAAACGTGTCACAAGATCGATCAAATCCTAAAATCAATATTCGAAACGTTTGAATGAAACATGTCACTTACATATGTGTTGGTGACACGAATTGCCTCGTTTCGATCGTTTCATTGATAACTGGTGATATGAATGGCGAGCAATCGATGAGACAGACAAGTAGATCAGTAACATATGCTTGAGTTTCGTCGTGTTGTTCACCAGCAGTCTCCACAAGTCGCGACATTAGTGATCGAATCCATGGTTTTGGTGGTTGTCCTAGTGCTGATACAATTTGAAAGCATCTTCCAGCAACATGACGACTCGATGTTGATAATGCCATTTTCATCGCCAATTGTGTCCGAATAACATCTAACATTGGCATTTTCATAATCAACAATTTCACCAAATGTTGTACTGCGTATGATAGTTGTTCAGCA
Organism: Caenorhabditis uteleia; assembly: GCA_963573275.1. Classification (NCBI taxonomy): domain Eukaryota; kingdom Metazoa; phylum Nematoda; class Chromadorea; order Rhabditida; family Rhabditidae; genus Caenorhabditis; species Caenorhabditis uteleia. Next base: position 15,642,769 of record OY752135.1, read on the forward strand.
TTTGACACTCTCCAATTTCGAGGTGTTGCATCTTCATTATTCCATAATGGTGTTTCCATGCTGAAAAAATCGGAATTATTTCTTGATATCAGTTTAGTAGCGAACATACTTTTCACTCATACAAAAAATAAAAGCCGACAATAGATCCGAAATCGGTGCAAACAACATCGGTCCAGCGAATATCATTTTACGGTATTCATCAGCTGTTGCTCTTGCAAACGATGGTGATTCACCACGACAAACACCAACAGCAACTTCACCAACAATCTCATTCGTTTCAGTTCCATATACCATCTCATTTTTGAGAAGAATCGAGGAAACAAGGGGGATTTGTGATTTGTCAATGAACAACATTAGAACATTGATGATTGTCTGAAGTATTCATATTTCAAAAATTGATTCCAGTTAATATACCTGTCTCGCATGATGGCACAATGTTGGTCTCAACGAATCTAATCGAAGAATTGAAAAATGAAGAAGTAGGGCAACTGATTCGGACCAATCAAAGCTGATCTTACATCTAATGAGATCACAAATCAATAATAGGCCAACTTCGCTTCTGAAATTATCCATTATAAGAGATAGTATAAGTAAGCAACTCACTTTGCATAAAACTGAACCGGTTGAGTAACTTGCGGCAAAAACTGGCTCAGTGGTGAATAGTGTCCACCATTTGGTGGCATTGACAACAATCTCACGGTTCTTCTTCCTCCAACGAATCTTGATCCTTCCGCTGCTTTTCGTTCCGGTATTTCATCCCTCCAACGATAATATGGTGGAATTTCACTTCTTTCCAGTATTATTCTCGAATTGTCATGTACCGTACTAATCCATTCCAACAAACTCGCTGATATTCTTGTGCTTACAACTTGCGAGATCAATACACAAATTCGTTTGGTAACTGGCAACAACGCATCTTGTGACAACAATGTAGTTGTATAGAAAAAGTTGAGAATCGCTGGTAGATTTGCGGGGAATGAAATAGCCAATGTCTTCCCAATATTCGCCAACTCTCTTTCATAATCATTTGATAATGTTGCTGTTAGGTACAACAAATTATTGAGCACTAGTTGTGTCGCTTCTTCCGATCCCCATCCTCATGGTCCTTCAGCAGCTTCCTCCACAACATTCTGATCAACCAAAGTGACAGTCCACGCATTCGCCAATCTAGTACAAACATCTTGTTGCTCAATTGGAAGCGGGTGTCCGTCGAAACATGCCTGGAACTTTGGAAGTTTTATTACTAGACGGGTAGCTTATAAAACTTACCGCAATTACGCTCGATTTGTACAATAGGTGTAATTTGTTGAGCCGGTGAACTTGATGAGATTCTGCAAAACCAGTACTAATATTTTGGGATGAACTATAAACGTACGTATCCAGAAACTGTTTTCTCAAAATTTGAAATCATGTGAAGTGCACAATCAGTGACAGAGTTTACAGCCAACATCGCTTGACACAATACGAATAATGATACGAATTCACATGGCAGATCTCTACGGGAGAACACACGAGTAAGAGCTTTGAAGCAGCGACAGGCGACTTGTGATGGCTGAGTATAGCATTGAGTCATGAGCCAATCGAATAACAGGGATGATTCGTTAAGTTCCAACATCCATGCTAGCATTTCTTCAACTTCTGCTTGCATCTGGAACTTTCTTGTTTTCAAGATTTCAACAAAAAAACAGCTTACCGTCGGGTTTGTTGAAACAATCAACAATTATACGCTTATCATCTGCCGTATCTATTAATACTTTACTTTCTCCTGATTCATCTTCTTTCTAATATCTCTTCGGTTGCGATTGATCGTCGAGTTTTCGAACGGAATGCATTCAAGCTTCGACGTAAGAACGAGTTCCGCTGAATCAACTATAATAATTGAAGAAGAGTCAGAAGATGTGAGTATCAAACCTTTATTTTTCCATCGGTAGTTGTCTTATCCTCTTTCTTATATATCGATCACTTTCTTTCGTGGTTGAGTAGAAGACGTATACCGCTCGGATCTTCTTCCATAACCATTTCGTTTGAATATGTCTCTTGTTAAAACACCCTCATCTGCTTCATATCATCAATGTCATCAGGATCCATTCAACAATGTTTGTATAAGGTCATAATAAACTTATCATACTTGAAAAGTTCTTCTGTTAGGCGATACCAAACATTGAATGTCATTTCAATCAGCGTGTAGTCGTGATGCGAAGCTACAAGAAGAAGCAACTCCAAACAAATGATACCTCCGATTTTTTGCAGTGTTTCTTCTGTTTCATTGACTATTTTAATGTAGAATGATTCGCCCATTTCCACAAAAAGCCTTGCGATATTTTGAATACGATCCAAATCCTCCGAACAAACAGTCGGTCCACCGATTGAAAAGAACAACTGTTTCCGTGTTGATATTTTTTTCTATCTTTGGATGTGCCTGAAAGCAAATAGTTAGCCAATATTAAATTCAAGAGTCTTTACTTTTCATCACACATATACAAATCATCATAACCAACTTCTCCATCTTGGCATTTTACTTTCTGGATCATCTGAATATTAGAACATAGATTTATTATCTTGAATATGACTTACGTTGTCTAACGTGAAGCTAGGAATCATTGAATCAATTGTTCCGACATCATTTCCCCAAATCAAACATGCCTGATTGTCTCTTGTTCTTCTTTCGATGCAAGACTCACAATATGGTCCATAACTGGCTAAATATCTAATTATACTTTGTGTATTATTGTTTTATTCTCACCCTCTCGAACAATTGATTACAGATGACACATGTGAGATCACGAAGAAGTTCTTGACACTTTTGATCATCCGTCATGCACTGAAGAAAAAGAAATAATGTAAGATATCCAGCAACTGTATTTTACCGCAGTTGAAGTGGTTGCATTCGATTCTAATCTAGGCGAAGGAATGGCGATTGATAGATCACTTTGGCTTGGCTCTATTAACGAAGTCCGATGTATCGACGACTTCCGTCATTCTCCAATTATCATGCAAAATTGAATAAAAACGTGAATTTCGAGGTATGCAAATTGACATAACAAGCAGGAATACATAATAAAATAAGCATTGGTATCATAATTTATTGAAAACACATGCATATAAATAAAAATTGAATACATAAAAATTATATTTGTTCAACTTCGAGAATCAACTTTTCGATTCCTTGAATGATTTCAGTGCTTTTGCTCATGTAGTCTTGCATTTCACTGTTTTCTTTGCATCGATCATCAATATCTTGAAAAATTATATACTTATTGGAACAGAAAACAATAGGCTCACTTTTCTTTGCAATTTTTATTGCGTCCTCCAATTTCTCTAGACGTTCTCTCTCTTCTGTTAATTCAGCTTAAAATACATATGTAAAATGAAATTATCCAAAGAAAAATACCTTCAACATTTTCTTTAACCTTCGAAATTTCTTCAGAAGTTTGTTCTGAAAGGCGCTTCAGTGATCTGAAAACAAGCGAAATTTTATGAAGTAAAAAATTGAAGAAACTCACTCATTTTTGTTGTATTTTTCGCTTATTTCCTTTGAGGAAACTTGCTCAATCAAACGGTCGATTTCATCAAGAGCACTCTCCATTCTGAAAAAATATATATCTGGACGAATGAGACAATCTACGAGGAAAAGATTAGAAGGAAAGTGGTCGAAATGTTTGTCGAAAATGGGTCTATTGCGAAAAAAATGCTCTCTTTCTGACAGAAAAGAGGAAAAGTTACAATTTTTGGGGAAAGTGGGACCCATGAGCCCCCGAAAATTATTCTAAAATCTTAAATAGTGGAACCTGTCGACAGAAAAGTTCCGCGAAAAAAGAAAATTCGCAATTTTCAGCAGATTTTCAAAAAAACCGCGATACCTGTTCGTTTGATGAGTAAAGCAACGCTTTTCTTTAAAAATGAAGAAATAAATGAAAGAAGGCATAACAACACATTTTTCAAGAAAAAAATATTACATTTTAAGAGGAAAACAGGAGAAACACGTTCTTCCGTACGTATTTTGAAATACAAAACCCGAAAGAACTCAAAAGCTCAAAAAAAATCTAATTTTTAGTCATAAACTCTCATTTTTGATGATTAAAAGTTCAAATCATCAGAATCTCAGTGCCTTTACTTCATATTTACATTTGAAAACAGAAAAGAAACCATTAAAATCAAGGTTTTTCACCTGAAACACAAAAAAACGAATTTACAGTCTAAAACTCAGCTTTTTCCTAGTTTGTCTATCAATTTTTTGCATAAAAACATTTAAAAATACACACTTAAAACCGTATTTCAATTTGTTTCGTCTAAAAAATTAAGAAAAATGTTTAAAAAAGGCAAAAATCGTGAAATTGTGCTTTCTAGCAACGACTCTAGTGGGCGTTGCCTCTGCGTGTATCCACCCTCCTCTTTCGCAACACTCTCTCGCACACACGCTAAACCTAAGTTAGGCTTAAATATTTACGAAAATAAAAAACTTTACCTTAAAATTTTCTATGAAAATATGAATTTTTTCTAAGGGATTATTTTTTATCGTTCAAAGACGATTCTGATGTAAAAAATCAAGCTGATTCGATTAAAAATACTGTCAAGGCGATATCTTTTACACGAAAATCGTTAGAGGCGATTCATAGTTTCATAATTTTGAAAATCGACGGTTTTATGGTGTTCGGAGCACTTTTTCGGCCCAGTTTTTGATTCCGCACCCCTTTGTGACGAAAAAATAACATTTAAGTGAAAAAAACGCGATAAATTTTCAAAAAATTTTTTTCATTGAAAAAATTGCATACTATTGTCCATACTTTTTGAAATTTTTTCCAAAAAATTTTTTTTTCTATTTTTTGTCAATTTTCATCCCAAATTAGTTTTTAACAATGAATAAATGATATAGAGTCGATAAAATCGCGCAAAATACGGGTTTTTGGGCGGAAAATGGCTAAACCGACCCAAAAAATTTTTTTCCGATTTCGCAGAAAATATTGTCCGGGATAGATTTTACCATTTAGATCACAAGAAACAACACTAGAGCACGAAATTTTGAGTTTGAGGGGAGTTATAAGCCATACCGTCGAAACAATGAAACTTTCCATTTTTGCCTTTTGGATTTGATCACGTAGAACAAAAAAATAATTCTCGAAGTTCTGCTAGACATGTAATAAAGCAGGAAAACATCTTTTTGACAAGATATTAGGAATCAGGACAAACCACTAATCCACTAAATCAAACAGAAGAAACATCGAAAAATGTAATCAGGAACTCAGGCTTAGGTTTAGCTCCAACTTCAACAAAAAACTGTGGTAAACCTGAACTTTGAAGTTAGCTCTATTTTAAATGAAAGATGATTCTAGACCTAAACTTTGGTGCTTATCCGGCTTTACTCCATCTTCAACGAAAAATTGTGGTAAACAGCCGTTTTCAACTATGGTCTTTTTTTCAATTAAAGAAACAAATAGTGAAAAAAATATATTATTCACTGAAGGAATCACAACAGAAAACGATAATTAATGAGTAAACAAAACCGATTGTGGATGATTAAACAGGAAGCGAAAAAATGCAACAAATTCTTATGTCAGAATAGTTTTAAAACTATCCAATCCATAATCTCCAGATCGGACCGCTCTTGCTAGTGAAACTCGAACTTCATCAAGATTCTTTTGAACAACTCCCTCGAGTGTTGCACGATATTTCTGAAATATTTACTATAAATCCGAAAACTTTTAGATATATACCTCAAAAGTGTCTTCATTTGTTTGCATTTTCAACATGTGAATGAGCGCACATTCGGATGAACAACGTACAGTTGGGTTGCTTTCTTTGCAACCATTTACTAGTTGAGGAACAACGATCTGTAAATACAACTTCAAGAACATTTCAAGAATTATATGCATACCTTTAACAAATCATCGGACAAATGATTGACATCACCAACATGACCAATCACAATAGCTGCTGTTTTCCGAGCATCAGTCGAAATATGATTCATTTCTCTTGCGACAGATGACAATAGTTCTCTGTCAATAGATCCTTGAAGAATATAGGTGGCAGCTCGAAGTGCAGAAGATGCTACAAGCGGGTCAGTTGATACAAATGCAGCCGTCAATGCTCGTCGACAAGCGCCATTTGCTTCCGATGACCATAATCCATCGGCGTTTGATTCACAGAGTTGTTGAAGCGCTGCTGCAGTCGATTGTCGCGATCGAACGTTACCAGAGTTTGATTCAAGAGCTTCGAAAGTATAAAATTATAGTTTTAAATGTTCAATCCAAAACATACCTCCTAACACATTACTTTCAGCAGTTTTCCAGTCGTTTTTCCCTCCTTCCTGATGTTTCGCCACTTTCTTGTCACTCATATTCTTTTGAATTGAAGCAAGCAAATCACAGTCTTTCAATGCGGACATCACGATCTCTGAGGAACTTCTTATTGAATGCGTTTGAGAGAACTTGAGTGCATCATTTCTGGTTGTTTCGCTGAACTTCAACCTTCTCAAAATGATTCGAATCATCGGGAAGAGGAGTGTCAAGTGTGATACTCCAACAATTTCATCATCGAAAAGAGTTGTATCATCTGCATCGTCATCACCAGAATCGACCAAGAATGCTCGCTCGTTGAGCAGGGAGAACAACCTTTTGAGTGCGTTGACAAGTGGTTCATCATTCCAACCGTTGATCTTACGATGTGCTACGATGACGCGTAACCAACAACTTCCAACAAGATCTTCTGAAAAGTGAAACCATTTCAAATATAAACATCTGAAACAAACGAACCTAAATAGTCATCAGAATGTTCGAAACAGGCATAACGATATGCTAAGAACAGTTGAGAAGCTTGTTCAGAAACCAATAGAGATCTTGTCAGTGGCATACAAATATCGAATAGAATGTACGGTCTGTAATTGATATGTTTAAAGATGCATCCGTTTCAAACAAACTAACCTCACAAATACACCGCTGTTATCCGCCTTAACAAGAGCACGAACTTTATCCAATTTCGATTCCGCCGACTCAAACAAACTTCGAAGTCCATCGCGAATCTCCTTTTCACGAGCAAATTCTTTATCCATGACTTGCTTTTGTTTCGCCAATAACTTTCCTTCTTCCCGTCGTTTTTCAGCATTCAAGATTCCTGGCAAAACTTGTTCAGACATTTCAGCTAATGACACCTGAATCAAAAAATATAGTCAAACATAATAATTCATGACTCACTCCGCTCTTCGAGATGAAAGTATCGAGTAACACAGAAGCTGGTACATTATCATCGTTTCTAGCTCTTTCAATCAAATAATCCATCAAGACGGGTACACCATCTTCATCTGTTACAGCAATTACCACTTTTTCACATGACTCGATCATCTAAAGAACAAATACATCATTATAATAGATAATAGTAATCTCACCGGATCATTCTCATCGTTTGTCATGACGCCAATAATGCATTTAGAACCTTCGGCAATTGTCTGCTCAATGAGTCACCATAGACCGATGCAAAACTACACAAGGCATGTACATTGACTGGTGGTTTTGTGAGCTTCGGCAATAAATACGGAAGCATTGATCGACTATTTTGTTTCATCACATCACAAAGACCAGCAAGAATATGATCTTGTTCAGGAGTGAGTTGTTCCAACAATGGTGTGATGATTTCATCAAGTGCCTCGTTACCAACCACATGATAGAGAACAGTGAATGTATCAGCTGCAGCTTCGCGTACACTCTCATCCTCATCACAAATCGCTTTTCGTACTGGATTGGTGAATACAGTGAGATGATGGTTCATCACTTCCTTGCTCATATTTCCAATAATCTCATGAAGTGCGAGCGCGACACCAACACGTTTAGCAACTTCTTCAGATTGTTGATTATTGTCCAAAACTGGCAAGATTTCGTAGATAACTTTGTCACCCATTTTGCGAACCAACTCTCCAAGACAACGAGCACCCATTTGTTGATGAAACGAAGGAATCGACAACCTGTGTTTCGACATTGTAACTAAACTTTCAACTGAACATACCATCTCGAAAAGTATCTTTGTAACTTCTTTAAGCGTTCTTGGTGTGTTTGCTACAACCATCTTCCACACGTGTCCAGCAGCTTGTCGAACAACAAGAGCAACATCAGATCTGTTGATATACTTTTAATGAAAACAAATTTTAGCAAAATCTCACCTGGCCAAGTAAAGTCCAGCCGAACCACGATCTCTGTCTTTCTGACCTAAATCACGAATAATCGTCTTTCCAGCTTGCTCCATTCCCATCGTATCATCTTCATCAGCAGTCGACGATGTTGATTTTCCAGAAATTCCCGAAATGTTGAACAAGAAGTCACCAATAAGTTGAACTGATGCATAACGAATTCGCCAATTCTCATCCATGAGTGCTAGTTGAAGTTGTGGCAGAAGAAGTTTACGAGCATGCCAACAGTATTGTGAAATGAGACGTTGACCTGCTTTGAGGGCTGATGCTCGAACATATCTGAATCAATTGATTAATAATTAGTTAGACTTTGAATTCTTACTCATTCTCATCAGCGAGAGCTTTCAAAATTGGAGGAACAACTGTGGCAAATATGGAACAAATCGATCGCCAAATGTCATTGGAAGATGAATATACATGACGTGTTTCACTTTTCGTCGTACAATCGGCATCATGAGAGCAAGCGATGGTGCATCAATGTAATGGATACACTTGGTATTGAGCACAGCTTGAAGTGCGGAGCTAGTCTTGTTAGCTGGATCCAATAAACCGGTCATCAGTTGATTAGTAACACCAAGAATTTCCGGATTTCTAACAACCTTTGCGATTTGCTGCAAAGCTTTCTCTCCACTTTTCTGTACTTTCGATGACGAGTCAGCAAAAACTTCAATGAGTTTCGGCACCGTGTTTGGAAGGCATGAAGAAAGTTGTCGTGGAGCACAGAATGCCATTGATCCGAGTAATTCGGTCTGAATGAAAACAAATAAGGATTATTCGAGTTATGAACACTTACTGCAGCACATTTCGTTCTCCATGAATCATCATCCAAAGCAGCCAACAATAATGGCAATTCCAACTTCGTACCATAAACAGTCATTGATGCCATCATTGCTTTAGCCGTATCTTCTGCAGCTTGTCTCACAACCGCATCAGAATCTCCGAAAGTAAGCAACAACGCTCCTTCGAAAAGTGTCCATTGAAGCTTGCTGACAAGATCCTTGCCGAATTTGCCGAATTTTTGGTACAAGTGGTGCCAAACAACGAGAAACTGATTCTTGAACGGTTTGACTCGGTGTTGAAAGTGCTTCAATGAGTCTCGAGACAATGCTTTTGACTTTTTCAGTGGAATCAATATATTGAGCGAGTGTTCCAAGTAAGACTACCAATCCTTGACGACGATTATCATGATCAGCATGTGCTGGAGTCTCATCCGATAGTTTTTCTAACAGAATCTCCGTGTCTCCGAATAGTTTCAACGGCCGAATTTCTCAATTCATTCCTAAATTCCGCATTACAATCCGACAATCCTTCTGGAGCCGCGATTCTGATAAGTTGTTCCGCATCGTTTTCTTCGACTATATTGGATAGGAGGACGAGTGCTTTACCAATTGCAGATCAACGATCGTATTCATCAACTGCATCACGTTGTAGACGACCAACATCATCGAAAACTGCGCCACGAACGATTACAAGATCTTCATAGAGCTGAGAAATATTATCTGAAATTTGTATTTTCGATATTCTTCAAACAACATACCGTTTTAATTGTTGTCAGTACATTCTTCATTTCCTCCGGATGTTCACTGATATAGTTATATAATGCTCTAGCACCAGATGATCGTGTAAGCTCCGTTGGTGATACACATTCGTCTGAAATGACATTTGGTAATAATGAAAACAGTTTCAGTCAGCAATGAAACTTGAGCTACTCTGATTTAAACAATCTCATCAGAAATAGCTTGTGTCATAGCTGACACTACTTGAATATTAGTAGTACCAAGAATACTGAATAACTAAAAGTATAGCGGCTTGATGCAAATGCGAATGAGTTTCTGTTGCGAACACAGTGAATATTTGACTATATCATGCGTTCAGTGTCGTATAGAAAGTATAAACTTCTACGTCAAGCAATGCAAGCACCTAAGAATACTGTAGTCATATCATATGAATAACATAGAAAAGCTCGCGAATTCTGGTGAGATAAAAAAAACCTTGTATGACACGTAGCAGCCTGTTCACACTCACTTACATGCCAAACAAGGCAAGCCGCTTTGCGGTATACCTAGTTTATTCAGTATTCCAAGAACTTTTACATCACAAAAAACTCACCAACTAAAGGCAGTCCCATGATCGTTTTTCAAGAATTTCCGTCGAAATTGGATTCTCCAAACCACATTCCACAACGATTCTCATGAGCAATAGTGGTGCTGATAGGATTTCGAGCGACGAAATACGGACATCGTGATTCTCATGAGTTGTATAGGCAAGTATTTCTCTGACCATTCCAAGCACACGATCACCAATATCATTTGTATCATTCGCTAGACGGAATAGCTGCTTGTCCGCTGATTGAACCGTTTGTTCTGAGTAGTACTCAAAAGGCATGGATGCATGACGTTCCATGGGCAAATTGAGAACATCACGATCTCTGAGGAACTTCTTATTGAATGCGTTTGACAAAAGTTGAAGTGCATCATTTCTGGTTGCTTCGCTGAACCTCAACATTTTCAAAATGATTCGAATCATCGGGAAGAGGAGTGTCAAGTGTGATGCTCCAACAACTTCATCATCGAAGAGAATTGTATCATCTGCATCGTCATCACCAGAATCGACCAAGAATGCTCGCTCGTTGAGCAGGGAGAACATTCTTTTGAGTGCGTTGACAAGTGGTTCATCATTCCATCCGTTGATCTATCCGATTTGATCATCCGTTCGATCGAACTAACCTAAATAGTCATCAGAATGTTCGAAACAGGCATAACGATATGCTAAGAACAGTTGAGAAGCTTGTTCAGAAACCTACAGAGATCTTGTGAGTGGCATACAATTATCGAATAGAATGTACGGTCTGTAAATAGAATGTTTGAAAATTCATTGATTCCAAAAACGAACCTCGCGAATGCTCCGCTGTTATCCGCCTTCACAAGAGCACGAACTTTATCCAATTTCGATTCCGCCGACTCAAACAAACTTCGAAGTGCATCGCGAATCTCCTTTTCACAAGCCAATTCTTTATCCATGACTTGCTTTTGTTTCGCTGATAACTTTCCTTCTCTTCGTCGTTTTTCAGCAGGTTCTCGGCTGAAATTTAGCTTTAAAATTGGGATCGATACACTGTTTCTTACATTAAATGATTTTTCGCTAGTTGGTCACTGATGTTTCCACCTTTCTTCCCTTTGATACCAGCCGCCTCATCACTGAAAAACAGACTTTTTGCAAATCTCTAATCACAAGGAAAGAAACTAACAAATCAAGTACAGCTGTGTTGAACAACTGTTCCTCTGGACATTGATAAACTGCAATATCTCGTTCTGTTTCTTTTCCATATGAAGCCACATCCAATTCAAGTCGTTCTCAATATGTATCCATAGATCTTTCTTCAATTGTTCATCATTCAGTGCAACTATTGTAATCAACGCAGTGTTTCTGAAAACCATTTCGATTAGTTGGAATAGTTTTTCATTATACCTAACAACTTTATGCTCACAGTTGAGAACTCTATCAAATGCAGACTCTCTGAAATTTGCGTCGGCTGTCCATGTTTTTGACTCTTTATGTTCATGAATCCAACGAAGCCACACTGATCCGTCAACTTCGACTAAAACAAAATATTTGTTCAAAATGCTATTCCATAGAACATCTAACTTACCAAGACGCTTAACAGATGCAAGAAGCAATGTATGAATAGCCAATTTATCAAGTTCTGGTTCAGCTGGCGTGAGCAATAACTTGAGAACTGATACATACCATTCACCAGGTACTTCCCACTCTGCACTCAAACATTGTTGGAGATGAGACATCATAGAATTGATAACTAACCTGATCTTTTGTACGTTAACCAATGACTACATCAATAAGTTATCACTTCCTCCATTTCACTTCCAATCGTTCGTTGATCCAAATCTGGACGTTTTGGATCTATTGGTGGTAGAAGTTCTTTCAGGCTAGCAGCAACATCAACTGGCTCTTTCAACTGTCGCATCTGTGCATAATATGATCAACCTTCTGTTTCTTCCTCTTTGGTCCATTAATCTCCTCCTCTATATCAAAGTTCTCATCTTATTCATCTCGTGTCTTCTTCGCTTTCTTCTTTTTTGATGATGTGAATTCAGTCACGAGTGATTGTGATTGTGCTTCATCGCCTCGTCCAATATTCGCGTAGTTTACCGAACGACGACGAACAAGTTTTGCCCATGATACAGCTTCTTGCCATTTCATTGTTGACATATTCTTCCCCTAAAATATTGTCGTGTGCTGTTCTTCTTGAAATTTTGATGGTTTTATTTCTTTGGCGAATCTTGGGTGACTGATTCAAACGGAATATCATTTTTTGTTTTTAGAAGAAAGCTCAGGTCACACAGTTCGTTTCCCACAACATCGTTTTAAACAAAGTACGACTAACCTTGAAAAGAGCATCTGCTTGAGCAACACGAGTCCACGCTTTGGTATGTTCTTCACTTCCTTTCTTTGTTGCTTTGAGAACGATGAGAGCAAGACTAATCGAAGACAACTCGTGCTTTGCTCCAGAATCTACTTCTACAACTAGCGATGCGAGATCGACATTATCCGGTAATACTGTAATCGAGCCTAAAATGATTCTTCCTTGCACACATATAGGTATCACAAGTCACTTACGACTTTCTAAAACATCTGCAAGACATCTATAGGCAATCGATTTCATTCCGGATTGAAGCTTTGATGCCTCCTGAAGTTGAATAATACTTCTAGTTATAAGTTGCTAATAAACGAACCTTGAAAGATGTTGAAATAGCCGGATTCGCATCGTCTAAACGCTTCATCCATGCCCCAGCTGCGTTCCATTGAGATTCAGCGGTCCATCATGAGCTGAATGCATTTTTAAAGAATTCGATTTGAAAAAAAGACAAAACTTACTATCCTTATCAGCTTTTGCTGTCTTTGAAACCACATCCTTTGCAATAGTATCGATTTTGTCTAACTTGATCACTGATGCGATTTTACCGATCCCGTTAATAAAAGCAACTCCGTTGCCAGCAACTTTCGCGACTTGATAAATAAGATATTATTTGAAAGAAAATGATTCCTACATACCAGTCAATTGATTGAATAATGCATCTATAACTTTTGTAATAACCGGCGATCGAGCATTTTTCGTGAGAGTTACACAAATATCAATGGCAACATCTCGAAGCGATTCATCTGACGATTGTAAACATGCTAAAAATGGACTTTAATGTTTTTTGAAGCTTAAAAATACCTGTGGTAGCTTTAAGAATGTCAGCAGCTGAATCATCCAAAGAAAATGCAACATTTTCAACGAATTTCAGAATTCCGTAAACAACAACTTCCGGACTGCGACGTAATGATTTCTTAATGCTTGCCATCATCTCGCTGTCAAACTCCTTCTTCGTGATCAGCTTCACATAATCAGCACAACAGTCAACAATGTGTTGAGCAGGCCGAGTTTTCGTCAAAAGTGCTTTTCCTTCTCCGGACTTTCTTTTCCCAATTCTTGTGCTTCGTTTTCAACAATCACTTTTACACCTTTGGAACCTTTCAAAATCTGTCTCAGCTTTTTACTCAAAACTTCCCAACTAATTGAGCTTGCAGAGATATAGCAGCACAATACATATAAAGCGGATATCTGAAAGATTACATATTATTATCGAGCTAAGATGAAAACATACATCAAGTCCTTGATCAGTTTTCGCAATATTATCCAAATCAGGTAAAGCAAGCAAAGAAATCAGCCACTTTTCTGTTGAAATGTGAGTCATTGCAATAGGATCACTCAAAATAGGCACAATCTTTAGAGACGATACAATTGTTTGTGACAATGTTCTGAATGTAGTCGGATAATCATGCTTTGCCAAAACCACTAGTAGTCGAGAAACATACTAAAAACGTTTAACTTTACATTATAATAAAATAGAAACAAACTTGAAAAGATTTTGGCTGAATATACTTTCGCAGTGACGATGTTACACTTGTTTTGACCAGTCTCTTCACAAGAGCTTGTTCGTCTTTCGATGCATGACTCACAATATGGTCCATAACTAGCTGAATATCTAAGTATATTCAGTTCATTGTTGTTTTATTCTCACCCTCTCGAACAATTGATTACAGATGACACATGTGAGATCACGAAGAAGTTCTTGACACTTTTGATCATCCGTCATGCACTGAAGAAAAAGATGTATGAATCAGTGAATCATATTTTACCGCTGTTGAAGTGGTTGCATTCGATTCTAATCTAGGCGAAGAAATGGCGATTGATAGATCACTTTGGCTTGGCTCTATTAACGAACTGAAGTCCGTTGTATCGACAACTTCCATCATTCTCCAATTATCATGCAAAATTGAATAAAAACTTGAATTTCGAGGTATACAAATCGACATTACAAGCCGGAAAACATAATAAAATACGCATTGATATCTTAATTTATTGGAACAACATGCATTAAAAAAACTGAATACATAAAAGCTATATTTGGGTTGCAATAAATGAGATTATTTTCATTGACATATAAAGCTCGTGAGCTGGATTAGCCAACTTTCACGAGTAAGAATGAACAGGTGGGCAAGGAGATATGAGCCAAAGTGTGCAAAATAAAAGGGAACATTTAAACAATCACTCTGGTCGTGAACTCCGTGTTGCTGTAGTTGAGCTCTTTTGTGAAGACTTCCAGCTTCTTGGCGTCGCTGTCATGTCCACGAATGAACTCTTCTGCTCTGAAAAAGAAAACAAACGATCAGTAATAACAACAGATCCACTTACGTTCTTTCAGTCCACAAAATTCGAGCTTCTTTTTCTTGGCATCCTTCTTCATCGATTTTTTCGGCATATTGTTATTCTTCTCCGTCGCATCATCATTCGATGGATCAGCTTGTTTCGGGAAAAAATTCTGGAAGGATTCATTTCCATTATATTGCACGACACGTTATACATTAATAATTTTCTTTAAAAATATGCTTTTCACACATGTGTCAAACGTATCTCTAGATGGAGAATGCAGTTTTATTTCAAAAATATGTCAAAACATTGGTTTTTTGCAGATATTAGTCTATATCTATCTTGAAACCTTCCAATACTTTTTATATACAAATTTCAGGATACATCAAATTCAGGTATCCATTTTCAGACAATTTTGAAGAAAAAGTTCAGCTCACCTCCATGATATCGACACCATTTTCTGCATTTTTACCAGTCTCCATTCCATCCTCATCTTTCGTGGAACGTCGCCCTTTTCTACGATTCTTCTTTCTCTGTTCTTCATTTGTTGCTGAACACTTCTTCACAACTCTCGACGATTGACGACCATTCGACTTTGGTCCATTTTGATTCGCTCCATTCGCCGGTTCTCCAATTTCTTCCTCTGTTCCATCGACGTCATCATCATCACCGAATAACATTTCTGCTCTGTAGAAGAAAAATTGTTATAAAACAAACTCAGAATAAAATTTCAGTGGAGTTCGCCATCGAAAAGAAGGTGTTTCTAAGTTCTTCATTAACAAAAATGCACGAAACTTGCACAGTAACTTTTCCAGGTTTTTCTCTTTCTATAAAAGTTTTTGATTTTTGATTTTTCATAATGAAACAAACGTTTGGTACTTTTCGAAAACCGAAACGAAATGAAACATTGAAAATTTTGAAGAACAAAAAAACATGTTTTCGATTGAAATTTCAATTTTCGTTGGCATTTTTGTCATTTCAATGGACAATTTCAAAAGTATAACTATCAAGAAAAGTTCAACTAACCTGATATCCAATTTATCGACTGCATCGCCATTTGTTCTAATCGAAAAGATCTGAAAATAAAACATTTCAACATGTTCCCGACTCAAAGCACTCACCATCTTTTGTGATTCTGGTGTCATGTTCAAATACACCGTGTCCAATCGAATTCGCATAGGATCTGTAGTGCATTCCTTCGGAAGCTTCGGTTTATTGGACTTCTATAAAAAAAGAGTAATAATATTATCAGTTTTGAAAAACTTTGGAACGGAAAAGTATTGAAATTTGAACGCTAAATCCAGTTCGCAATGGGGCGCGCTTGCATACACCACTGTTAATTCAGTTTATTCAGTTTTCTCTTTCTCTCAAGAGAGGTTATTATCAGAATAGAACAATAACAACAATCGGAAAGTCGATAATAAGCTATTCAAGCCTTAAAAGGACAGTTTAATCAATGGGAGTGATGCGAATAAACTGAATTAACAGTGGTGTATGCAAGCGCGTCCCATTGCGAACTGGATTTAGCGTTCAAATTTCAATACTTTTCCGTTCCAAAGTTTTTCAAAACTGATAATACATGGAAATCTAGTCCCTCTCTTACATAACGTTTCCTTGGCGTAATGATTCGAATGTTCATAACAAGCGCGAATCGTAGTTTTTCGCGAATTGGCGCCGATTTCAGAGGAATTGATGATCTTCTGGAGTGATTTTTCACGATTTTCGAAAAAATCGTGATTTTCGAGTGTTGGGCAAGACATGAGGGAATGTTTGCTCTTTCTCCGACTTCCATCTGAACATACGAACATTATTAAAGCTTACAAAATAGTTTCCCTCACCGATAACTTCCGCCGATCCTTCTTTTTGTTAGCAGTAGCTGCTGCAGCCAGATAATCCGGCGGACGACGCGGAAATCGACAAGGACGACCGAATTTCTGCTCTGGCGTCGTTATTTCGTTCACTTCTTCGTCGGCCATCATTGTGGCGAGTATGTCGGCGTCTATGTATGATCTGCGACGATGCCTGGCAATAATATACATTAAAAACTGAAAATTAACGGATAAACATACTTTTTCGTCGTTTCTCCACCACTTCCCGCTCCTTGGTCACTTCTCGTTGTTTCGTCAATCGATCAATAAATGTAACTTTTTCTTTATTTTTCCTTTCTTACCCATATGAATAAATTTATTAATATAATCTCTTCGAAATGAGCTCCAATTGTTGATTGATCTGAAAAATAACTTCGCAATCAGCGAAATCGATTGAAAAAAATAGCAGAAGCTCTTTTGATTATTGATGAATAGAATACAAACTAGCTATAAATCAATTTATTTAACAATACGCTATGATTCTTTTCATAATAAAATCCTATTTAATCAACATTCCGAAATCAATATGACAAAAAAGTTATTGCTTATTTTTCCAAATTGCATAACCATTCTCTAATTTCGCCATTGTCTTTTGTGGTGCTCCTTTTCCCGTCCAGTTCCATTGCCTGGAATTATATGATATTTACTATGTTATTTTATGATTTCTCACTTGACAAACTTTCCAAACTCCTCACTCTCATCTTTGAACTTCTCTTCCAATTCTTTACAATCATTTTGGCTCAGTTGTAGCTGGAATTGTAATCTCCACAGTGTATTCGCATCGATTTCTTCCAATGCCTGTAAAAATTAGATTAAAAGACTTTTATTGAGTAGTGAACTTACATGTAGTACTTCATAAGCAAAAAATTGTTTATCTCTTTCCGCAAACCCTTTGAATACGTTGAACATTTCAGTTCTATCTTTCTTCATATTAGACGGAATCTTCGCAAGGAGTGTCTCGCACTTTTTCAGCCTTTGCAGGAACTTCAGAAGAATAGAAAATTCTTCGTCAGTGGTGGCTGCGAGTAAGAGGTGACTTGTATCCAAACTCTGAAATTCACAAACTGTGTTAAGTCATATATTGGAAAAAATACCTTTTCCTTCCAAAGACTACCAAACTGTGATTTCAGCTTCTGTATTGACATCTTCGACACTTCATCGAGCGAAACACCGGTCGCTATAATGCGTTGTCGGGCACTATTGATACTATCGATGAGCAATTGATTTGTCGCCGATTCCTTCTCATTCATTATATTCTTCTTATTCGCAGTTCTCTCGACAAGATTCTGAAAAATACAGTACATTTTGTGGATACAGTATACATTTCTCATCTAATAAATAAGTTGAAAAGTTTTGAACGTTTTCTATTGGTCATTGAAACATATTTTATGTCTTTTTTCTCCCCCATTCAGATATTTTTGTGGTTTTTTGATGGGTGTTTTCCAAAAATATTGTCACCTACAGGAAATTGATACCCTACGAAATGTCTTTTTATCAACATAAAGTCTCGATTTATTCAAAAATTGCACTAATTTTGTTTCAAAAGTCGCTTTTGTCTCCTTGAAAAAGGAAGAAAGCTTCGATTTGTGAAAATTTATAACTTTTTCTAATACTTCCGCAATTCCATGATCTTTTCAGTCAATTTTTGAAAAAAAAAGTGTAGAGTGTCTTGTCCGACAACTATTTGAGTTTCCAAAAGACTTCATAATTTCCCCCCTAGCAAATCTTCTTCAAAAATAACTCACACATGGCAAGGCAGTCGATTCAAACTGTATCGATTCACTTGATATTCCCTTATCTTGTTCATATTCATCAATCAAATCATCCCTAGTATCTCCACTTTCTTCCATCCGTTCTCCTTTCTAATCTTCTTTTTCTGTTCAATCGTCATTCGATTATCTATTGAAACTGATTGTTTTGTATTCTGGAAGGATTCGTTTTCATTATATTGCAACTATACGTTATATATTAATAATTTTCTTTGAAAATATGCTTTTCACACATGTGTGAAACGTATCTCTAGATGGAAATTGCAGTTTTATTTCAAAAATATGTCAAAACTTTGGTTTTTTGTTGGCGTATTTCATGTTTTTATGCTAAATATCATACATTTCCTTGTGAAGATATTATCAGTTTTGTTTATTTCAGTTGGAAAATTGAAAAATGAACCGTTTTTTTTCGGAAACGGATTCTCTAAGCAAATTACTTTTTGGGACACCTAGATTTCAAGTATTTCAGTCAGGATTTTTGACAGAACAACAAACCAGCTTATTCTTGGAACTTTTCGGTAGAATTTTTAAGCTGAAATGTGGATACAGTATGGGATATATTTCTCATCTAATGAATAAATTGAAACGTTTCGAACGTTTTCTATTGGTCAATGAAACATTTTCTATGTCTTTTTTCTCCGGTTCTGTCATTTTTGTGGTTTTTTGATGGGTTTTTTCTAAAACATTGTCACCTGCATCGCACAGGAAATTGACACCAAACAAAATGTCCTTTTTTCAAGTTCTTTCAGTCAATGTTCGAAAAAAAAAGTGTATAGTGCCTAGTCCGACAACTATTTCCACTGAGTTTCCGAAAGACTGTTCATAATTTTTCCCTAATGAATCTTTTCAAAAAAAAACTCACACATTCACTTTGAGTGGCAACTTTTGGTTTAATCATCACCAATGGACTACCCAATCCTTCTTTCTTCACACAGTTATCCGCACTGTTCTCCTCGACTTTCTTTCTCGTGATGATATCCTTCTGTCTCGTATTTTTCGCTTCAACTTCTTGCCCCGCTTTTTGACATTTGACAACTGGAATGATATGATATTCAACGCGAGTAATTTACATTACTTTGAAAATTAGTAAATGTCTGTCACTAGAATTGTCAAATTCATGCTCCGAACGACAGATATCCCCAGTTACAGTAGTTCGTTTAATAAAAAAGTGTTGATTTCTACCCACAATCAGTGGAAGTTTCTGATCTACCATGATGCCCGAGATCAAGGAAAATGAATAACAAACTAACATGTATCTTCTGATGTTTGGTGGCAGATTTTTGGATCTCGAGTGACTCCGGATTGCACTTGATTTGATGATGTTGCCTTCTCGATCCTCATATTCTCGTCATTGGCATTTCTTATGACAAGTTTCTGAAAAATACAGTACATTTTGTGGATACAGTATACATTTCTCATCTAATAAATAAGTTGAAAAGTTTCGAACGTTGTCTATTGGCCATTGAAACATTTTCTGTCTTTTTTCTCCCCGTTCTGATATTTTTGTGGTTTTTTGATGGGTGTTTTTAAAAAATATTGTCACCTACAGGAAATTGATACCCTACGAAATGTCCTTTTATCAACATAAAGCCTCGATTTTTTCAAAAATTGCACTAATTTTGTGTCAAAAGTCGCTTTTATCTCCTTGAAAAAGAAAGACAGCATCGAATTGTAAAAGAAAGTGTATAGTGCCTTGTCCGACAACTATTTGAGTTTCCAAAGGCTCTTCATAATTTTCCCCTAATAAATCTTTCAAAAAGAACTCACACATGCACTTGGGACCCGTAGACGGAAAAGTCTCGCGGTATTCTACTAATGAGTGAAAATGCGGCAGGAGTTCGACTTGGTGTCACTTCACCAGAAATACACCAAACAGCTATTATTGGCGATCTATTTACATGATTTTAGAGTCACCTTGAAGATACTATACAGAAACACTTCAAAACATGACAAAAATTTAGCATTACATTGTAAAAATTGTACTTATTTTCCTCTTTATACTGGAAAGTGCAAAAATTGCATAATTTCTGAGAAAATAGCTACAAAATTGTACAAAACTGACTAAATATGGTGAAACATTACATTTGGTTCGTTTTTGTTTTGATTTAATAAGATTTTTAAACAATAATACGAATTCTTATGAAAAAAAGTGGATTTTCGAAAAAATATCTATTAAAAATGGTGATTTATACAATACAATAGGACTAAACGGGTATTAAGGGTATATTTGTTCATAATTAATTGAAAAAAAAGTGAAAAATTAACGCAATTTCTATCAAAAACAGTGAAAATCGCACAATCATCCGATTTTTCGGTCTTTACAACGTCACTCATCTGTAGATAATGAAGAGAAGAAAAATAAGATAAGTAAAGGAAAAATGATATGACAGAGTGAAAATAGAGGGAGGAGAAATAAAGCGCAATGTCGTTTCAACTGACTTCACTATAATGTATACTTTTAAAAATCAAAAAAACGGCGTCAGAACAAAGTTCTTTTTATTTCGGGCACGAAAATCGAATTGTATGTTACAAGAATCGGTAAATTACAGAAGCAACTATTTTTACACGGAAAATGTACATAATCGAAGGGAATCCGACAGGGAACCCACTAGAAATTGACAATTTACATGAAAAATGTACAAAAATTTATTTTTAAATTATAAAACTCGAAAAATCGAGCAAAACTAATAAAAAAATAAGCCAAAACGAGCGAAAATCGCATTTTCATGGAAATTTAGTCTCTCTCTTACATAACCACGTCGAGGCGTCATAAGTCGAATATTCATCACATGCGAAAAACGAAGTTTTCCGCGAGTTGGCGCCGATTTCGAGGTAATTGATGATCTTCTGTGTTTACTTTTCCCAATTTGCGACGAAGAGTTCATGCTTTTCGGGGTTCGGGCCAGGCATGAGGGAATGTTGGCTCTTTCTCCGACACCTATCTGAACATAAAAACATTATTAAAGCTTACAAAATAGTTTCCCTTACCGATATCTTCCGCCGATCCCTCCTTTTGTTAGTAGCAGCTGCTGCAGCCAGATAATCCGGCGGACGACGCGGAAATCATCTGTAGATAAATGGCTTCCGTATATTGTATACTTTAAAAATCAAAAAAACGGCGTCAGAACAAAGTTCTTTTTATTTCGGGCACGAAAATCGACTGTTATGTTACAAGAATCGATAAATTACAGAAGAAACTATTTTTACACGGAAAATGTACATTTACGAAGGGAATTCCACAGGAACCCACTAGAAGTTGACAATTTGCATGAAAAATGTACAAAAATGTATTTTTAAAATATAAAACTCGAAAAATCGAGCAAAACTAATAAAAAATAAGCCAAAACGAGCGAAAATCGCATTTTCTGATAAAAAAAGTCCGCATACTTGCGTCAGCCAGAGTGTGTAAACACCAATGCAACTACAGTAGTCGTCCGAGGGAAAAATTTTCACCCAAAGTTCCGTATTTTCCTGAATTTTACATGATTCTTTGAGTTTTTTGTAGAAAATAAAGGTTAAAAAAATATTTAGGTGCTTTTAATCTCAAATAGACGAGCAATTTTGCGAAATTTTCATATTTTTCCTTTTTTAGCCTATTTCTTGAGATAAAATTGGCATTTTTTCCACTCGTATCGCATTTTCTTTACCAAATATTCAATACTAATTTTTTTCTTCTTATAGGTAAAAACAATACAAAGATGGTTCGCATGAACGTTCTTGCCGATGCGCTCAACGCCATCAACAATGCTGAAAAGCGCGGAAGCGCCAAGTACTTAACCGCCCAGCTTCCAAGGTATTCAGTTGCTTCTTCTTGTCAAAAATTATGAAATTTATTGAACAATACATTTTAATGAAAAATAACTCGAATTGTCTGTTGCAACGAGTGGAAAGATTTTCGGTTTCATTACCGAGTTCTCTGCCAATCACATATTCAAACCATTGTGTTTAGGTCATCGTTCGTTTCTTGACCGTCATGATGAAGCACGGATACATCGGAGAATTCGAGATCGTCGATGATCACCGCGCCGAGAAGATCGTTGTCAACCTCACCGGACGTTTGAACAAGGCATCCGTCATCTTCCCACGTCTCAACATCCGTCTTAATGTAAGAATTATCTTTTCAACTTCTGTATGGCTACCTGTCTGTAAATCTATTTTACCAACCCACTCACTCATCTTTTCTCATTCTCTTGCATTCTCCTAAGTCTTCAAATGATAGATCGTCGGATTTGATTTGTTATGTTTCAGGTCGAAGACAATTTGATTGTTGGTATCGGTCAATCTGCACCACCAGTAACCACCAAATACATGCACGACAGCAAAACTTTTTTGAATCCATCGATTATTGGAGTAAGTATTGAGCAACTAACATTTTCCTATGATCTGCTTTCAGTATTCTTCAAATGCTAGAGATCCTTCAGGATTTGTTGGAGACTTCATTCTTGCTGCAAGAGCCCAGAAGGTTCAGAAATAAACAATCAAGTTATTCTAACTAAATTAACTCAGGCGTTTGCTGCTGTTGAAAAAATCTTGGAAAACACTATCGACCTGTGGTATCATTGTTTATCGTGTTGCAACTGGAGAGAACGCGTACAGTTCCATTTTGGAGTATGAGATTCCATTGGTTCGTGAGGCTTGGAAAAAATTCAACGTTGATGGAAGATTGATCTACATCGTGGTCACTAAAGATCATGCAGTTCGATTCTTCAAAAATCAGGTAATCATAAACTGCATTCTGACTTCTCTTGATTTTGGAATAATATTTTTCTTCACAATTCTCCTGGAATTCTCGGATCTCTACAGTCTTCCCATTATTAGTTTCCTTATCTTTTCTTATTCATCAGTCTCTTCCCCTCTCTTTTTTCTTGTCTTCTCCTATTTTAAACATGTAAAACCCTTCAGGGTGGTTCAAGTTTGTCTAGCGCAAGTTGAAGGAGTACGGCCGGTTTTCATCTTTCTCTTTTTTTCCTTTTCAACTGCTCTTCTATCTATCTATCTTTACCTATCTTTCTTTCTATCTATCTATAAATTAATCTGACTCACTCACTCATCTTTTCTCATCCTCTTGTCCATTCTCCTAAGCCTTCAAATGATCGATCAGTCATATAATCTGCTCTGTTCCTTCATGACTTTGTTCCAACTGTTTATTACAGATCTCAAATGCCGGGAAACCAATTGAACAAAACATTCCACCAGGTGTCAGCATCAGTCACTCCGTCACGCATCCATCTATCAAGCAGTTCTACTTGAATTCGCATATCACACTTCAGGTCAGTTCGATGAAGATTGCAACCATATAAACAAATGTTTCAGGGAACAGCGAAGACACCACTTTATTCGGTTGCTGATTTGTGGACTGAAAGAACGTAAGTGGATCTGCTGTTATTACTGAAAGTTTGTTTTTTTTCAGAGCAGATGAGTTCATTCGTGGACAAGACAGCGACGCCAAGAAGCTGAAAGCCTTCACCAAAGAGTTCAACTACAGCAACACCGAGTTCACGACCAGAGTTAATGCTTAAATGTTCCATTTTATTTTGTACACTTTTGTTCATATCTCCTTGCCCACCTGTTCATTCTTACTCGTGAAAGTTGGTTATTCCAGCTCATGAGCTTCATATTCAAAGAGAAAAATCTCATTTATTTTTTATCCATGCAACCCTCAAAAAAATAAAATGCATTCGTAAATTCTTCTTGAACACAAAATGAATTTTAAAAAGTGAAACTTTGTTGATGTGATTGATTTCTTCAACATTTCCGTCGAGACAAAACTCTTCTACAGTAAAAACCAAGGTATACTGTACCATAAATGCGAATACCGTATTCCCTTGAATAGAACGGCACTAAGAACGGTGCCGGGGAATCATCATATCTCGGAATCTAGAAGACCAATGAAAAAGTAGTCAACTGCAAATCTATTCATCTACAGTACCGCATTTTCTTAGATTTTTGGTTAAAATTTGTATATATTCCGATTTCCAGACACTTTCTGCATATATTCGAATTACATAAACACTAAAAAATGTGTTTGTGGTAACTTTATACACAAATTCAAGTAAAAGCCTGCAAAAACCTACAAAAAGTGACAATTTTGCACTTATAAGTTGGATTTGACGAGCTGGAAAATCGAAATGATGTTGATACATCAAGGGAGTAAACCAAAAAAAAGACGAGAGTCCAGAATCTACCAACTATACCAGCCAGCCAGCCTCCCCATTCACCAAAGACGGGGAAGTGTATTACTCATACCGCAATGGTGTCGAAGACGACTAACAGACACGACAACTAGTAGACTACCTCGCCGGGGGACGATACATAGAAATAGCAGCTCTATGATGCCAGTGAACCTCCAAACACTGGGAAAAACCCGAATACCCCGCTGGGGGCTCGAACCTTCCTTCTCTTTAGAAAGATAGTTTACTAGTTATCGCCGTTAGCCACTTGGACACGCGTGCGTATAATTTCCAACGCCTCCAATGCGGTTTTATAAACGGATGACGACACTCCGCCGAGTACGCCGCTTGTGGTTTATCGTAAATCGACACCAGTTTGTTGGAATTTTTAATTTGCAATGCTTAAAATCTTCCGTTTTTATGTATTTCTGCTTGTTTTTTCCGTTTAAAATTTTAAAAAATGTTAATTATTCATTTTTCAGCTAATCGGAACAAGTTAGCTGCCAAAACTCCAGTCAAAAGAACGGATTTTCAAAATAAATTTAAATGTGAGTGGTTTTTGTCATTTTACAACATTTTTACAAATGAAAAACAATAACAAACGTTAGAAACCGTAGTTTTCGTAATGTTTTACGCTTAGTGAACCGTTAAAACAGTTGTAAAATGTTCCTTGCTCGATTTTTGCGTCAGAATTCAAATTTTCATGGAAATACAATGATTTTCACGATAGAACCTCAAAAATTGTTATATTTTGCAATTTTCAGTCAAACAGTTCCAAAAAGGTGGTTGCCCCCAAAAAAGTTCAACAAACGTTTCGTGAAACCGAATCGTCTTCATCTTCATCTTCTGGTGATTCTGACACTGAAAATGAATCGATGATTATGAAGCATGGATTGAAATTGATGAGTTAAGAGAAAGGTGAGTTCTTTCGTTGAGTTCTGTAGTTTTAAAACATGTTTAGGCCATCAAGATCAATTAAAAAGAAAACTATAATACCTATGAGAATAGCGATTACTAAAACACCAGGAGGAACTAGAAGTTATACTAAAGCGACTAGAATGAGGACTAATCAAGAAGCAGCTGAGAAAATTCTTGTTAAGATTTCAGTAAGTGTTTAATCGTGTGTTACAAACAAAGTAATCAAATTTCAGAGGTCTCACATTCCATCAAATGAAGCATTAATGCAAGATATTTCCAACCGACTTCATTCATCAGAGGTATTTAAACTTCCCAGTTTTTCCTACAATATTATCAATTTCCAGGTTCCTACAGTTCTATCATGCCGTAAACAAGCAACAACCGAGTTGCGAAACTTCATTAGAAAAGCAATCGACCCGAAAAGGAGGGAAAGTAGTGCTATGTATATCAGTGGAGTACCTGTGAGTTTTATTTTCACTTTTTTGTTGAAATTCATATTTTTAGGTAGCTTCAGCAATGGAAAATGATCGAAAATGTCCGCAATTTGTCTATGTTGAAGTGAATGCGATGATATTCAGAAAACGAGTATTTGCGGAGAATTACAAACGGTTTGTACTAATTTTTTCACAATTTCCATAAGTTTTCGTTTAGAATCGAGGAAAACAACTTGGAGATTAATAAAGTAACAACAAGCATCGGATCATCTACAGCTCGACAGAAACTTAATATTATGTTCCGGAAAGCGGATAAAAATCGACCGCCGATTGTTATTCTAGTTGATGAGTTGGATAGTCTGTGCAATCGGAAGCAAGATGTATTGTATGATTTATTCAAATAGACATCATTGCCCGAAGCGCGAGTGGCATTAGATTTCCCGGAACGACAACTTATACAAAAAGTTTCTAGTCGAATGGTATTTGTTTGGTTATTTTCATTGAAAATATTGGACAACATTTTTTAGGCTAAAAATCGATGAAGAAGCAGGAAGATTTATCAAGAAACGAATCGGTGAAACAAAGGTGATCAATGATAAGCAATCAGCGTCAAGAAAAATTGGTGGATTGAATGGTGATCTCCGACATGCGTTGGATTTGTTGAGAAGAGCTATTCGAGTTGCGATTGATGAGAAGGCGGATGAAGTTGTTATGGATCATGTAAGATTTTAGCGAGGATTGTATTGTGAAACGATATTCCAGGTGAACAAGGCAACGAAATCAATTTCTGAGCCATATCGAGTGAAACTGGTCAAGTCACCTCGTCTCCATATGTCCTAACTTTTCCGAGCTGTTGTCGCTAATGTAAGTTTTTACATGTTTACTCATAAATCAAGAATTACAGCTCCAATACAAAAAAAGAAACATTCTTCGGTGACGTCTACAAAACCTACTCATCATTGTCTCCTAATTACTCGGGTATTGAGGCTGTTTCGGATTCAGAAGCATATGAGATTATGATACAGTTGGCTAGATCAAGGTAATTGAAGAATATCTTGTATTTTCAATCGATTTTTCCTTCAGTTTGATAATCCTTGGCACTGGTCATGTCGGACAGCGTCGGCGGAAGGTGAAACTCGGAATGTCGACAATGGAAGCTGATAACTGTATCAAAGCGGTTGAAGATTTAAAAAAGTTCTAATTGCATTATTTTCTATATTTACCTCCGTTGGATATTTTCAAGTTATTTGTGTAGAACTATAAAGTATAATCCTTAACTTTGCTCTTTTTTCTCATTTTCAAAGTTTTAAACTATAAAATATCAACTTAAAATACCACATTTCATCGTCATTCATAGGTAAGAACGATCGGGGTCGATACTCAATTTGCAGTTGAGTTAATAGAAGTCGCAGTCCTATTTCTACCTTGTTATCAGTATTCAGAAACTCGAAAAAGTGCATGTATCGGAATAAAAGGCTATATTTGTTTTTATTTTGTTTAATAACATGTTACCTGCTTGGATGATTTGTTGATGGTTTTACTTTGTCCTAATTTTTATCACTAACATCCTCACTTCATTTTGCTACAAGGTTACATTCGTGGTATTTATGCGAAAGGTTAAGCATTCGAGTCAACTTGCGTGTGAGTTGTTTTTGCCAAAGATTAAAAAGCGTATGCGAAATGATATTGAAGAAGTAAATCATTTATGTCTTATTCATGATAATCCCATTATCATGGTGTTAGTAGCAAAATGATGTGAGAATGTTAGTGATTAAAATAACAACAAAGTGAAACCATCAACAAATCATTCAAGCAGGTAACATGTTATTAAACAAAAAAGAACAAATAAAACCTTTTATTCCCAAATATGCACTTTTTCGAGTTTCTGAACACAGAAAAAATGTGTTATGAAAGTGCTCCGTAGAGAAACAGCACACCTGTTACTTAAAGTAACAAAAAAAGCATTAAAACATTCGATTACGTCTATAGAATCTTCGTTTGAACTGCAGTACTGAGAATTAGGAGATTTCACAAAAAAAGGATCAGTAGGAAATTTTCTGGGGGATCAGTACTGGAATGTTCAACCTCGACTCTTTCGGACCTACGCATTGCTATTTTTTATTCTGAAAAACCCACTAAAATAGTTTTTTTTCAGCAGAAGTGTTGAAAAATTGGTCAATGAGTTTTGCACATCAAAAAAGGGACAATGTTGCTTGTTGGAAGGTAAATTTTGAGAGATTTTTGTTTTAAAAGTGATGGATTTCCAGGAGAACCGAATTGCGGACGAGAAAGTGTTTTGAGAAAGGTTTTGGATAAATCTGGATTGGAATTGAGGGTTATTAATGTTGGTAAGTGGTGATTTCTCATTTAGAAAGATTCTTTTATAATTCAAAGTCCCTTGAAATACGTTTCACACATGTCATATGATTCATTTTTTCTCTGTATCAATGTTTGTGATCCATGACGATTAAAAAACCAATTTGGTCAACCCAACGTATTATTTCCTTTTCTTAAAGTGCTATTTAAGGTTTCATCTCCGCCGATCCTTAGCCCACGAGATTGATGATGAATTCTCAGTATTCCTGATTCGCGATGCAGATGAACTGTTGTCAGCACATCAACAAGAATTCTTGTATACAATGGTTGATAAGGCGACTCATTCTTCATGGCTTGTGTTTTTCTCGATTACGAGACATGTAAGTACTTTAGAATTACTCACAGCGAAAATGCTTTTCTTAGAACTTCGCTCCAAAAACTGGAAAAACGAGGTAACTCGAGAATACCGAAAATCCAAATCTGTTTCGATCAATCAGAAGAATGCGGAATATAGCGATCAGTATAAGCAGCTTGTTAGACGATTGCCGGTGAAAAAATGGTCGAAAACTGTTTATGAGGTATGAAGCGGACCATCTTGTCAAAAGTTGAAATCGACAACGGTTTAGAAATACAATTACGACGTCTTGAAACAAGTTGCGACAAGAATCATAAACTGTTCAAGGCTGTTGTTGGATTTGCACTTCCTGGTTTCAATCGGAAAATCGAGTTGCTTCAAGGTGAGATCCACTGAAATATCATCAAAATGACTTTATTTAGATCAAACACTACGATCAAGATGTGTATTCCTTTGTGTCGATCGTCTATTGTTTGATAAGACTCCGGATGGCTCATTTTTGACACCACAAACAACGTATCGTACTGTTTTCCTAGGTATAGTCCCCACTTTCCATCAGTTGTGATAATGTTTTCTTCAGAATTCAAGAAACTCGCCAATAAGGCATTTAAATCGTTGGATGTGAGCAGTGATGTGTTCATTTTCCGGGAAATTGATCATTTGATTGATATTGGATTGGTGAGAGGTGATCGGAATAGTAATGCAACGAATGCATCGTTTCGGTAAGTGATTTTGAAAGTTTTTTAAAAATTAGAAATGGGTGGAAAAAATGCTCTTCCGGAAAGGTTTATTGTTTCAATTCGAATCGAGTAACTTGGTCTAGAAGTTCTCCAAAATTTGTAACTTTACCTCCTTTTTCGTCAAGAAAGAGGCCCATTTTTGCCCTCTTCACCATCTGTTTTCTAAATACCACGGGTCCAGCTTTTTTGACGGAAGCAGGGTATTCTACCTATGGTTTTGAGATGTATGCCATTTCAAATATAACAGTAGTTTAAGTTTTAATTTGAACTGCGGTAAATCTAGGCTCGTATAAAACCGATAATAAAGAATATAGTATTTCAAGCCAACTATAATATTTCAGAAAAGTGTGGCTCGACATGGATCCAGTAACAGTCCAATCCTCACTCAAATTGATCGATTTGCCAAGCTTTGTATCTGGATTTTTCGATAAAACAATCGCCATTTAATTATGTTTATATATTTTGACTAAAAATAAAGTATCATCATTCAGTCTGTGTATTTTCTGCATTTTCATTTAAATTGATATTGATACATTTTATCATTGAAGTTTAAAAAAGAAATTTGAGACGAATATGATACGAAACGCGAAAAGAATGAAGACTGATATGCAGTTGGAGGAGAAGAAGGTGTTGTATGTGGTGTTGGAGGGATGTAGCTTAGAAACTTCCAAGGTATGTAAGTTTTTGAAAGTGCGTGATTGAATCGACATATAACCTCAAACTAGCGTCATAAAACCTGGATCTATGCATAGATTAATATATTTTTGTGTCAAAGAAATAGGTATTCTCAAATATATTTATTCTCCTTTTTCATGCATAGAACTACACCATTGTGTCACAGAACCGTATTTCTATGCATAGAACTAAAATTATATATCTATAAAAAGTTCTATAGATTCTGAATGAAGGTATTTTTGAGTTATTATTCTATAGAACCATATATACCAAATGAGTAGATCACAAGGGAATGTGTATGCACACAATACATGACAAAATTTCATAGAACCATCATTTTGCAATTCTTTAAAAGCGTACATTTCACTGTTTTCAGGTTGGCGGAGAATACGTAATTCTAAGCAGTGACAAGCACGCCAACTTCATACGAAAACAAAAGAAGGACCCATCCGACTACCGTCCGGACATTCTCCATCAATGCATCCTCAATCTTCTCGACAGCCCATTGAATCGTGCTGGTAAACTGCGAGTCTTCTTCAGAACATCGAAAAATGTGCTAGTTGATGTCTCACCGCAGTGCAGGATTCCAAGAACTTTTGACCGATTCTGTGGATTGATGGGTAGGTTGAAAAGAGATTTTTAACTAAGAAAATAAATGTTTAGTCCAACTATTGCAAAAACTATCGATTCGTGCTGTTGAGCAAATGGATGAAGAACTTCATTGATATTGTTCAGGTATTTTATTAATAACATTTTTTCAGTCGCAATTCATGAAAGCACTCGCATATTGTCTCGATTCGGAATGTTCGGAATATCTCAGATGGTATCTCTCAGACATTCAGGAGTTGGAAGATAACCACTACTTCGACGAAGAACTTCATCAAGTTCGAACGGGAGGATTTGAAATTGGCAAATGAACAAGATGCTCGAGTGGAGGAAGACATCACAGTTGCAGAACAACAGATCGAAGTGAATATGGAACATATACATCTAGTTGAAACTCGGAATGAAGTGCCAGTTGTCGAACAACAAAGAGAAATGACACAACCTGTTGAGGAGTCACAAATTATCACTGAAACGGCTCAACCAGAAATTGAGAAAAACCGAGTTGAACTGATGGAAAAATCGGCGGACGTTGTTGTGACGAACACGGAAGATGCGACTGAACAAGCAGAATCAGATGACACAATTGAGGGCTCAAAAGATACACAAGAATTATCAACAATGGAAGGCACAGTACAATGGAAAGCAAAAGCAAGGAATCGCAAAATAGTGGAAGAACTGCAAATGTTATCGTCGGAAAGTGAGGATGAATACTATGATACACAAGCAGAGCCCACGACTCGGCGGTGGGATGTTCAGTGATTTCTGTATCGACGATGAAGAATCAGTTGATGCTGAAGTTCCAAAATCTGTTGTTCCATTTACTGATGAAGAAGATGAAGGACAGGAATTGATGATGATGACGGCAGCAGCTGTGAAATCCACAATAAGAAGTGTTGGAGGACCAAGAATAGTGAAGAAGACGGATGATGAGTTGGAGACACCTGCAGCAACATCAAGTACTGCGAATAAGGCTGACAAAGTTGGAAGAAAGGCGATTCTCATTGGTCCGATTTGTAAAGGAAGACAAAGGAAGGATGCGAAACTGGCGACAGTTAGAGATATCAAGGAAATGTCAAAGAATGCACAAATGAAAGTGACGAATGAGTATAAAGCTCAATTGAGACAAGCACTGATGTTGAAGAAGCCAGTGACTGAGATCGAGTTGTTGATGAAAGAGAAGGAAATAATACTTGGAGCATCTATACCATTATC
The DNA here is from genome assembly GCA_963573275.1 of Caenorhabditis uteleia. NCBI lineage: Eukaryota > Metazoa > Nematoda > Chromadorea > Rhabditida > Rhabditidae > Caenorhabditis > Caenorhabditis uteleia. The sequence continues at coordinate 15,674,717 of OY752135.1, forward strand.
AGCTGATGATGCAGTTGATGTTATGATTGAGGTATGTTTATTTATAATTATATTTGTTCATTCGCAGTCATTCGGATATGTGACAAGTGTTACTACAACATCGTCAAAAGGGGAATACAATGTCACTGGGGAATAATGATGAGCAAAACTTCCTAAAAGTCTCAGTCTCACTCAATACTGATGATCAGAACTTGAACCACATAATTGGCAACTTTCGTATAAGATTTTGGCAGTTGAAAGAACTCAAGTCGATGGAAGAGTCTGTCTACAGATGAAAGTGAACTAACATCAGGATAGCTTCATTCTTTATAAGGAGGTTTGTTTTTCGATTAGAAATTTGAAAATGTTCAGGTTAGTCACTTGAAAAACATGGAATGTGACGCCAGAAGGTCAACTGGCACTTAATCGAGCTTATGATTGTGTCAATGGAATTATAGCTGATATGGACGAGTATTATAGGTAAAATTTTTTTGTTTTCAAACGAAATTTAGGCGAGGAAAGCGCAAGTTCTACAAAAGTGTATAAAAAATGATGAAACGGTTTCGAAACACAGTCAGTTGATGGTGGATCGACATCCGATACAATTGGATTGATCTCGTTCGTTCAATCACTCATGAAACGTACAAAAATCAGACAAGATAGTGTTGATTTGTATAGATCGTCTCAACGACTTCTTACACAACAAAGATATACATTCCCAGCTCGATGGCTTCATTCCGAGCATGTTGAAGGCGAATGGTCGGCAATTGGTGAGAATTTGAAAGATGCATCGATTCAAACTCAAATGATGAAGTTACAAACGAAGTTAGAAGATGAATTAGTAGAGAAGATGAATTGGTGCAGCATTGATGGAATGGAACAAGAATAAGCCAGTCGAAGGAGCATTGAGACGACAAGATGCATTGACAGTCATTCGAAGCAAAGTTGAACAAATTGACAGAAAAAAGGAACAAGATGAGAAAGGCAAGGACAATGCACATGTACCATCGAAAAGAGAAAAGTTGTCAGTTGCTGCAGAGGAATTGTTGGATATGAAGGAAGTGTGGAAGGCATTGCAACCTGGGAATGAATGGCACGAAGGAGAGCACATTGGATGTCGGATCAACCGAGGAATATTCGACAATGAGCGGATAAATCAATTGAAGAAGTTGCCAGTCAAATGTCGAACATATACGGATTACAAGCATGTGAAACAGATGTTACACACTTATGGAATGATGAACATGTTGGTGGTTGAATTGAGGCATCAAAGACATTGGATTCAACTGATGATGAAGATGGAATCGAAGTGATTCGACACTCGGACAAGTTTGGGATGCTGATATTCTACGTGCCAGCAATCAAGAAGATTTTGTTGGTGGCACAAGATGAAATGGCATTGTAAGTGGGATGATTTGTTCAACAAATTGAAGGAACAACAGAATTCATTGTCTGCTATGAAGTTGTCACCATATTATAAGCAGTTTGAAGAGGTTTGTGGTTTTTGAAATTGAAAAATTTCTTGTAGAGTGCACAATATTGGGATGAGATATGGAATAAGATCAATGCAATGTTCGATGTCTGGATTGATGTTCAACGACGATGGATGTATATCGAAGGATTGTTCTTCTCTGGATCAGCTGAAATCGCACAAGTATATGACAAGAATGCAGAAGTATTTGAAGAAGATGTTTGCTGGAATTACTGCGATTGATGCGATTTGAGAGGAAAGAAGTGTGGGTATCTTCTTCAAAGCTCCTAAATTTATATTAGATCATTTCAGATCACCGCAATGGCTTGATAAGTACCCGACTCAAGTTATTACACTAACTGCTGAAGTCTGGTGTTGTGACGAGATGGAGAAGACATTGGCTGATGGAAAAGAAGCGGAAAATGTGGAGAAATCGGTGACAAAGACATTGGAATCGTTGGCGGATAGTGTATTGAAGGAGCAATCACCAATTAGGAGGAAGAAGATGGAGGCATTGATCTCGGAACTTGTCCACAAGAGAATAGCCCAAGCATTGCACTCAATACTCGGAGGATTGCCGGAACGATTGGAAGTGGAAAGACGATGACTTGGAAGGTTTTGCTCAAGGTTTGTATAATTTGGAAGTATCATTCATTGAAAATGTGGATTTGCAGGATTTGGAACGAATGGAGAATGTTGAAAGAGTTGCTGATCTGAAATACACCACTCTTGCTACAGTATTCCGATGTGGTATGGTCTGGTTCAGTGAGGAAGAAGTTGTTTCATCTGGCAATGTTGTTCAAACGATATCTATCAATGCTTCGACGTGTTCCATTGGATTCCGACACTCCTTTCATCATTCTTCTCGATGATGTCGTATTCAGTGAGAAAGATAATATCACATGATGAAGGATTGATTGATTATTCGATGGAATTGGATCAACTTCAGAATTATGTACTTCGATATATGCTCATTTACTTGGTTTGGGCATTCAGTGGAGATGGAAAGTGGAAATCAAGGGAGATGTTGAGTAATTATTGTTCACCAAATCAGAAGGTTGGTGTTTGATGTATCGAAATATATGTATAATTGTTCTGATTTCAGGCTTGTCTCATCAGACACTGAGAAGACGATTGATGTAGTCTCTCGTGAAGATCTTCAAGATTATGTATCCGCACGACTCAAAGGATTCTATGAGGAGGAATTGGATGTCAAGTTGGTACTCTTCGATCAGATGCTGAAAACCGATGACACAAATCAAGGAAGGAGCACAAAGACAAGGAAAATATCGAAAAATGTGCTAGTTGATGTCTCACCGCAGTGCAGGATTCCAAGAACTTTTGATCGATTCTGTGGATTGATGGGTAGGTTCAAAAAAACGTTTTTATTAATAAAAGAAGTGTTCAGTCCAACTATCGATTCGTGCTGCTGAAACAACACAGAAGCTGATGTCGGTTGTTAAGAATCCAGTATCGAATCATTTGCCAGTTGGATGTCACAAGATTCTGATGTCTTTCAATGTTCAGGTAACTGAAAATTCAGATTTTTGTCAATAATGATGTATTTTAGGAATTGACAATGGCGAATAAGTTGGTGTCACCAGATGTTGAAGAACCATTGGTGGTGGTTATTGGTGGAATTGCTAGAGAAAAGGTTGGTGTCTCTTTTCATATTTTTCTGCCGGAAAAATGACAGTTTTCTGACCACAACTCCAGTTGTTCTCATAATATCGATCTATAGTTCTATGAAATTTGTATAAGGATCTATGGGCATCTACGGTTCTATGAATAGTTCTATGATCAATGTATGAGGATCTATGGGCACATATCGAACGTTTTATGAATTTTGAATGAAAGTATCTTGTTCTATGGTGGATATTTTGAGACAAATATGTCATAGAATCGCCATAGACCTGAAAGTCGATTGTGTAGTGTCATAGAAGTTGGTGTCTATGCATAGATTCATATATTTTTGTGTCAAAGAAATAGGTGATCTCAAATATCTTTGTCCTTCTTTTTTCATGCATAGAACTACACCATTGTGTCAAAGAACCGTAATTCTATGCATAGAATTACAAGTTTATTCCATAGAATCACAATTCTATGCATAGAACTAAAATTATATACCTATGAAAAGTTCTATAGATTTTGAATGAAGGTATCTAGCTCTATGATCAGTATTTTGAGACTGATATGTAGTTCTATGTTTTTTGAAATCATATAATTGACATAGAACCTAAAATTCGATACCATAGATACTGTAGCTCCATAGAACTTGATTCTATGCATAGAATAGATTCATATATCTTTCGTGTCATAGAACCAGATGTTTTCATAGATCTTTGAGATATTATTCTATGGAACCATGGATAGAGTAGATCACAAGGGGTGTGTATGCACACAATGCACTCGACTTGACGACATTTGAATAAAAATGTGAAATTTTTCAGATTTCCCGGATGCAAAATGGTTGGAATCGAAGTCGTTCTCCCCCGATCGTATTGTTTTAGTCGAGATAAGTTTCTTTATGTACTAAATTGGTACTCTCTGGTCAAGTTTCAGAATAATTCGATCAATAGTGGCACAACAACAGCAACAATGGAAGATGATGGAATATCGGCACTTTGGCGAGGCCAGGTGATCGTCGAGTGAGGAAACAATCGATCAATAAATGTAACTTTTTCTTTATTTTTCCTTTCTTACCCATATGAATAAATTTATTAATATAATCTCTTCGAAATGAGCTCAATTGTTGATTGATCTGAAAAATGATTTCGCAATCAGCAAAATCGATAGAAAAAATAGCAGAAGCTCCTTTTCACTGATTATTGATGAATAGAATACAAATTTGCTATAAATAAATAATTTTATTTAACAAACTGCAATGATTATTTACACATTAAAATCCTATTGAAAAATATGACAAATAGATGATTCAATATGACGAATGGATTATTGTAGCTTGGGCTTAATTTTCCAAGTTGCATATGCATTTTCGATTTTGGCAATTGTCCTTTTTTGCGCTCCTTTTCCCGACCAAGTGAATTGACTGGAACCATATGATATTTACTATGTTATTTTATGATTTCTCACTTCACAAACTTTTCAAACTCATCTTTCTCCGCTTTGAACTTCTCATCCAACACTAAACAATCATTCTCGCTCATTTGTAGTTGGAATTGCAATCGCCACAGTGTATTCGTATCTATTTTTTTTAATTCCTGTAAAAATTAGATTAAAAGACTTTTATTGAGTAGTGAACTTACATGTTGTACTTGATATGAATAAAACTGCTCATCTTCATCCGCAAACTGTTTGAATACATTGAACATTTCGATTCTATTTTTCTTTATATATTTCGGAACTTTCTCAATAATCGTATCGGACTTTTTGAGTTTTTGTAGAAATTTTCGAAGAATATCGTATTCTTCATCATTGGTGGCAGCGAGAAGAAGTGTTTCCAATCCCTGAAATTCACAAACTGTGTTAAGTCATATATTGGAAAAAAAACCATTTCTATCCGGATACTTTCAAATTGTGACTTCAGCTTCTGGATAGACATCGTAGATACTTCTTCGAGTGAAACACCGGTCTCAATAATCCTTTGTCGAGCACTATTGATCCTATCGATGAGCAATTGATTCGTCGCTGATTCCTTATCGATCTTCATATTGCTGTCATTGGCATTTCGTTTCTGAAAAATACAGTACATTTTGTGGATACAGTATACATTTCTCATCTAATAAATAAGTTGAAAAGTTTTGAACGTTTTCTATTGGTCATTGAAACATTTTTTATGTCTTTTTTCTCCCCGTTCAGATATTTTTGTGGTTTTTTGATGGGTGTTTTCCAAAAATATTGTCACCTACAGGAAATTGATACCCAACGAAATGTCCTTTTTTCAAGTTCTTTTCAGTCAACTTTCGAAAAAAAAGTGTACAGTTCCTTGTCTGACAATTATTTGAGTTTCCAAAAGACTTTTCATAATTTTCCCCTAATAAATCTTTCAAAAAGAACTCACATTTGCACTTTTTGTGCCAATTTCCGCAACTTTCGGTTCAATCAATTTCAATGATTTCCCCGATTCTTCATCAACAACCGTCAAATCTTTCATAATTGTACCAGTTCGATTCTGGAAGGATTCGTTTTCATTATATTGCAACTATACGTTATATATTCATAATTTTCTTTGAAAATATGCTTTTCACAAATGTGTCATACTTATCTCTAGATGGAAAATACAGTTTTATTTCAAAAATATGTCAAAACATTGATTTTTGTTGGCGTATTTCATGTTTTCATGCTAAACATCATACATTTCCTTGTGCAGATAGTATTATTTTTGTTTTTCCTGGTTCAAAAATTGAAAGATGAACAGATTTCTTTTGTCGGAAACGGATTATTTAGGCAAATTACTTTTTGGGACACCTAGATTTCAAGTATTTCAGTCAGGATTTTTGATAGAACAACAAATCAGCTTATTCTTGGAACTTTTCGGTAGAATTTTTAGCTGAAATGGGGATACATGAGATACATTTCGCATCTAATGAAAAAATTGAAACGTTTCGAACGTTTTCTATTGGTCATTGAAACATTTTTATGTCTTTTTTCTCCCCTTTCTGATATTTTTGTGGTTTTTGATGGGGTTTTTTTTCCAAAAATATTGTCACCTACAGGAAAACGATACCCAACGAAATGTCCTTGTTTCAAGTTCTTTTTAGTCAACTTTCGAGAAAACAAAGGTGTTTAATGTCTTGTCCGACAACTATTTGAGATTCCAAAAGACTTTTCATAATTTTTTTCTAATAAATCTTTGCAAAAATAACTCACAAATGAACTTTTGGTGACAGTTTTCGGTCCAAACAACATCGATCCTTCTCCCTCGCATTCATTCGACACACACTTATCCTCACTATCCTTCTCATCCTTCCTTCCACTACCTCGATCCGTCTTCTGTATCCCAACCAAATCCTTCGGTTTTTTCGCCACTCCCTCACGAATAATCTGATCCTGGAAGGATTCATTTTCATCATATTGCAACGATACGTTATATATTCATAATTTTCTTTAAAAACAAGCTTTTCACACATGTTTGAAACGTATATCTAGATGAAAAATACAGTTTTATTCCAAAAATATGTCAAAACATTGGTTTTTTTGTTGGCATATTTCATGTTTTCATGATAAATATCATACATTTCCTTGTGCAGATAGTATTATTTTTGTTTTTTCCGGTTCGAAAATTGAAAGATGAACAGATTTCTTTTGTCGGGAACGGATTATTTAGGCAAATTACTTTTTGGGACACCTAGATTTCAAGTATTTCAGTCAGGATTTTTGATAGAACAACAAATCAGCTTATTCTTGGAACTTTTCGGTAGAATTTTAAGCTGAAATGTGGATACAGTATGAGATATATTTCGCATCTAATGAATAAATTGAAACGTTTCGAACGTTTTCTATTGGTCATTGAAACATATTTTCTGTATTTTTTCTCCCCGTTCAGATATTTTTGTGGTTTTTTGATGGGTGTTTTCCAAAAATATTGTCACCTACAGGAAATTGATACCCTACGAAATGTCCTTTTATCAACATAAAGCCTCGATTTATTCAAAAATTGCACTAATTTTGTGTTTAACGTCGCTTTTGTCTCCTTGAAAAAGAAAGACAGCTTCGAATTGTGAAAATTTATAACTTTTTCTAATACTTCCGCAATTCCATGATCTTTTCAGTCAATTTTCGTTTCAAAAATATGTCAAAACATACGTTTTTTGTTGGCGTATTTTACTTTTTTATGCTGAAAATCATACATTTCCTTGTGCAGATTGTATCATTTTTTTGTTTTTCCTGGTTCAAAAATTGGAAAGTGAGCTGGTTTCTTTTTTTCGGAAACAGATTTCCTGAGCAAATTACTTTTTGGGACACCTAGATTTCAAGTATTTCAGTCAGGATTTTTGATAGAACAACAAATCAGCTTATTCTTGGAACTTTTCGGTAGAATTTTAAGCTGAAATGTGGATACAGTATGGGATATATTTCCCATCTAATGAATAAATTGAAACGTTTCGAACGTTTTCTATTGATCAATGAAACATTTTCTATGTTTTTTTTCTCCGGTTCTGATATTTTTGTGGTCTTTTGATTGGTTTTTTTCCAAAAACATTGTCACCTACAAGAAATTGATACCCAACGAAATGTCCTTTTTTCAAGTTCTTTTTAGTCAACTTTCGAAAAAAAAGTGCATAGTTCCTTGTCCGACAACTATTTGAGTTTCCAAAAGACTTTTCATAATTTTCCCCTAATAAATCTTTTCAAAAAGAACTATACATTCATAATTTTCTTTGAAAACATGCTTTTCACACATGTGTCAAACGTATATCTAGATGAAAAATGCAGTTTTATTTCAAAAATATGTCAAAACATTGGTTTTTTGTTGGCGTATTTCATGTTTTTATGCTAAATATCATAAATTTCCTTGTGCAGATAGTATCATTTTTTTTGTCCTGGTTCGGAATTTGGAAAGTAAACCGGTTTCTTTTGTCGGAAATGTCGGAAACGGATTATCTAAGCAAATCACTTCAATGTCCATATTCCACCTGGTTCTATGCTTACAAAAACCAGAGAACCATAGAATCTATGCCCCAAAAACCTTCAAAAAGCTCACCTCCAATTCCTTATTCACTTTCTCTCGTTCTTTTGCTGCCGAATATTCGGAGGAGAGCTTCGAGACACCGATTCTGACGTGATTCAAGAGGTCGTGATCAGGGAGTTGATCGTTTCGAGTGGCCAAATCAGCGATGTTGAATTCCCGGATGATATTGTAGATTCCTTCTTTGAAGTGACGAATCTTCTGATCACATTCATCCAAATGTGCATTCAATAGTGAAGTTGCTTGCTTCATACGGTCTTCCAAGATACCGTTTTCCTCTTGAACAACCTGCAAAATATATGGATTAATTGAAGTTCTACGGATCTATATGAAGTTCTATGCATAGAACCTCCCAGTTCTACGTTTCACGTATAACATAATTCTATGAATTTTTGATATTTATCAATAATGCGGCTACTCTCTCTTTAATTCTATGAAAGTTATATGTTTAGAAAATTCATAGAATATACTAAATCGATGATTCCGAAGTCCATAGAACTTAAGGTTCTATGGGCTACACTCCTATTTCATCTGGTTCTATGCTTCAATATTTATAAAATGCATTCCGAACCTATGAATTCTATGCATAGAATCTGCCTTCTATGACCCAAAAACCTTCAAAAATCTCACCTCCAACTCTCTCTTCAATTTCTCGCATTCCGCCTGTCTAACATCCAAATTCTCTCCAATCTCCTCCAACGCCGCCATCATATCATTGCCTTCTTGTTGCTTATCATCGGCTTCCTTCTGGAATCGATTGTTCTCATCGCGAATCATTTCCTCGTTGTCTCTCATCGTCTGTAGTGCTTCTTCTTGCAATAGAAGCTGTTGACGAAGCTTCTCGAGCTCTTGTGACACGTTTTGGATTTCTTCATCCTTCTCGTCGAGTTGTTGGTACAATTTCACGCGTTCTTCCTCGTATCTACAACATTTTCAGTCAATTTTTACCCAAAATTCACTTAATTTTACCTCTTTTTATCCTCATCGGTAATTGGACCAGTATTAGACGACAACATTGGTGTCGATCCACCAGGCACTTCGGACACCACCATTTGTACCGTTTCCGACAAATTCACCCATTCGCTTTCAGTGACCGTATCGCTGGCACGCCAACGTTGCAATTCCAATGCAGCTGGTTGTAGTAGAGCGGTGAGGCGGGAAACCTGAAAATTCGAGGAAATCAATCATTTTCAGCACAGAAACAGCATTTTTTAGATTTTTTCCAGTAATTTTAAGCTTAAAATTTCTTTTTTTGTAGCAATATCACCTCAAATTTGAGAACATTAATAATTTTCTGCCATAAAACGTAATTTTCCAACTAAAAACAAGCAAAATTACCTCATGACACTGACCATTACCCATCTTATAAAATTCAACATAATCCGTCAAAACCCTCACCTTCTCCTTCTCCTTCTCATATCGTCGTTTCCATTCTTCAGCAGTGAGCTCTTCATTGATTTGTACAACATTCTTGATCGTCTTGGCTCGCTGTCCGAACAACAGTGTTGATTTCGTTTCGGCCTCGTTGAAATGTGATGGCGAGGCGCAAATTATGACGGTTGTTCGCGAGTTTCCGCCGAGTGATTCTTGCAGGATACGTGTGAGTTTTGAGTCACGATATGGTACGTGAGATCTCTGAAAAAAAGGGAAATTGAGGGTTTTTTAGTTGAGATGTTTTGTTGGTATTTTTTGTGAATCGAAAAACATGTTTTCAATAGTAAACATAGGATTTACTCAAATTTTCAGAACTAGACGTGAATTTCAGTTTGAAAAATCGCATTGAAATGCTTGATTTTCTCTTTTTCAACTTAAAAACTCGAATTTGAGACGAAAACCAAGATTTTTAGCGATTGCAAGAAAGATATCTACTTTCTAATGCCAAAGTATAAGTTTTTTGCTGAAATTTTCAGAAAAAAACATGTTTTTGATGATGAAAAGTTTAGTTGTTTAAACTGAAAAACTTGACTTTCGGACAAAAACTACTATTTTGCTCATTTCAAGTAAAAAAAAGATGCTCACCGTTCCTTCAGCCAACGCAGAAATGACAATACCAAGTGCCGTCAGTGACTTGTTGATATTCTTCGCCTCTTCCAGCACTGTTCCTTGTGCACCAGTTTTACTGACTTTCTCCGACCCAGCCAAATCAACCAAATACAACTTTCCGGTCAGCTGCTTCTTTGTCGTCTGATGCTCTTGCTTGACGGTGATGAGGAAGACGGAGTGCGATCGAGAGGAATGCTCGTTCATGTCTGCAAAATTAGAGAATTTATGAAAAGTTCAAGTTGTACGAAACTATTGACGATTCTATGCAATTCTATGGTGAACTTTTTTTATGAGAGTTCCCTTCGTTGTGATTCTATGAAACTTTTCTGAAGATCTATCAAAAATCTATGGGCAAGTTCTATGAAATTTTATGGAATTCCTTCAAGATTCTCTGTGACTTCTATGGAAACTTTTCCAACTTCATGCGCAATCATTGAAGTTCTATGAACCTTCAATCTATGATGTTTATTCTCTGCAGATCTATGAACATTTTACAAGGTTCTACGAAACGCTTGCCAGGAACTATGACACTTTTTGTCTATTTATTATGAAATTCTATGACTCTCTTTCCAAATTTTTTGCCGAAAATGAGGAAAACTCACTCGTCACCGCCACCATTCGATTCGATTTTCCAGCCTCAATCGCTTGCAATACTTCATCCGGTGAACCAACAAATCTCTCTGTTGCTCCTTTTACATACGGCACTCGATTCTTATCCTCATGAATTGATAAGTTCACTTTTTCAGCTGAAATTTGTCGCTTTGAAGGCTTTTTGGCTTATTTGTATGACTTACGATCCAATAAATCACGAATACGCTCATTATAAATTTCATAATACGACACTTTGATATGGAATTGCGATTCGTTTTCCTTCTCGTATATATGATTGAAAATGTCGGCGACGATACGTGGAATGATTCCTTGCAGATTTCCATCACCAATTACTCCCTGAAAATTGTTTTTTGGGGATTTTGCGGTCGAAAATTCGTTTTTTCAGAGAATTTCTGTGCGAAAAATGTGTTTTTCTGGCGGTTTTTAGTTGAAAGACAAAAATTATTCATTATGCGAGAAGGATTCCAAACTATTAAAAAAGTGAAAATTAGATCGAAATAGAGATTTTCATCATTTTCAGCTACTGCTATTTCAATTTAACTTTGGACTTTGTATAGTCAATTTTTCACTATAAATATCATTCAGGACTCATTTTCCGCCAAATATCCCTTTTTTCAACAATTTGATCAAAACCTCACCTCCATGGTATGCGTTTTACCAGACGATGTTTGTCCATAAGCGAAAACTGTTCCATTGTATCCGGACAACACATCCTGCACAATATGATATGCACCGCCTTTGTACATTTGCTCCTGGGTCGTATTCGGTTTGAATACCTTGTCGAACACGTACACTTTGCCCTGAAAAACAACAAATTTCAATTTTTCCGTCTTAAAGTTGATATTTTCAGCTCTTATTCCTCTTATTAACCCCATTCCCTCTATGCAAATTTCGTGGTGAGACCCGAGAAGATTTGGTGTTTATTTAAAGAGTTTCACAGTAGTAAATCGTTATAAAATTGAAAAACCTTCAACTACCGTATTCGTTCAGTATCAAAGAATCATAGCTGATATTTCAGCACCCTCCAACCACAGTAAGACTTCCTAGTACGATCTTAGATAAATAAACTACAGTAATCTATCGCAACAGGACCTTTATTGTCATACATCTCAAATCTACAGTAATAAGGAGTGCGAAAATACAGTATATTTCGTGTCAAGACCATAAAACTCACTCCAAGTGTTATACTGTCTTCTGTTGGAAATTTGGGCAAAAATCGATCGGCATTCTTCTCCTCAGTTTTGTTGAGCGGACGAATACGGCAGAATACCTGGAAAATACGATAATTTATGATATTGAAATCAATTTTTAGAGATTTTTGTAATTTTTAAAGAGGAATTCATCATTATTGATGATAGTCTGAAGAAAATAAAGAAATGGGTGTGTCGAAACGTAGAAAATACATTTTTTGATGTTAAAATTTGATTTTTCTATAGAAATTTAGGTGGAAAAAAAATGATAGTTCAATTGAAAAGTAGGTTTTTCTGGTTTAAAAATTGATTTTCCATCGGGTTTTCGCTTAAAAACATTATTTTAACACAGAAAACTCGCTTTTTTCGAGTTTTCATACCAGAAAATCGCAATTTCAGCTTACAAATTAAAAGTAACATATTACCTGTACACTGCATTCGGCTCCATCAGTTGGTGGCTCCATGATGGAATGGGCCTTTAGGCTAATTACACCCTAATTACCCGGATAACAAGCCCTGAAAAAAACAAAATATTGAATATTGCGAGTTCGACGGAAGAAGAAAATGCGTGATTAGACGAAAAGGGCAAATCAGGGGAGTAATGGGAGATTTTTCTTGTTTTTTTAAAGGATGTTTTACGAGGCGAAAAAATAGCAATATGAAGCGAGAAAGGAGAACAATCGATTTTTCACAGGCAATACGGCTTAAAAACGCAATTTTCAATATGAAATGCGAAATTTTAGTTGATAAAATGGGACCCGTATACGACAAAAAGTGAATCAACTGCGAAAAAAGCTCCTTTTCTGACTAGAAAAGAGGAAAAGTTACAATTTTTCGAAAAAAAGGGACCCAAATCACTCCAAAACCTCAAAAATGGGGACCCAAGAAGCCACGGAAAAAGAATTGCAGACAACCAAATACTTTCAAGAACCCCCATTCAACAATATTGCATTAGACTTTTTAGAGTAAAAGAAGGCAGAATATTCCTACAAAAAATTGCAGTCTGGTATCGAAAAAAAGTGCTTTAAAAAACGTTAAATTCTGCAAATGTGTTGGTAGATTCTATGCATTACAGAAACTGAAAACAAAACGGCTTGAAACACAATATTAGATAATTATTGATGTGTATTTATATATAACACATAATTTTTTATGGTGATGAACGAATAGAAAATATATAGTTAAATTTATATAAAGAAACGGGTGGATAGAAAGTAAACAATCAAAGAATAAAAACTATTCTATCTGTATAATGACAAAGTTATTCGTGGATTGTGTTTATACCAATATTCCAGACGGTGACTCGTTTGCAAAGATCAATCAAAAGCTGAAAATACGTATGTTTGTATTGTTTACTATTACAAAGAACTCACTGCTTCTATTTCATCCTTGTTCAATTGATTAACACTCATTTCATGAACAATTGTCTTCTATTTCATATTCTCACCGCATGCTCATGTTCGAATATTGACTATTACTTCGAATTCAGTCTGAAACACACAATTATATTCCTCGTTATAAGAATTGACCTTACATTGAAACCTCGTTCTGCATTTTTCAGATTTCTCTGAAGTTGACGTGCGGATAGCATATTGGCGGAATAGATTGCATCAAGAATGTAATAGGTAGCATCAAACACATCCATATAAGATTGAGGAAGATTCTACAATCATAGCTCTGACATTGGTAGATTCAAAAAACGACTTACTCAGGGTCGATAACATCTAGACAGTCGATTATCACCTTCTGGATACGGCATCACATCAATTCCACTCATTCTGTATTTATCAGCCGCACTTATCAATTGAACTGTTCTTGTCTTTTTGGCAAATAACTGTCCTATTTCTCGTGTCTGTAAAACAATTCTATTTAGTCAGAAACTAATAACTTCTTCATACGAAAGCTGTTTTTCCAGAATTTGAATTGCCAAAAATGACCAAAGTTATTTCTTCGCCACTTGCAAATATCTCGAACTTCTTTCCGATTCCAGTATAATATCCAAAATGATGCTTTGAAAGATCAATAGTTGGAATGACAGTATTCGTTTCCTGAAAAGACTGACTGTATTGATTGAAACGATTGTTCAATTACCAATCGGATGAATGCAATGGTGGTTTCGGTGAGATGTATATCTGATTTCGAAATGATCAAATTATGATTGCGTGCCGAACCATCCATTATTTTCGAATGCCGTCTTGACATGAACAATCGACGCCATAACGACTTACCTGATTTCTCTTTTTCTTCTGAAAAAACAACTGATAATTGTCACTAGTTTATAAAACAAATATACGCCTTTACTTTCTCCTGATTCATCTTCTTTCTAATATCTCTTCGGTTGCGATTGATCGTCGAGTTTTCGAACGGAATGCATTCAAGCTTCGACGTAAGAACGAGTTCCGCTGAATCAATTATAATAATTGAAGAAGAGTCAGAAGATGTGAGTATCAAACCTCTATTTTTCCATCGGTAGTTGTCTCATCCTCTTTATCCTCTTCCGATACATCGATAACTTTCTTTCGTGGTTGAGTAGAAGACGTATACCGCTCGGATCTTCTTCCATAACCATTTTGTTTGAATATGTTTCTGGTTAAAACTCCCTCATCTGCTTCCGAGATTTTTCATCGTTGAGTGAAGAATTCAGGTTGTCAGGTGGCAGTTTGAGGGCACTTTTTTGTGGTTTGTCATGTGGTGGCAACGGAAAACGACGAACTTGGTTCAAAAGACTGAATAAAAAGAACTATGAAAGACGATGAAATAAAAAGACAAACCTTGAACAAACAGTCGGTCCACCGATTGAAAAGAACAACTGTTTCCGTGTTGATATTTTTCTTTCTATCTTTGGATGTGCCTAAAACCACATCGTTAGCCAATATTAAGTTTAAGAGTCTTTACTTTTTCATCACACATATACAAATCATCATAACCAACTTCTCCATCTTGACCTTTTACTTTAACAGGTTTTGAACGACGGACGCCATCATGAAAATTGCTGCTTCTGATTCTTCCCACGAACCATTCTGTTTGGATACACATTCAAGTAGCTTTTGATACATCTGAACTATCTAAATATTATCAGACTTTTCGAAAAATTACAATACCGTCAATACACTGATCAGTCTGAATGATGAAAACCACGTCGCTGACAGCTTCAATAGCCTTCAACGAATTCCGTGTTTTCATCAACAATGTCATCAATGTCATCGGGATCCATTCAAAAATGTTCGTATAAGGTCAAAATAAACATAATAGCGTATGGCTTGAATTTCGAAATGTATATATCATCATCATACTTGAAAAGTTCTTCTGTTAGACGATACCAAACATTGAATGTCATTTCAATCAGCGTGTAGTCGTGATACGAAGCTACAAGAAGAAGCAACTCCAAACAAATGATGCCTCCGATTTTTTGCGGTGTTTCTTCTGTTTCATTGACTATTTGAATGTAGAATGATTCGCCCATTTTCACAAAAACTCTTGCGATATTTTGAATACGATCCAAACCCTTCGAAATTATTGCTGAACTTTGCAACAACGTGTGCAAGGAATCGAATCATATGTTCTTCACACGTAGCCAACTCATTTCGAACGGTGTTTCTACGGTTCTCCCCGATGCCTCGAATTTCTTCAATTTCTTCCGGAAACACTTGCAACAATGTCAATGTCATAATTGTTCGATCACCTTCCAATGATTGACACCTTTAATTAGACATCTTTTATCTGTTTTCGACGATAAACTCACTGATTCAATAGCTCAAAAATCCAATTATTCCACGTAGGTATTTGCATGTGTAGATCCGCAATAGCCAAACATAATTGCGTTGATGTGGCTTCTGGCTGTTGGTCATGAGCCATTGCTCCATGACGGCTGAAAAAGATTCTGTTTAAATACCGGCTTCCTCAAAAAACGTAATTACTTAAAATGTTGCAAAAGCGAATTTTTCAGTATACCATGGGGTTCCGAAGGCAATTGGTTGAATTTTTTCAGAATCTTAAAATAGTAGTTGTAGTTTTGGAATAGAATTGTTTGACACACATTTGATCGAAGTGTCTGTGCCGCAAAATAGCATGCTAAGGAATCATTGTGACGGTTTGAAAACAAATCACAGATAGTCCAAGAGTCTGGCTGTAAATCATGGACGTTGTATTAATATTCTCAAAGTATTCATTACTGAGTCCTGAAAAGCTCGAAGATATATTTGTGCCTGTTGCGAGTCTGTTCCACCAGTGTAGAGTATGTTGATCGCTCGACATACGATGTCAACCGTATCATCCATTCTGGAACAACTGTTTATTTTTTATGCTGCCATAAAAAGGTATCAATCGGTTTTCAACCCAAGGAAGAACAAAAGAGATAAACACAGATAATAACTTTATGAAAAACTACAATCTTAGTAATACACGCAGAATATAGAACTTTGTGCAACCCAATAGGAAAAAAGTCCCATCAACATGCAAAAATGTCGATTCTCGATTCGAGAAGAGCTCTTGAGCATCCAATAGCTGATGTGTACCTTCCTGCAACTCGATCCTGGAATTTATACAGTGTTTTTGACAATTCATAGAAATAGCAAACCATCGAAGCTTGTCTTATATGAGCCAAATATCCCAAACTCTCGATTTGAGGGCCCAATTCTTTGTGTATATAAGGTCTTCCAGCGATGCGAACAACAGAATTGAAAGACATGTTCTCTGCTTGTCGCTTTTTCGTTTGAAACAGCTCTGAAAGAATATACACAATATTTTTTGTTCTTAGAAATCGATCTCCACCTTTGTTCCGTTTCTTTCGCTGTTCTATCTCCTCTTTTTCTTCCAACTCTTTTTCGATCTGTTTCTTTCGTTCAATCAAAAGCTGAAAATACGTATATTTGTATTGTTTACTATCACAAAGAACTCACTGCTTCTATTTCATCCTTGTTCAATTGATTAACACTCATTTCATGAACAATTGTCTTCTATTTCATATTCTCACCACATGCTCATGTTCGAATATTGACTATTACTTCGAATTCAGTCTGAAACATACAATTATATCCCTCGTTATAAGAAATGACCTTACATTGAAACCTCGTTCTGCATTTTTCAGATTTCTCTGAAGTTGACGTGCGGATAGCATATTGGCGGAATGTCTCGCATCAAGAATTTTACTTTCTGGATCATCTGAATATTAAAATATTGATTCATTATCGTGAATATGACTTACGGTGTCTAACGTGATGCTAGGAATCATTGAATCAATTGTTCTGACATCATTTCCACAAATCAAACATGTCTGACTGTCTCTTGTTCTTCTTTCGATGCAAGACTCACAATATGGACCATAACTGGCTAAATATCTAATTATACTTTGTGCATTGTTGTTTTATTCTCACCCTCTCGAACAATTGATTACAGATGACACATGTGAGATCACGAAGAAGTTCTTGACACTTTTGATCATCCGTCATGCACTGAAGAAAAAGAAGAAATATTGTATTAATCAGTAAATCATATATTACCGCTGTTGAAGTGGTTGCATTCGATTCTAACCTAGGCGAAGAAATGGCGATTGATAGATCACTCTGGCTTGGTATTTTTTCCACAATGCCAAACACGCTTCTTGACCGAGTTGCTCATCGCACAATGATGATGTTCCTTTGCTTTTTGAGCCACGAAGAAGTGAAAATCGAGTTTCGTTTTGAGGATTACTGTAACTATTAAGAGATAGTACAAAAATTGAAGAATCAAGGCTTACTTGGGATCGACATATCCCGAAACCGCATTTAATCTCGAGAAAAAAATCGGCCAAGCCGCAGAAACAGCACTCGGACATCTTGTCAGTAGATGTTTGATTTCAGCATATCCACTCAATGCGCAACCCCATGGATCCCATTGGAAGTATTCGTTTCCTCGATCACTGTTCACCAATGTGTTATCCGTCTCAATTGTTGATATCTTCTCATAAACGGAAGCGAAATCCATGTTCCATGACATCTGAATACTCAACATTTCGAAGGTTACTTGTTGATGATAGTTACCCTTTCTCTCATTGGCACATGCTCAATATACTTCTTCACAACATATGGTGTTGCTTGGTCTAATACTGTGATTACATGTGTATCAATATTCTCGATTCCAGGTGATTCACTGATCGTTTTAACTTCTTTTAGTGGAGAAATCGCAAGTTTTCGAGGTTGAGATCTGAAAAAAGGAAAGAATGGGAAAGCAAAACCTTCAAAAAACATTACCTCGTCTGACAAAGATAAACAATCGACAATCCTTCAATCGAATGTAACACAGACAATAAACCAGTACCAGCAATCGTCATAGACGTCGATGGAGCACCTTGTGAATGTGTCGGTGTAGTAGTTGTCGAATTGCTCAGATTCGTGATTGTCGTTGGAATTGAATGAAGAGATGATGATTCTGGCAAAGAGCATAACGAAGCAGATGGTTGATGTGGTGAAGTAGAAGCATTCGACAAATTCGATGAAGCTGATGCGATCGTGTTCGGTGAGCTGGTTGACATATGACTAGAGTGACTTGTCATCGGACTAGTTGGCACAATTCGATCAGATTCTCGCTTCTTCTCGGTTATTATTGCATCACGCCAACGATAGTATGATGGAATTTCACTTCTTTCCAGTATTATTCTCGAATTATCATGTACCGTACTAATCCATTCCAACAAACTCGCTGATATTCTTGTGCTTACAACTTGCGAGATCAATACACAAATTCGTTTGGTAACTGGCAACAACGCATCTTGTGACAATAATGTAGTTGTATAGAAAAAGTTGAGAATCGCTGGTAGATTTGCGGGGAATGAAATAGCCAATGTCTTCCCAATATTCGCCAACTCTCTTTCATAATCATTTGATAATGTTGCTGTTAGGTACAACAAATTATTGAGCACTAGTTGTGTCGCTTCTTCCGATCCCCATCCTCATGGTCCTTCAGCAGCTTCCTCCACAACATTCTGATCAACCAAAGTGACAGTCCACGCATTCGCCAATCTAGTACAAACATCTTCTTGCTCAATTGGAAGCGGGTGTCCGTCGAAACATGCCTGGAACTTTGGAAGTTTTATTACTAGACGGGTAGCTTATAAAACTTACCGCAATTACGCTCGATTTGTACAATAGGTGTAATTTGTTGAGCCGGTGAACTTGATGAGATTCTGCAAAACCAGTACTAATATTTTGGGATGAACTATAAACGTACGTATCCAGAAACTGTTTTCTCAAAATTTGAAATCATGTGAAGTGCACAATCAGTGACAGAGTTTACAGCCAACATCGCTTGACACAATACGAATTCACATGGTAGATCTCTACGGGAGAACACACGAATAAGTGCTCTGAAGCAGCGACTGGCGACTTGTGATGGCTGAGTATAGCATTGAGTCATGAGCCAATCGAGTAACATGGATGATTCGTTAAGTTCCAACATCCATGCTAGCATTTCTTCAACTTCTGCTTGCATCTGGAACTTTTTTGTCTTCAAGAATTCAACAAACAACAGCTTACCATAGGGTTTGTTGAAACAATCAACAAATATACGCTTATCATCAGCAGTATCTATTAATACTCTACTTTCTCCTGATTCATCTTCTTCTAACATCTCTTCGCTTGCGATTGATCGTCGAGTTTTCGAACGGAATGCATTCAAGCTTCGACGTAAGAACGAGTTCCGCTGAATCAACTATAATAATTGAAGAAGAGTCAGAAGATGTGAGTATCAAACCTTTATTTTTCCATCGGTAGTTGTCTCATCCTCTTTCTTATCCTCTTCCGATATATCGATCACTTCCTTTCGTGGTTGAGTAGAAGACGTATACCGTTCGGATCTTCTTCCATAACCATTTTGTTTGAATATGTTTCTTGTTAAAACTCCCTCATCTGCTTCCGAGATTTTTCATCGTTGAGTGAAGAATTCAGGTTGTCAGGTGGCAGTTTGAGAGCACTTTTTTGTGGTTTGTCATGTGGTGGCAACGGAAAACGACGAACTTGGTTCAAAAGACTGAATAAAAAGAACTATGAAAGACAATGAAATAAAAAAAACAAACCTTGAACAAACAGCCGGTCCACCGATTGAAAAGGACAACTGTTTCCGTGTTGATATTTTTCTTTCTATCTTTAAATGTGCCTAAAACCACATCGTTAGCCAATATTAAGTTTAAGAGTCTTTACTTTTTCATCACACATATACTAATCATCATAACCAACTCTTCCATCTTGGCATTTTACTTTCTGGATCATCTGAACATTAGAACATTAATTTATTATCTTGAGTATGACTTACGTTGTCTAACGTGATGCTAGGAATCATTGAATCAATTGTTCTGACATCATTTCCACAAATCAAACATGTCTGACTGTCTCTTGTTCTTCTTTCGATGCAAGACTCACAATATGGACCATAACTGGCTAAATATCTAATTATACTTTGTGCATTGTTGTTTTATTCTCACCCTCTCAAACAATTGATTACAGATGACACATGTGAGATCACGAAGAAGTTCTTGACACTTTTGATCATCCGTCATGCACTGAAGAAAAAGAAATAATGTAAGATATCCAGCTATTGTATGTTACCGCTGTTGAAGTGGTTGCATTCGATTCTAATCTAGGCGAAGGAATGGCGATTGATAGATCACTTTGGCTTGGCTCTATTAACGAAGTCCGATGTATCGACGACTTCCGTCATTCTCCAATTATCATGCAAAATTGAATAAAAACGTGAATTTCGAGGTATGCGAATCGACATAACAAGCAGGAATACATAATAAAATAAGCATTGGTATCATAATTTATTGAAAACACATGCATAAAAATGAAAATTGAATACATAAAAATTACATTTGTTCAACTTCGAGATTCAACTTTTCGATTCCTTGAATGATTTCAGTGCTTTTGCTCATGTAGTCTCGCATTTCACTGTTTTCTTTGCATCGATCATCAATATCTTGAAAAATTATATACTTATTGGAACAGAAAACAATAGGCTCACTTTTCTTTGCAATTTTTATTGCGTCCTCCAATTTCTCTAGACGTTCTCTCTCTTCTGTTAATTCAGCTTAAAATACATATGTAAAATGAAATTATCCAAAGAAAAATACCTTCAACATTTTCTTTAACCTTCGAAATTTCTTCAGAAGTTTGTTCTGAAAGGCGCTTCAGTGATCTGAAAACAAGCGAAATTTTATGAAGTAAAAAATTGAAGAAACTCACTCATTTTTGTTGTATTTTTCGCTTATTTCCTTTGAGGAAACTTGCTCAATCAAACGGTCTATTTCATCAAGAGCACTCTCCATTCTGAAAAAATATATATCTGGACGAATGAGACAATCTACGAGGAAAAGATTAGAAGGAAAGTGGTCGAAATGTTTGTCGAAAATGGGTCTATTGCGAAAAAAATGCTCTCTTTCTGACAGAAAAGAGGAAAAGTTACAATTTTTGGGGAAAGTGGGACCCATGAGCCCCCGAAAATTATTCTAAAATCTTAAATAGTGGAACCTGTCGACAGAAAAGTTCCGCGAAAAAAGAAAATTCGCAATTTTCAGCAGATTTTCAAAAAAACCGCGATACCTGTTCGTTTGATGAGTAAAGCAACGCTTTTCTTTAAAAATGAAGAAATAAATGAAAGAAGGCATAACAACACATTTTTCAAGAAAAAAATATTACATTTTAAGAGGAAAACAGGAGAAACATTTTCTTCCTTACATATTTTGAAATACAAAACACGAAAGAACTCAAAAGCTCAAAAAAAATCTAATTTTTAGTCATAAACACTCATTTTTGATGATTAAAAGTTCAAATTATCAGAATCTCAGTAGTTTTACTTTATATTTACATTTGAAAACAGAAAAGAAACCATTAAAATCAAGGTTTTTCACCTGAAACACAAAAAAACTAATTTACAGTCTAAAACTCAGCTTTTTCCTAGTTTGTTTATCAATTTTTTGCATAAAAACATTTAAAAATATACACTTAAAACCGTATTTTAATTTGTTTCGTCTAAAAAATTAAGAAAAATGTTTAAAAAAGGCAAAAATCGTGAAACTGTGCTTTCTAGCAACGACTCTAGTGGGCGTTGCCTCTGCGTGTATCCACCCTCCTCTTTCGCAACACTCTCTCGCACACACACGCTAAACCTAAGTTAGGCCTAAATACTAACGAAAATAAAAAACTTTACCTTAAAATTTTCTATGAAAATATGAATTTTTTCTAAGGGATTATTTTTTATCGTTCAAAGACGATTCTAATGTAAAAAATTAAGCTGAATCGATTGAAAATACTGTCAAAGCGATATCTTTTACACGAAAAGCATTAGAGGCGATTCATAGTTTCATAAATTTGAAAATCGACGGTTTTATGGTGTTCGGAGCACTTTTTCAGCCTAGTTTTGTGATTCCGCTCCCCTTCTGAACGAAAAAAAAGCATTTTAGTGAAAAAAACGCGAAAAATTTTCAAAAAATTTTTTTCATCGAAAAAATTGCATACTATTGTTCATGCTTTTTGAAATTTTTTCCAAAAAATTTTTTTCTCAATTTTTTGCCAATTTTTGTCCCAAATTAGTTTTTATCAATGAATAAATGATATTGAGTCGATAAAACCACGAAATATACAGGTATTTAGGCGGAAAAATGGCTAGACCGACCCAAAAAATATTTTTTCAATTTCGCTGAAAATATTGTACGAGATAGATTTTAGTATTGAGATCACAGAAAACAACACTAGAGAACGAAATTTTGAGTTTGAGGGGAGTTATAAGTCATACCGTCGAAACATTCAAACTTTCCATTTTTGTTGAAATAGTGCGTCGAATTGGATTTGATTACTTAGAACAAAAAATCATTCTAGAAGTTTCGCTAGACATGTAATAAAGCAGGGAAACGTCTTTTTGACAAGATATTAGGAATCAGGACGAACCCCTAATCCACTAAATCAGACAGAAGAAACATCGCAAAATGTATTCAGGAACTCTGCCGACTTATCAGGAATCCAGGACAGACGGTGTATGTTGTCGACTAATATCTAGTATCTTTTGACACACTATCTAGTATCTTTCTACTCGCATATCAAGCCAAGATGTGTGTTCCAAAAGCAAACAAGAAGCTAAAAAATGAGCAAGTGGTGGAAAGGTTGGAATGGTCGAAATGGCGACGAGTAATGTAGCATCGAAAGTTTCGAGTAATGAGGTAATTTTCGAGACAATGTTAGGATTAGGTTTAGCTCCATCTTCAACAAAAAACGGTGGTAAAGCTGAACTTTGAAGTTAGCTCTGTTTTAAATGAAAGATGATTCTAGACCTAAACCTTGGTACTTATCAGGCTTTACTCCATCTTCAACGAAAAATTGTGTTAAACAGGCGTTTTCAACTATGGTTTTTTTTCAAATAAAGAAACAAATAGTGCAAAAAATATATTATTCACTGAAGGAATCACAACAAAAAACGACGATTAATGAGTAAACAAAACCGATTGTGGATGATTAAACAGGGTATATTAAAACAAGCAAAAAAGCAACACATTTTTATATCAGAATAGTCTTCAAACTATCCAATCCATAATATCCAGATCGGACTGCTTTTGCTAGTGAAACTCGAACTTCATCAAGATTCTTTTGAACAACTCCCTCGAGTGTTGCACGATATTTCTGAAATATTTACTATTAACACGAAAACTTTTGAATATATACCTCAAAAGTGTCTTCATTTGTTTGCATTTTCAAAATGTGAATGAGCGCACATTCGGATGAACAACGTACAGTTGTGTTGCTTTCTTTGCAACCATTTACTAGTTGTGGAACAATGATCTCTGAAACATTGAAAACAATTGCAAACACCTTCTCAAGTTTTTGGGAACTCCTGAAACATTGAAAACAATAGCAAACACCTTCTCGAGTTTTTGGGAACTTCTGAAACAGTGAAAACACTTGCAAACACCTTCTCGAGTTTCTGGGAACTTTTGAAACAGTGAAAACACTTGCAAACACCTTCTCAAGTTTTTGGGAACTCCTGAAACATTGAAAACAATAGCAAACACCTTCTCGAGTTTTTGGGAACTTCTGAAACAGTGAAAATACTTGCAAACACCTTCTCGAGTTTTTGGGAACTTCTGAAAGAGTGAAAACACTTGCAAACACCTTCTCGAGTTTTTGGGAACTTCTGAAACAGTGAAAACACTTGCAAACACCTTCTCGAGTTTCTGGGAACTTCTGAAACAGTGAAAACACTTGCAAACACCTTCTCGAGTTTTTGGAAACTTCTGAAACAGTGAAAACACTTGCAAACACCTTCTCGGGTTTCTGGGAACTTCTGAAGCAGTGAAAACACTTGCAAACACCTTCTCGAGTTTTTGGGAACTTCTGAAGCAGTGAAAACACTTGCAAACACCTTCTCGAGTTTTTGGGAACTTCTGAAGCAGTGAAAACACTTGCAAACACCTTCTCGAGTTTTTGGGAACTTCTGAAACAGTGAAAACACTTGCAAACACCTTCTCGAGTTTTTGGGAACTTCTGAAACAGTGAAAACACTTGCAAACACCTTCTCGAGTTTCTGGGAACTTCTGAAACAGTGAAAACACTTGCAAACACCTTCTCGAGTTTTTGGGAACTTTTGAAACAGTGAAAACACTTGCAAACACCTTCTCGAGTTTCTGGGAACTTCTGAAACAGTGAAAACACTTGCAAACACCTTCTCGAGTTTTTGGGAACTTCTGAAACAGTGAAAACACTTGCAAACACCTTCTTGAGTTTTTGGGAACTTCTGAAACAGTGAAAACACTTGCAAACACCTTCTCGAGTTTTTGGGAACTTCTGAAACAGTGAAAACACTTGCAAACACCTTCTTGAGTTTTTGGGAACTTCTGAAACAGTGAAAACACTTGCAAACACCTTCTTCAGTTTTTGGGAACTTCTGAAGCAGTGAAAACACTTGCAAACACCTTCTCGAGTTTTTGGGAACTTCTGAAACAGTGAAAACACTTGCAAACACCTTCTTGAGTTTTTGGGAACTTCTGAAACAGTGAAAACACTTGAAAACACCTTCTTGAGTTTTTGGGAACTTCTGAAACAGTGAAAACACTTGCAAACACCTTCTTGAGTTTTTGGGAACTTCTGAAACAGTGAAAACACTTGCAAACACCTTCTTGAGTTTTTGGGAACTTCTGAAACAGTGAAAACACTTGCAAACACCTTCTTGAGTTTTTGGGAACTTCTGAAACAGTGAAAACACTTGCAAACACCTTCTCGAGTTTCTGGGAACTTTTGAAACAGTGAAAACACTTGCAAACACCTTCTCGAGTTTCTGGGAACTTTTGAAACAGTGAAAACACTTGCAAACACCTTCTCGAGTTTTTGGGAACTTCTGAAGCAGTGAAAACACTTGCAAACACCTTCTCGAGTTTCTGGGAACTTTTGAAACAGTGAAAACACTTGCAAACACCTTCTCGAGTTTCTGGGAACTTTTGAAACAGTGAAAACACTTGCAAACACCTTCTCGAGTTTCTGGGAACTTTTGAAACAGTGAAAACACTTGCAAACACCTTTTCAAGTTTTTGGGAACTTCTGAAGCAGTGAAAACACTTGCAAACACCTTCTCGAGTTTCTGGGAACTTTTGAAACAGTGAAAACACTTGCAAACACCTTTTCAAGTTTTTGGGAACTTCTGAAACATTGAAAACAACTGCAAACTTCTTCTCGAGTTTCTGGAAACTTCTGAAGCAGTGAAAACACTTGCAAACACCTTCTTGAGTTTTTGGGAACTTCTGAAACAGTGAAAACACTTGCAAACACCTTCTTGAGTTTTTGGGAACTTCTGAAACAGTGAAAACACTTGCAAACACCTTCTTGAGTTTTTGGGAACTTCTGAAACAGTGAAAACACTTGCAAACACCTTCTTGAGTTTTTGGGAACTTCTGAAACAGTGAAAACACTTGCAAACACCTTCTTGAGTTTTTGGGAACTTCTGAAACAGTGAAAACACTTGCAAACACCTTCTTGAGTTTTTGGGAACTTCTGAAACAGTGATAACACTTGCAAACACCTTCTCGAGTTTCTGGGAACTTTTGAAACAGTGAAAACACTTGCAAACACCTTCTCGAGTTTTTGGGAACTTCTGAAGCAGTGAAAACACTTGCAAACACCTTCTCGAGTTTCTGGGAACTTTTGAAACAGTGAAAACACTTGCAAACACCTTCTCGAGTTTTTGGGAACTTCTGAAGCAGTGAAAACACTTGCAAACACCTTCTCGAGTTTCTGGGAACTTTTGAAACAGTGAAAACACTTGCAAACACCTTCTCGAGTTTCTGGGAACTTTTGAAACAGTGAAAACACTTGCAAACACCTTCTCGAGTTTCTGGGAACTTTTGAAACAGTGAAAACACTTGCAAACACCTTTTCAAGTTTTTGGGAACTTCTGAAGCAGTGAAAACACTTGCAAACACCTTCTCGAGTTTCTGGGAACTTTTGAAACAGTGAAAACACTTGCAAACACCTTTTCAAGTTTTTGGGAACTTCTGAAACATTGAAAACAACTGCAAACTTCTTCTCGAGTTTCTGGAAACTTCTGAAGCAGTGAAAACACTTGCAAACACCTTCTTGAGTTTTTGGGAACTTCTGAAACAGTGAAAACACTTGCAAACACCTTCTTGAGTTTTTGGGAACTTCTGAAACAGTGAAAACACTTGCAAACACCTTCTTGAGTTTTTGGGAACTTCTGAAACAGTGAAAACACTTGCAAACACCTTCTTGAGTTTTTGGGAACTTCTGAAACAGTGAAAACACTTGCAAACACCTTCTTGAGTTTTTGGGAACTTCTGAAACAGTGAAAACACTTGCAAACACCTTCTTGAGTTTTTGGGAACTTCTGAAACAGTGAAAACACTTGCAAACACCTTCTTGAGTTTTTGGGAACTACTGAAACAGTGAAAACACTTGCAAACACCTTCTTGAGTTTTTGGGAACTTCTGAAACAGTGAAAACACTTGCAAACACCTTCTCGAGTTTCTGGGAACTTTTGAAACAGTGAAAACACTTGCAAACACCTTCTCGAGTTTTTGGGAACTTCTGAAGCAGTGAAAACACTTGCAAACACCTTCTCGAGTTTCTGGGAACTTTTGAAACAGTGAAAACACTTGCAAACACCTTCTCGAGTTTTTGGGAACTTCTGAAGCAGTGAAAACACTTGCAAACACCTTCTCGAGTTTCTGGGAACTTTTGAAACAGTGAAAACACTTGCAAACACCTTTTCAAGTTTTTGGGAACTTCTGAAGCAGTGAAAACACTTGCAAACACCTTCTCGAGTTTCTGGGAACTTTTGAAACAGTGAAAACACTTGCAAACACCTTTTCAAGTTTTTGGGAACTTCTGAAACATTGAAAACAACTGCAAACTTCTTCTCGAGTTTCTGGGAACTTCTGAAGCAGTGAAAACACTTGCAAACACCTTTTCAAGTTTTTGGGAACTTCTGAAACATTGAAAACAACTGCAAACTTCTTCTCGAGTTTCTGGGAACTTCTGAAACAGTGAAAACACTTGCAAACACCTTCTCGAGTTTTTGGGAACTTCTGAAGCAGTGAAAACACTTGCAAACACCTTCTCGAGTTTTTGGGAACTTCTGAAACAGTGAAAACACTTGCAAACACCTTCTCGAGTTTTTGGGAACTTCTGAAGCAGTGAAAACACTTGCAAACACCTTCTCGAGTTTCTGGGAACTTCTGAAACAGTGAAAACACTTGCAAACACCTTCTCGAGTTTTTGGGAACTTCTGAAGCAGTGAAAACACTTGCAAACACCTTTTCAAGTTTTTGGGAACTTCTGAAACATTGAAAACAACTGCAAACTTCTTCTCGAGTTTCTGGGAACTTCTGAAGCAGTGAAAACACTTGCAAACACCTTTTCAAGTTTCTGGGAACTTCTGAAGCAGTGAAAACACTTGCAAACACCTTCTCGAGTTTTTGGGAACTTCTGAAGCAGTGAAAACACTTGCAAACAACTTCTCGAGTTTTTGGGAACTTCTGAAGCAGTGAAAACACTTGCAAACACCTTCTCGCGTTTTTGGGAACTCCTGAAACAGTGAAAACACTTGCAAACATCTTCTCGAGTTTCTGGGAACTTCTGAAACAGTGAAAACACTTGCAAACACCTTCTCGAGTTTCTGGGAACTTTTGAAACAGTGAAAACACTTGCAAACACCTTCTCGAGTTTTTGGGAACTTTTGAAACAGTGAAAACACTTGCAAACACCTTCTCGAGTTTTTGGGAACTTTTGAAACAGTGAAAACACTTGCAAACACCTTCTCGAGTTTTTGGGAACTTTTGAAACAGTGAAAACACTTGCAAACACCTTCTCGAGTTTCTAGGAACTTCTGAAACAGTGAAAACACTTGCAAACACCTTCTTGAGTTTTTGGGAACTTCTGAAACAGTGAAAACACTTGCAAACACCTTCTCGAGTTTTTGGGAACTTTTGAAACAGTGAAAACACTTGCAAACACCTTCTCGAGTTTTTGGAAACTTCTGAAACAGAGAAAACACTTGCAATCACCTTATCGAGTTTCTAGGAACTTCTGAAACAGTGAAAACACTTGCAAACACCTTCTCGAGTTTCTGGGAACTTCTGAAACAGTGAAAACACTTGCAAACACCTTCTCGAGTTTTTGGGAACTTTTGAAACAGTGAAAACACTTGCAAACACCTTCTCGAGTTTTTGGGAACTTTTGAAACAGTGAAAACACTTGCAAACACCTTCTCGAGTTTTTGGGAACTTCTGAAACAGTGAAAACACTTGCAAACACCTTCTCGAGTTTCTGGGAACTTTTGAAACAGTGAAAACACTTGCAAACACCTTCTCGAGTTTTTGGGAACTTCTGAAGCAGTGAAAACACTTGCAAACACCTTCTCGAGTTTCTGGGAACTTTTGAAACAGTGAAAACACTTGCAAACACCTTCTCGAGTTTTTGGGAACTTCTGAAGCAGTGAAAACACTTGCAAACACCTTCTCGAGTTTCTGGGAACTTTTGAAACAGTGAAAACACTTGCAAACACCTTCTCGAGTTTTTGGGAACTTCTGAAGCAGTGAAAACACTTGCAAACACCTTCTCGAGTTTCTGGGAACTTTTGAAACAGTGAAAACACTTGCAAACACCTTCTCGAGTTTCTGGGAACTTCTGAAGCAGTGAAAACACTTGCAAACACCTTTTCCAGTTTTTGGGAACTTCTGAAGCAGTGAAAACACTTGCAAACACCTTCTCGAGTTTTTGGGAACTTCTGAAACATTGAAAACAACTGCAAACTTCTTCTCGAGTTTTTGGGAACTTCTGAAACAGTGAAAACACTTGCAAACACCTTCTCGAGTTTTTGGGAACTTCTGAAACAGTGAAAACACTTGCAAACACCTTCTCGAGTTTCTGGGAACTTTTGAAACAGTGAAAACACTTGCAAACACCTTCTCGAGTTTTTGGGAACTTCTGAAACAGTGAAAACACTTGCAAACACCTTCTCGAGTTTCTGGGAACTTCTGAAACAGTGAAAACACTTGCAAACACCTTCTCGAGTTTTTGGGAACTTTTGAAACAGTGAAAACACTTGCAAACACCTTCTCGAGTTTTTGGGAACTTTTGAAACAAGGAAAACACTTGCAAACACCTTCTCGAGTTTTTGGGAACTTCTGAAGCAGTGAAAACACTTGCAAACACCTTCTCGCGTTTTTGGGAACTCCTGAAACAGTGAAAACACTTGCAAACACCTTCTCGAGTTTCTGGGAACTTCTGAAGCAGTGAAAACACTTGCAAACACCTTCTCGAGTTTTTGGGAACTTCTGAAGCAGTGAAAACACTTGCAAACACCTTCTCGAGTTTCTGGGAACTTTTGAAACAGTGAAAACACTTGCAAACACCTTCTCGAGTTTCTGGGAACTTCTGAAGCAGTGAAAACACTTGCAAACACCTTTTCCAGTTTTTGGGAACTTCTGAAGCAGTGAAAACACTTGCAAACACCTTCTCGAGTTTTTGGGAACTTCTGAAACATTGAAAACAACTGCAAACTTCTTCTCGAGTTTTTGGGAACTTCTGAAACAGTGAAAACACTTGCAAACACCTTCTCGAGTTTTTGGGAACTTCTGAAACAGTGAAAACACTTGCAAACACCTTCTCGAGTTTCTGGGAACTTTTGAAACAGTGAAAACACTTGCAAACACCTTCTCGAGTTTTTGGGAACTTCTGAAACAGTGAAAACACTTGCAAACACCTTCTCGAGTTTCTGGGAACTTCTGAAACAGTGAAAACACTTGCAAACACCTTCTCGAGTTTTTGGGAACTTTTGAAACAGTGAAAACACTTGCAAACACCTTCTCGAGTTTTTGGGAACTTTTGAAACAAGGAAAACACTTGCAAACACCTTCTCGAGTTTTTGGGAACTTCTGAAGCAGTGAAAACACTTGCAAACAACTTCTCGAGTTTTTGGGAACTTCTGAAGCAGTGAAAACACTTGCAAACACCTTCTCGCGTTTTTGGGAACTCCTGAAACAGTGAAAACACTTGCAAACACCTTCTCGAGTTTCTGGGAACTTTTGAAACAGTGAAAACACTTGCAAACACCTTCTCGAGTTTTTGGGAACTTCTGAAGCAGTGAAAACACTTGCAAACACCTTCTCGAGTTTCTGGGAACTTTTGAAACAGTGAAAACACTTGCAAACACCTTCTCGAGCTTTTGGGAACTTCTGAAGCAGTGAAAACACTTGCAAACACCTTCTCGAGTTTCTGGGAACTTTTGAAACAGTGAAAACACTTGCAAACACCTTCTCGAGCTTTTGGGAACTTCTGAAGCAGTGAAAACACTTGCAAACACCTTCTCGAGTTTCTGGGAACTTCTGAAGCAGTGAAAACACTTGCAAACACCTTCTCGAGTTTCTGGGAACTTTTGAAACAGTGAAAACACTTGCAAACACCTTCTCGAGTTTTTGGGAACTTCTGAAGCAGTGAAAACACTTGCAAACACCTTCTCGAGTTTCTGGGAACTTTTGAAACAGTGAAAACACTTGCAAACACCTTCTCGAGTTTCTGGGAACTTCTGAAGCAGTGAAAACACTTGCAAACACCTTTTCCAGTTTTTGGGAACTTCTGAAGCAGTGAAAACAACTGCAAACTTCTTCTCGAGTTTCTGGGAACTTCTGAAGCAGTGAAAACACTTGCAAACACCTTTTCCAGTTTTTGGGAACTTCTGAAGCAGTGAAAACACTTGCAAACACCTTCTCGAGTTTCTGGGAACTTCTGAAGCAGTGAAAACACTTGCAAACACCTTCTCGAGTTTTTGGGAACTTCTGAAACAGTGAAAACACTTGCAAACACCTTCTCGAGTTTCTGGGAACTTTTGAAACAGTGAAAACACTTGCAAACACCTTCTCGAGTTTTTGGGAACTTCTGAAGCAGTGAAAACACTTGCAAACACCTTCTCGAGTTTCTGGGAACTTTTGAAACAGTGAAAACACTTGCAAACACCTTCTCGAGTTTCTGGGAACTTCTGAAGCAGTGAAAACACTTGCAAACACCTTTTCCAGTTTTTGGGAACTTTTGAAACAGTGAAAACACTTGCAAACACCTTCTCGAGTTTCTGGGAACTTCTGAAGCAGTGAAAACACTTGCAAACACCTTTTCCAGTTTTTGGGAACTTCTGAAGCAGTGAAAACACTTGCAAACACCTTCTCGAGTTTCTGGGAACTTCTGAAGCAGTGAAAACACTTGCAAACACCTTCTCGAGTTTTTGGGAACTTCTGAAACATTGAAAACAACTGCAAACTTCTTCTCGAGTTTTTGGGAACTTCTGAAACAGTGAAAACACTTGCAAACACCTTTTCAAGTTTCTGGGAACTTTTGAAACAGTGAAAACACTTGCAAACACCTTCTCGAGTTTCTAGGAACTTCTGAAACAGTGAAAACACTTGCAAACACCTTCTCGAGTTTCTGGGAACTTTTGAAACAGTGAAAACACTTGCAAACACCTTTTCAAGTTTTTGGGAACTTCTGAAACAGTGAAAACACTTGCAAACACCTTCTCGAGTTTTTGGGAACTTCTGAAACAGTGAAAACACTTGCAAACACCTTCTCGAGTTTCTGGGAACTTTTGAAACAGTGAAAACACTTGCAAACACCTTCTCGAGTTTTTGGGAACTTCTGAAACAGTGAAAACACTTGCAAACACCTTCTCGAGTTTTTGGGAACTTCTGAAACAGTGAAAACACTTGCAAACACCTTTTCAAGTTTTTGGGAACTTCTGAAGCAGTGAAAACACTTGCAAACACCTTCTCGAGTTTCTGGGAACTTTTGAAACAGTGAAAACACTTGCAAACACCTTTTCAAGTTTTTGGGAACTTCTGAAACATTGAAAACAACTGCAAACTTCTTCTCGAGTTTCTGGGAACTTCTGAAGCAGTGAAAACACTTGCAAACACCTTTTCAAGTTTTTGGGAACTTCTGAAACATTGAAAACAACTGCAAACTTCTTCTCGAGTTTCTGGGAACTTTTGAAACAGTGAAAACACTTGCAAACACCTTTTCAAGTTTTTGGGAACTTCTGAAACATTGAAAACAACTGCAAACTTCTTCTCGAGTTTCTGGGAACTTCTGAAGCAGTGAAAACACTTGCAAACACCTTCTCGAGTTTTTGGGAACTTCTGAAGCAGTGAAAACACTTGCAAACACCTTTTCAAGTTTTTGGGAACTTCTGAAACATTGAAAACAACTGCAAACTTCTTCTCGAGTTTCTGGGAACTTCTGAAGCAGTGAAAACACTTGCAAACACCTTTTCAAGTTTTTGGGAACTTCTGAAACATTGAAAACAACTGCAAACTTCTTCTCGAGTTTCTGGGAACTTCTGAAGCAGTGAAAACACTTGCAAACACCTTTTCCAGTTTTTGGGAACTTTTGAAACAGTGAAAACACTTGCAAACACCTTCTCGAGTTTTTGGGAACTTCTGAAGCAGTGAAAACACTTGCAAACACCTTTTCAAGTTTTTGGGAACTTCTGAAACATTGAAAACAACTGCAAACTTCTTCTCGAGTTTCTGGGAACTTCTGAAGCAGTGAAAACACTTGCAAACACCTTTTCAAGTTTTTGGGAACTTCTGAAACATTGAAAACAACTGCAAACTTCTTCTCGAGTTTCTGGGAACTTCTGAAGCAGTGAAAACACTTGCAAACACCTTCTCGAGTTTCTGGGAACTTCTGAAACAGTGAAAACACTTGCAAACACCTTCTCGAGTTTTTGGGAACTTCTGAAGCAGTGAAAACACTTGCAAACACCTTTTCAAGTTTTTGGGAACTTCTGAAACATTGAAAACAACTGCAAACTTCTTCTCGAGTTTCTGGGAACTTCTGAAGCAGTGAAAACACTTGCAAACACCTTTTCCAGTTTTTGGGAACTTTTGAAACAGTGAAAACACTTGCAAACACCTTCTCGAGTTTTTGGGAACTTCTGAAGCAGTGAAAACACTTGCAAACACCTTCTCGAGTTTCTGGGAACTTTTGAAACAGTGAAAACACTTGCAAACACCTTTTCAAGTTTTTGGGAACTTCTGAAGCAGTGAAAACACTTGCAAACACCTTCTCGAGTTTCTGGGAACTTTTGAAACAGTGAAAACACTTGCAAACACCTTCTCGAGTTTTTGGGAACTTCTGAAGCAGTGAAAACACTTGCAAACACCTTCTCGAGTTTCTGGGAACTTCTGAAGCAGTGAAAACACTTGCAAACACCTTCTCGAGTTTTTGGGAACTTCTGAAGCAGTGAAAACACTTGCAAACACCTTCTCGAGTTTTTGGGAACTTCTGAAGCAGTGAAAACACTTGCAAACACCTTCTCGAGTTTTTGGGAACTTCTGAAGCAGTGAAAACACTTGCAAACACCTTTTCAAGTTTTTGGGAACTTCTGAAGCAGTGAAAACACTTGCAAACACCTTCTCGAGTTTCTGGGAACTTTTGAAACAGTGAAAACACTTGCAAACACCTTTTCAAGTTTTTGGGAACTTCTGAAACATTGAAAACAACTGCAAACTTCTTCTCGAGTTTCTGGGAACTTCTGAAGCAGTGAAAACACTTGCAAACACCTTTTCAAGTTTTTGGGAACTTCTGAAACATTGAAAACAACTGCAAACTTCTTCTCGAGTTTCTGGGAACTTCTGAAGCAGTGAAAACACTTGCAAACACCTTCTCGAGTTTTTGGGAACTTCTGAAGCAGTGAAAACACTTGCAAACACCTTTTCAAGTTTTTGGGAACTTCTGAAACATTGAAAACAACTGCAAACTTCTTCTCGAGTTTTTGGGAACTTCTGAAGCAGTGAAAACACTTGCAAACACCTTCTCGAGTTTCTGGGAACTTTTGAAACAGTGAAAACACTTGCAAACACCTTTTCAAGTTTTTGGGAACTTCTGAAACATTGAAAACAACTGCAAACTTCTTCTCGAGTTTCTGGGAACTTCTGAAGCAGTGAAAACACTTGCAAACACCTTCTCGAGTTTTTGGGAACTTCTGAAGCAGTGAAAACACTTGCAAACACCTTTTCAAGTTTTTGGGAACTTCTGAAACATTGAAAACAACTGCAAACTTCTTCTCGAGTTTCTGGGAACTTCTGAAGCAGTGAAAACACTTGCAAACACCTTTTCAAGTTTTTGGGAACTTCTGAAACATTGAAAACAACTGCAAACTTCTTCTCGAGTTTCTGGGAACTTCTGAAGCAGTGAAAACACTTGCAAACACCTTTTCCAGTTTTTGGGAACTTTTGAAACAGTGAAAACACTTGCAAACACCTTCTCGAGTTTTTGGGAACTTCTGAAGCAGTGAAAACACTTGCAAACACCTTTTCAAGTTTTTGGGAACTTCTGAAACATTGAAAACAACTGCAAACTTCTTCTCGAGTTTCTGGGAACTTCTGAAGCAGTGAAAACACTTGCAAACACCTTCTCGAGTTTTTGGGAACTTCTGAAGCAGTGAAAACACTTGCAAACACCTTCTCGAGTTTTTGGGAACTTCTGAAGCAGTGAAAACACTTGCAAACACCTTTTCAAGTTTTTGGGAACTTCTGAAGCAGTGAAAACACTTGCAAACACCTTCTCGAGTTTCTGGGAACTTTTGAAACAGTGAAAACACTTGCAAACACCTTTTCAAGTTTTTGGGAACTTCTGAAACATTGAAAACAACTGCAAACTTCTTCTCGAGTTTCTGGGAACTTCTGAAGCAGTGAAAACACTTGCAAACACCTTTTCAAGTTTTTGGGAACTTCTGAAACATTGAAAACAACTGCAAACTTCTTCTCGAGTTTCTGGGAACTTCTGAAGCAGTGAAAACACTTGCAAACACCTTCTCGAGTTTTTGGGAACTTCTGAAGCAGTGAAAACACTTGCAAACACCTTTTCAAGTTTTTGGGAACTTCTGAAACATTGAAAACAACTGCAAACTTCTTCTCGAGTTTTTGGGAACTTCTGAAGCAGTGAAAACACTTGCAAACACCTTCTCGAGTTTCTGGGAACTTTTGAAACAGTGAAAACACTTGCAAACACCTTTTCAAGTTTTTGGGAACTTCTGAAACATTGAAAACAACTGCAAACTTCTTCTCGAGTTTCTGGGAACTTCTGAAGCAGTGAAAACACTTGCAAACACCTTCTCGAGTTTTTGGGAACTTCTGAAGCAGTGAAAACACTTGCAAACACCTTTTCAAGTTTTTGGGAACTTCTGAAACATTGAAAACAACTGCAAACTTCTTCTCGAGTTTCTGGGAACTTCTGAAGCAGTGAAAACACTTGCAAACACCTTTTCAAGTTTTTGGGAACTTCTGAAACATTGAAAACAACTGCAAACTTCTTCTCGAGTTTCTGGGAACTTCTGAAGCAGTGAAAACACTTGCAAACACCTTTTCCAGTTTTTGGGAACTTTTGAAACAGTGAAAACACTTGCAAACACCTTCTCGAGTTTTTGGGAACTTCTGAAGCAGTGAAAACACTTGCAAACACCTTTTCAAGTTTTTGGGAACTTCTGAAACATTGAAAACAACTGCAAACTTCTTCTCGAGTTTCTGGGAACTTCTGAAGCAGTGAAAACACTTGCAAACACCTTTTCAAGTTTTTGGGAACTTCTGAAACATTGAAAACAACTGCAAACTTCTTCTCGAGTTTCTGGGAACTTCTGAAGCAGTGAAAACACTTGCAAACACCTTCTCGAGTTTCTGGGAACTTCTGAAACAGTGAAAACACTTGCAAACACCTTCTCGAGTTTTTGGGAACTTCTGAAGCAGTGAAAACACTTGCAAACACCTTCTTGAGTTTTTGGGAACTTCTGAAACAGTGAAAACACTTGCAAACACCTTCTTGAGTTTTTGGGAACTTCTGAAACAGTGAAAACACTTGCAAACACCTTCTTGAG
Source organism: Caenorhabditis uteleia (assembly GCA_963573275.1). Taxonomy (NCBI): domain Eukaryota; kingdom Metazoa; phylum Nematoda; class Chromadorea; order Rhabditida; family Rhabditidae; genus Caenorhabditis; species Caenorhabditis uteleia. Next base: position 15,711,048 of record OY752135.1, read on the forward strand.
TTTTTGGGAACTTCTGAAACAGTGAAAACACTTGCAAACACCTTCTTGAGTTTTTGGGAACTTCTGAAACAGTGAAAACACTTGCAAACACCTTCTTGAGTTTTTGGGAACTTCTGAAACAGTGAAAACACTTGCAAACACCTTCTCGAGTTTCTGGGAACTTTTGAAACAGTGAAAACACTTGCAAACACCTTCTCGAGTTTTTGGGAACTTCTGAAGCAGTGAAAACACTTGCAAACACCTTCTCGAGTTTCTGGGAACTTTTGAAACAGTGAAAACACTTGCAAACACCTTCTCGAGTTTTTGGGAACTTCTGAAGCAGTGAAAACACTTGCAAACACCTTCTCGAGTTTCTGGGAACTTTTGAAACAGTGAAAACACTTGCAAACACCTTTTCAAGTTTTTGGGAACTTCTGAAGCAGTGAAAACACTTGCAAACACCTTCTCGAGTTTCTGGGAACTTTTGAAACAGTGAAAACACTTGCAAACACCTTTTCAAGTTTTTGGGAACTTCTGAAACATTGAAAACAACTGCAAACTTCTTCTCGAGTTTCTGGGAACTTCTGAAGCAGTGAAAACACTTGCAAACACCTTTTCAAGTTTTTGGGAACTTCTGAAACATTGAAAACAACTGCAAACTTCTTCTCGAGTTTCTGGGAACTTCTGAAACAGTGAAAACACTTGCAAACACCTTCTCGAGTTTTTGGGAACTTCTGAAGCAGTGAAAACACTTGCAAACACCTTCTCGAGTTTTTGGGAACTTCTGAAACAGTGAAAACACTTGCAAACACCTTCTCGAGTTTTTGGGAACTTCTGAAGCAGTGAAAACACTTGCAAACACCTTCTCGAGTTTCTGGGAACTTCTGAAACAGTGAAAACACTTGCAAACACCTTCTCGAGTTTTTGGGAACTTCTGAAGCAGTGAAAACACTTGCAAACACCTTTTCAAGTTTTTGGGAACTTCTGAAACATTGAAAACAACTGCAAACTTCTTCTCGAGTTTCTGGGAACTTCTGAAGCAGTGAAAACACTTGCAAACACCTTTTCAAGTTTCTGGGAACTTCTGAAGCAGTGAAAACACTTGCAAACACCTTCTCGAGTTTTTGGGAACTTCTGAAGCAGTGAAAACACTTGCAAACAACTTCTCGAGTTTTTGGGAACTTCTGAAGCAGTGAAAACACTTGCAAACACCTTCTCGCGTTTTTGGGAACTCCTGAAACAGTGAAAACACTTGCAAACATCTTCTCGAGTTTCTGGGAACTTCTGAAACAGTGAAAACACTTGCAAACACCTTCTCGAGTTTCTGGGAACTTTTGAAACAGTGAAAACACTTGCAAACACCTTCTTGAGTTTTTGGGAACTTCTGAAACAGTGAAAACACTTGCAAACACCTTCTTGAGTTTTTGGGAACTTCTGAAACAGTGAAAACACTTGCAAACACCTTCTTGAGTTTTTGGGAACTTCTGAAACAGTGAAAACACTTGCAAACACCTTCTTGAGTTTTTGGGAACTTCTGAAACAGTGAAAACACTTGCAAACACCTTCTTGAGTTTTTGGGAACTTCTGAAACAGTGAAAACACTTGCAAACACCTTCTCGAGTTTCTGGGAACTTTTGAAACAGTGAAAACACTTGCAAACACCTTCTCGAGTTTTTGGGAACTTCTGAAGCAGTGAAAACACTTGCAAACACCTTCTCGAGTTTCTGGGAACTTTTGAAACAGTGAAAACACTTGCAAACACCTTCTCGAGTTTTTGGGAACTTCTGAAGCAGTGAAAACACTTGCAAACACCTTCTCGAGTTTCTGGGAACTTTTGAAACAGTGAAAACACTTGCAAACACCTTTTCAAGTTTTTGGGAACTTCTGAAGCAGTGAAAACACTTGCAAACACCTTCTCGAGTTTCTGGGAACTTTTGAAACAGTGAAAACACTTGCAAACACCTTTTCAAGTTTTTGGGAACTTCTGAAACATTGAAAACAACTGCAAACTTCTTCTCGAGTTTCTGGGAACTTCTGAAGCAGTGAAAACACTTGCAAACACCTTTTCAAGTTTTTGGGAACTTCTGAAACATTGAAAACAACTGCAAACTTCTTCTCGAGTTTCTGGGAACTTCTGAAACAGTGAAAACACTTGCAAACACCTTCTCGAGTTTTTGGGAACTTCTGAAGCAGTGAAAACACTTGCAAACACCTTCTCGAGTTTTTGGGAACTTCTGAAACAGTGAAAACACTTGCAAACACCTTCTCGAGTTTTTGGGAACTTCTGAAGCAGTGAAAACACTTGCAAACACCTTCTCGAGTTTCTGGGAACTTCTGAAACAGTGAAAACACTTGCAAACACCTTCTCGAGTTTTTGGGAACTTCTGAAGCAGTGAAAACACTTGCAAACACCTTTTCAAGTTTTTGGGAACTTCTGAAACATTGAAAACAACTGCAAACTTCTTCTCGAGTTTCTGGGAACTTCTGAAGCAGTGAAAACACTTGCAAACACCTTTTCAAGTTTCTGGGAACTTCTGAAGCAGTGAAAACACTTGCAAACACCTTCTCGAGTTTTTGGGAACTTCTGAAGCAGTGAAAACACTTGCAAACAACTTCTCGAGTTTTTGGGAACTTCTGAAGCAGTGAAAACACTTGCAAACACCTTCTCGCGTTTTTGGGAACTCCTGAAACAGTGAAAACACTTGCAAACATCTTCTCGAGTTTCTGGGAACTTCTGAAACAGTGAAAACACTTGCAAACACCTTCTCGAGTTTCTGGGAACTTTTGAAACAGTGAAAACACTTGCAAACACCTTCTCGAGTTTTTGGGAACTTTTGAAACAGTGAAAACACTTGCAAACACCTTCTCGAGTTTTTGGGAACTTTTGAAACAGTGAAAACACTTGCAAACACCTTCTCGAGTTTTTGGGAACTTTTGAAACAGTGAAAACACTTGCAAACACCTTCTCGAGTTTCTAGGAACATCTGAAACAGTGAAAACACTTGCAAACACCTTCTCGAGTTTCAGGGAACTTCTGAAACAGTGAAAACACTTGCAAACACCTTCTCGAGTTTTTGGGAACTTTTGAAACAGTGAAAACACTTGCAAACACCTTCTCGAGTTTTTGGAAACTTCTGAAACAGTGAAAACACTTGCAAACACCTTCTCGAGTTTCTAGGAACTTCTGAAACAGTGAAAACACTTGCAAACACCTTCTCGAGTTTCTGGGAACTTCTGAAACAGTGAAAACACTTGCAAACACCTTCTCGAGTTTTTGGGAACTTTTGAAACAGTGAAAACACTTGCAAACACCTTCTCGAGTTTTTGGAAACTTCTGAAACAGTGAAAACACTTGCAATCACCTTATCGAGTTTCTAGGAACTTCTGAAACAGTGAAAACACTTGCAAACACCTTCTCGAGTTTCTGGGAACTTCTGAAACAGTGAAAACACTTGCAAACACCTTCTCGAGTTTTTGGGAACTTTTGAAACAGTGAAAACACTTGCAAACACCTTCTCGAGTTTTTGGGAACTTTTGAAACAGTGAAAACACTTGCAAACACCTTCTCGAGTTTTTGGGAACTTCTGAAACAGTGAAAACACTTGCAAACACCTTCTCGAGTTTCTGGGAACTTTTGAAACAGTGAAAACACTTGCAAACACCTTCTCGAGTTTTTGGGAACTTCTGAAGCAGTGAAAACACTTGCAAACACCTTCTCGAGTTTCTGGGAACTTTTGAAACAGTGAAAACACTTGCAAACACCTTCTCGAGTTTTTGGGAACTTCTGAAGCAGTGAAAACACTTGCAAACACCTTCTCGAGTTTCTGGGAACTTTTGAAACAGTGAAAACACTTGCAAACACCTTCTCGAGTTTTTGGGAACTTCTGAAGCAGTGAAAACACTTGCAAACACCTTTTCCAGTTTTTGGGAACTTCTGAAGCAGTGAAAACACTTGCAAACACCTTCTCGAGTTTTTGGGAACTTCTGAAACATTGAAAACAACTGCAAACTTCTTCTCGAGTTTTTGGGAACTTCTGAAACAGTGAAAACACTTGCAAACACCTTCTCGAGTTTCTGGGAACTTTTGAAACAGTGAAAACACTTGCAAACACCTTCTCGAGTTTTTGGGAACTTCTGAAACAGTGAAAACACTTGCAAACACCTTCTCGAGTTTCTGGGAACTTCTGAAACAGTGAAAACACTTGCAAACACCTTCTCGAGTTTTTGGGAACTTTTGAAACAGTGAAAACACTTGCAAACACCTTCTCGAGTTTTTGGGAACTTTTGAAACAAGGAAAACACTTGCAAACACCTTTTCAAGTTTTTGGGAACTTCTGAAACATTGAAAACAACTGCAAACTTCTTCTCGAGTTTCTGGGAACTTTTGAAACAGTGAAAACACTTGCAAACACCTTTTCAAGTTTTTGGGAACTTCTGAAACATTGAAAACAACTGCAAACTTCTTCTCGAGTTTCTGGGAACTTTTGAAACAGTGAAAACACTTGCAAACACCTTTTCAAGTTTTTGGGAACTTCTGAAACATTGAAAACAACTGCAAACTTCTTCTCGAGTTTCTGGGAACTTCTGAAGCAGTGAAAACACTTGCAAACACCTTTTCAAGTTTTTGGGAACTTCTGAAACATTGAAAACAACTGCAAACTTCTTCTCGAGTTTCTGGGAACTTTTGAAACAGTGAAAACACTTGCAAACACCTTTTCAAGTTTTTGGGAACTTCTGAAACATTGAAAACAACTGCAAACACCTTCTCGAGTTTTTGGGAACTTCTGAAACAGTGAAAACACTTGCAAACACCTTTTCAAGTTTTTGGGAACTTCTGAAACATTGAAAACAACTGCAAACTTCTTCTCGAGTTTCTGGGAACTTTTGAAACAGTGAAAACACTTGCAAACACCTTTTCAAGTTTTTGGGAACTTCTGAAACATTGAAAACAACTGCAAACTTCTTCTCGAGTTTCTGGGAACTTTTGAAACAGTGAAAACACTTGCAAACACCTTTTCAAGTTTTTGGGAACTTCTGAAACATTGAAAACAACTGCAAACTTCTTCTCGAGTTTCTGGGAACTTTTGAAACAGTGAAAACACTTGCAAACACCTTTTCAAGTTTTTGGGAACTTCTGAAACATTGAAAACAACTGCAAACTTCTTCTCGAGTTTCTGGGAACTTTTGAAACAGTGAAAACACTTGCAAACACCTTTTCAAGTTTTTGGGAACTTCTGAAACATTGAAAACAACTGCAAACTTCTTCTCGAGTTTCTGGGAACTTCTGAAGCAGTGAAAACACTTGCAAACACCTTTTCAAGTTTTTGGGAACTTCTGAAACATTGAAAACAACTGCAAACTTCTTCTCGAGTTTCTGGGAACTTTTGAAACAGTGAAAACACTTGCAAACACCTTTTCAAGTTTTTGGGAACTTCTGAAACATTGAAAACAACTGCAAACTTCTTCTCGAGTTTCTGGGAACTTTTGAAACAGTGAAAACACTTGCAAACACCTTTTCAAGTTTTTGGGAACTTCTGAAACATTGAAAACAACTGCAAACACCTTCTCGAGTTTCTGGGAACTTTTGAAACAGTGAAAACACTTGCAAACACCTTTTCAAGTTTTTGGGAACTTCTGAAACAGTGAAAACACTTGCAAACACCTTCTCGAGTTTTTGGGAACTTCTGAAACAGTGAAAACACTTGCAAACACCTTCTCGAGTTTCTGGGAACTTTTGAAACAGTGAAAACACTTGCAAACACCTTCTCGAGTTTTTGGGAACTTCTGAAACAGTGAAAACACTTGCAAACACCTTCTCGAGTTTTTGGGAACTTTTGAAACAAGGAAAACACTTGCAAACACCTTTTCAAGTTTTTGGGAACTTCTGAAACATTGAAAACAACTGCAAACTTCTTCTCGAGTTTCTGGGAACTTTTGAAACAGTGAAAACACTTGCAAACACCTTTTCAAGTTTTTGGGAACTTCTGAAACATTGAAAACAACTGCAAACTTCTTCTCGAGTTTCTGGGAACTTTTGAAACAGTGAAAACACTTGCAAACACCTTTTCAAGTTTTTGGGAACTTCTGAAACATTGAAAACAACTGCAAACTTCTTCTCGAGTTTCTGGGAACTTCTGAAGCAGTGAAAACACTTGCAAACACCTTTTCAAGTTTTTGGGAACTTCTGAAACATTGAAAACAACTGCAAACTTCTTCTCGAGTTTCTGGGAACTTTTGAAACAGTGAAAACACTTGCAAACACCTTTTCAAGTTTTTGGGAACTTCTGAAACATTGAAAACAACTGCAAACTTCTTCTCGAGTTTCTGGGAACTTTTGAAACAGTGAAAACACTTGCAAACACCTTTTCAAGTTTTTGGGAACTTCTGAAACATTGAAAACAACTGCAAACTTCTTCTCGAGTTTCTGGGAACTTCTGAAGCAGTGAAAACACTTGCAAACACCTTCTCGAGTTTTTGGGAACTTCTGAAGCAGTGAAAACACTTGCAAACACCTTTTCAAGTTTTTGGGAACTTCTGAAACATTGAAAACAACTGCAAACTTCTTCTCGAGTTTCTGGGAACTTTTGAAACAGTGAAAACACTTGCAAACACCTTTTCAAGTTTTTGGGAACTTCTGAAACATTGAAAACAACTGCAAACTTCTTCTCGAGTTTCTGGGAACTTTTGAAACAGTGAAAACACTTGCAAACACCTTTTCAAGTTTTTGGGAACTTCTGAAACATTGAAAACAACTGCAAACTTCTTCTCGAGTTTCTGGGAACTTTTGAAACAGTGAAAACACTTGCAAACACCTTTTCAAGTTTTTGGGAACTTCTGAAACATTGAAAACAACTGCAAACTTCTTCTCGAGTTTCTGGGAACTTTTGAAACAGTGAAAACACTTGCAAACACCTTTTCAAGTTTTTGGGAACTTCTGAAACATTGAAAACAACTGCAAACTTCTTCTCGAGTTTCTGGGAACTTCTGAAGCAGTGAAAACACTTGCAAACACCTTTTCAAGTTTTTGGGAACTTCTGAAACATTGAAAACAACTGCAAACTTCTTCTCGAGTTTCTGGGAACTTTTGAAACAGTGAAAACACTTGCAAACACCTTTTCAAGTTTTTGGGAACTTCTGAAACATTGAAAACAACTGCAAACACCTTCTCGAGTTTCTGGGAACTTTTGAAACAGTGAAAACACTTGCAAACACCTTTTCAAGTTTTTGGGAACTTCTGAAACAGTGAAAACACTTGCAAACACCTTCTCGAGTTTTTGGGAACTTCTGAAACAGTGAAAACACTTGCAAACACCTTCTCGAGTTTCTGGGAACTTTTGAAACAGTGAAAACACTTGCAAACACCTTCTCGAGTTTTTGGGAACTTCTGAAACAGTGAAAACACTTGCAAACACCTTCTCGAGTTTTTGGGAACTTTTGAAACAAGGAAAACACTTGCAAACACCTTTTCAAGTTTTTGGGAACTTCTGAAACATTGAAAACAACTGCAAACTTCTTCTCGAGTTTCTGGGAACTTTTGAAACAGTGAAAACACTTGCAAACACCTTTTCAAGTTTTTGGGAACTTCTGAAACATTGAAAACAACTGCAAACTTCTTCTCGAGTTTCTGGGAACTTTTGAAACAGTGAAAACACTTGCAAACACCTTTTCAAGTTTTTGGGAACTTCTGAAACATTGAAAACAACTGCAAACTTCTTCTCGAGTTTCTGGGAACTTTTGAAGCAGTGAAAACACTTGCAAACACCTTTTCAAGTTTTTGGGAACTTCTGAAACATTGAAAACAACTGCAAACTTCTTCTCGAGTTTCTGGGAACTTTTGAAACAGTGAAAACACTTGCAAACACCTTTTCAAGTTTTTGGGAACTTCTGAAACATTGAAAACAACTGCAAACTTCTTCTCGAGTTTCTGGGAACTTTTGAAACAGTGAAAACACTTGCAAACACCTTTTCAAGTTTTTGGGAACTTCTGAAACATTGAAAACAACTGCAAACTTCTTCTCGAGTTTCTGGGAACTTTTGAAACAGTGAAAACACTTGCAAACACCTTTTCAAGTTTTTGGGAACTTCTGAAACATTGAAAACAACTGCAAACTTCTTCTCGAGTTTCTGGGAACTTCTGAAGCAGTGAAAACACTTGCAAACACCTTTTCAAGTTTTTGGGAACTTCTGAAACATTGAAAACAACTGCAAACTTCTTCTCGAGTTTCTGGGAACTTTTGAAACAGTGAAAACACTTGCAAACACCTTTTCAAGTTTTTGGGAACTTCTGAAACATTGAAAACAACTGCAAACTTCTTCTCGAGTTTCTGGGAACTTCTGAAGCAGTGAAAACACTTGCAAACACCTTTTCAAGTTTTTGGGAACTTCTGAAACATTGAAAACAACTGCAAACTTCTTCTCGAGTTTCTGGGAACTTTTGAAACAGTGAAAACACTTGCAAACACCTTTTCAAGTTTTTGGGAACTTCTGAAACATTGAAAACAACTGCAAACTTCTTCTCGAGTTTCTGGGAACTTTTGAAACAGTGAAAACACTTGCAAACACCTTTTCAAGTTTTTGGGAACTTCTGAAACATTGAAAACAACTGCAAACTTCTTCTCGAGTTTCTGGGAACTTCTGAAGCAGTGAAAACACTTGCAAACACCTTCTCGAGTTTTTGGGAACTTCTGAAGCAGTGAAAACACTTGCAAACACCTTTTCAAGTTTTTGGGAACTTCTGAAACATTGAAAACAACTGCAAACTTCTTCTCGAGTTTCTGGGAACTTTTGAAACAGTGAAAACACTTGCAAACACCTTTTCAAGTTTTTGGGAACTTCTGAAACATTGAAAACAACTGCAAACTTCTTCTCGAGTTTCTGGGAACTTCTGAAGCAGTGAAAACACTTGCAAACACCTTTTCAAGTTTTTGGGAACTTCTGAAACATTGAAAACAACTGCAAACTTCTTCTCGAGTTTCTGGGAACTTTTGAAACAGTGAAAACACTTGCAAACACCTTTTCAAGTTTTTGGGAACTTCTGAAACATTGAAAACAACTGCAAACTTCTTCTCGAGTTTCTGGGAACTTTTGAAACAGTGAAAACACTTGCAAACACCTTTTCAAGTTTTTGGGAACTTCTGAAACATTGAAAACAACTGCAAACTTCTTCTCGAGTTTCTGGGAACTTCTGAAGCAGTGAAAACACTTGCAAACACCTTCTCGAGTTTTTGGGAACTTCTGAAGCAGTGAAAACACTTGCAAACACCTTTTCAAGTTTTTGGGAACTTCTGAAACATTGAAAACAACTGCAAACTTCTTCTCGAGTTTCTGGGAACTTCTGAAGCAGTGAAAACACTTGCAAACACCTTTTCCAGTTTTTGGGAACTTTTGAAACAGTGAAAACAACTGCAAACTTCTTCTCGAGTTTCTGGGAACTTCTGAAGCAGTGAAAACACTTGCAAACACCTTTTCAAGTTTTTGGGAACTTCTGAAACATTGAAAACAACTGCAAACTTCTTCTCGAGTTTCTGGGAACTTTTGAAACAGTGAAAACACTTGCAAACACCTTTTCAAGTTTTTGGGAACTTCTGAAACATTGAAAACAACTGCAAACTTCTTCTCGAGTTTCTGGGAACTTCTGAAGCAGTGAAAACACTTGCAAACACCTTCTCGAGTTTTTGGGAACTTCTGAAGCAGTGAAAACACTTGCAAACACCTTTTCAAGTTTTTGGGAACTTCTGAAACATTGAAAACAACTGCAAACTTCTTCTCGAGTTTCTGGGAACTTCTGAAGCAGTGAAAACACTTGCAAACACCTTTTCCAGTTTTTGGGAACTTTTGAAACAGTGAAAACAACTGCAAACTTCTTCTCGAGTTTCTGGGAACTTCTGAAGCAGTGAAAACACTTGCAAACACCTTTTCAAGTTTTTGGGAACTTCTGAAACATTGAAAACAACTGCAAACTTCTTCTCGAGTTTCTGGGAACTTCTGAAGCAGTGAAAACACTTGCAAACACCTTTTCAAGTTTTTGGGAACTTCTGAAACATTGAAAACAACTGCAAACTTCTTCTCGAGTTTCTGGGAACTTCTGAAGCAGTGAAAACACTTGCAAACACCTTTTCCAGTTTTTGGGAACTTTTGAAACAGTGAAAACAACTGCAAACTTCTTCTCGAGTTTCTGGGAACTTCTGAAGCAGTGAAAACACTTGCAAACACCTTTTCAAGTTTTTGGGAACTTCTGAAACATTGAAAACAACTGCAAACTTCTTCTCGAGTTTCTGGGAACTTCTGAAGCAGTGAAAACACTTGCAAACACCTTTTCAAGTTTTTGGGAACTTCTGAAACATTGAAAACAACTGCAAACTTCTTCTCGAGTTTCTGGGAACTTCTGAAGCAGTGAAAACACTTGCAAACACCTTTTCCAGTTTTTGGGAACTTTTGAAACAGTGAAAACACTTGCAAACACCTTCTCGAGTTTTTGGGAACTTCTGAAGCAGTGAAAACACTTGCAAACACCTTTTCAAGTTTTTGGGAACTTCTGAAACATTGAAAACAACTGCAAACTTCTTCTCGAGTTTCTGGGAACTTCTGAAGCAGTGAAAACACTTGCAAACACCTTTTCAAGTTTTTGGGAACTTCTGAAACATTGAAAACAACTGCAAACTTCTTCTCGAGTTTCTGGGAACTTCTGAAGCAGTGAAAACACTTGCAAACACCTTCTCGAGTTTCTGGGAACTTCTGAAACAGTGAAAACACTTGCAAACACCTTCTCGAGTTTTTGGGAACTTCTGAAGCAGTGAAAACACTTGCAAACACCTTTTCAAGTTTTTGGGAACTTCTGAAACATTGAAAACAACTGCAAACTTCTTCTCGAGTTTCTGGGAACTTCTGAAGCAGTGAAAACACTTGCAAACACCTTTTCAAGTTTTTGGGAACTTCTGAAACATTGAAAACAACTGCAAACTTCTTCTCGAGTTTCTGGGAACTTCTGAAGCAGTGAAAACACTTGCAAACACCTTTTCCAGTTTTTGGGAACTTTTGAAACAGTGAAAACACTTGCAAACACCTTCTCGAGTTTTTGGGAACTTCTGAAGCAGTGAAAACACTTGCAAACACCTTCTCGAGTTTCTGGGAACTTTTGAAACAGTGAAAACACTTGCAAACACCTTTTCAAGTTTTTGGGAACTTCTGAAACATTGAAAACAACTGCAAACTTCTTCTCGAGTTTCTGGGAACTTCTGAAGCAGTGAAAACACTTGCAAACACCTTTTCAAGTTTTTGGGAACTTCTGAAACATTGAAAACAACTGCAAACTTCTTCTCGAGTTTCTGGGAACTTTTGAAACAGTGAAAACACTTGCAAACACCTTTTCAAGTTTTTGGGAACTTCTGAAACATTGAAAACAACTGCAAACTTCTTCTCGAGTTTCTGGGAACTTCTGAAGCAGTGAAAACACTTGCAAACACCTTCTCGAGTTTTTGGGAACTTCTGAAGCAGTGAAAACACTTGCAAACACCTTTTCAAGTTTTTGGGAACTTCTGAAACATTGAAAACAACTGCAAACTTCTTCTCGAGTTTCTGGGAACTTTTGAAACAGTGAAAACACTTGCAAACACCTTTTCAAGTTTTTGGGAACTTCTGAAACATTGAAAACAACTGCAAACTTCTTCTCGAGTTTCTGGGAACTTCTGAAGCAGTGAAAACACTTGCAAACACCTTTTCAAGTTTTTGGGAACTTCTGAAACATTGAAAACAACTGCAAACTTCTTCTCGAGTTTCTGGGAACTTTTGAAACAGTGAAAACACTTGCAAACACCTTTTCAAGTTTTTGGGAACTTCTGAAACATTGAAAACAACTGCAAACTTCTTCTCGAGTTTCTGGGAACTTTTGAAACAGTGAAAACACTTGCAAACACCTTTTCAAGTTTTTGGGAACTTCTGAAACATTGAAAACAACTGCAAACTTCTTCTCGAGTTTCTGGGAACTTTTGAAACAGTGAAAACACTTGCAAACACCTTTTCAAGTTTTTGGGAACTTCTGAAACATTGAAAACAACTGCAAACTTCTTCTCGAGTTTCTGGGAACTTCTGAAGCAGTGAAAACACTTGCAAACACCTTTTCAAGTTTTTGGGAACTTCTGAAACATTGAAAACAACTGCAAACTTCTTCTCGAGTTTCTGGGAACTTTTGAAACAGTGAAAACACTTGCAAACACCTTCTCGAGTTTTTGGGAACTTCTGAAGCAGTGAAAACACTTGCAAACACCTTTTCAAGTTTTTGGGAACTTCTGAAACATTGAAAACAACTGCAAACTTCTTCTCGAGTTTCTGGGAACTTCTGAAGCAGTGAAAACACTTGCAAACACCTTTTCAAGTTTTTGGGAACTTCTGAAACATTGAAAACAACTGCAAACTTCTTCTCGAGTTTCTGGGAACTTTTGAAACAGTGAAAACACTTGCAAACACCTTTTCAAGTTTTTGGGAACTTCTGAAACATTGAAAACAACTGCAAACTTCTTCTCGAGTTTCTGGGAACTTTTGAAACAGTGAAAACACTTGCAAACACCTTTTCAAGTTTTTGGGAACTTCTGAAACATTGAAAACAACTGCAAACTTCTTCTCGAGTTTCTGGGAACTTCTGAAGCAGTGAAAACACTTGCAAACACCTTCTCGAGTTTTTGGGAACTTCTGAAGCAGTGAAAACACTTGCAAACACCTTTTCAAGTTTTTGGGAACTTCTGAAACATTGAAAACAACTGCAAACTTCTTCTCGAGTTTCTGGGAACTTTTGAAACAGTGAAAACACTTGCAAACACCTTTTCAAGTTTTTGGGAACTTCTGAAACATTGAAAACAACTGCAAACTTCTTCTCGAGTTTCTGGGAACTTCTGAAGCAGTGAAAACACTTGCAAACACCTTTTCAAGTTTTTGGGAACTTCTGAAACATTGAAAACAACTGCAAACTTCTTCTCGAGTTTCTGGGAACTTTTGAAACAGTGAAAACACTTGCAAACACCTTTTCAAGTTTTTGGGAACTTCTGAAACATTGAAAACAACTGCAAACTTCTTCTCGAGTTTCTGGGAACTTTTGAAACAGTGAAAACACTTGCAAACACCTTTTCAAGTTTTTGGGAACTTCTGAAACATTGAAAACAACTGCAAACTTCTTCTCGAGTTTCTGGGAACTTCTGAAGCAGTGAAAACACTTGCAAACACCTTCTCGAGTTTTTGGGAACTTCTGAAGCAGTGAAAACACTTGCAAACACCTTTTCAAGTTTTTGGGAACTTCTGAAACATTGAAAACAACTGCAAACTTCTTCTCGAGTTTCTGGGAACTTCTGAAGCAGTGAAAACACTTGCAAACACCTTTTCCAGTTTTTGGGAACTTTTGAAACAGTGAAAACAACTGCAAACTTCTTCTCGAGTTTCTGGGAACTTCTGAAGCAGTGAAAACACTTGCAAACACCTTTTCAAGTTTTTGGGAACTTCTGAAACATTGAAAACAACTGCAAACTTCTTCTCGAGTTTCTGGGAACTTTTGAAACAGTGAAAACACTTGCAAACACCTTTTCAAGTTTTTGGGAACTTCTGAAACATTGAAAACAACTGCAAACTTCTTCTCGAGTTTCTGGGAACTTCTGAAGCAGTGAAAACACTTGCAAACACCTTCTCGAGTTTTTGGGAACTTCTGAAGCAGTGAAAACACTTGCAAACACCTTTTCAAGTTTTTGGGAACTTCTGAAACATTGAAAACAACTGCAAACTTCTTCTCGAGTTTCTGGGAACTTCTGAAGCAGTGAAAACACTTGCAAACACCTTTTCCAGTTTTTGGGAACTTTTGAAACAGTGAAAACAACTGCAAACTTCTTCTCGAGTTTCTGGGAACTTCTGAAGCAGTGAAAACACTTGCAAACACCTTTTCAAGTTTTTGGGAACTTCTGAAACATTGAAAACAACTGCAAACTTCTTCTCGAGTTTCTGGGAACTTCTGAAGCAGTGAAAACACTTGCAAACACCTTTTCCAGTTTTTGGGAACTTTTGAAACAGTGAAAACACTTGCAAACACCTTCTCGAGTTTTTGGGAACTTCTGAAGCAGTGAAAACACTTGCAAACACCTTTTCAAGTTTTTGGGAACTTCTGAAACATTGAAAACAACTGCAAACTTCTTCTCGAGTTTCTGGGAACTTCTGAAGCAGTGAAAACACTTGCAAACACCTTTTCAAGTTTTTGGGAACTTCTGAAACATTGAAAACAACTGCAAACTTCTTCTCGAGTTTCTGGGAACTTCTGAAGCAGTGAAAACACTTGCAAACACCTTCTCGAGTTTCTGGGAACTTCTGAAACAGTGAAAACACTTGCAAACACCTTCTCGAGTTTTTGGGAACTTCTGAAGCAGTGAAAACACTTGCAAACACCTTTTCAAGTTTTTGGGAACTTCTGAAACATTGAAAACAACTGCAAACTTCTTCTCGAGTTTCTGGGAACTTCTGACGCAGTGAAAACACTTGCAAACACCTTTTCAAGTTTTTGGGAACTTCTGAAACATTGAAAACAACTGCAAACTTCTTCTCGAGTTTCTGGGAACTTCTGAAGCAGTGAAAACACTTGCAAACACCTTTTCCAGTTTTTGGGAACTTTTGAAACAGTGAAAACACTTGCAAACACCTTCTCGAGTTTTTGGGAACTTCTGAAGCAGTGAAAACACTTGCAAACACCTTCTCGAGTTTCTGGGAACTTTTGAAACAGTGAAAACACTTGCAAACACCTTTTCAAGTTTTTGGGAACTTCTGAAGCAGTGAAAACACTTGCAAACACCTTCTCGAGTTTCTGGGAACTTTTGAAACAGTGAAAACACTTGCAAACACCTTCTCGAGTTTTTGGGAACTTCTGAAGCAGTGAAAACACTTGCAAACACCTTCTCGAGTTTCTGGGAACTTCTGAAGCAGTGAAAACACTTGCAAACACCTTCTCGAGTTTTTGGGAACTTCTGAAGCAGTGAAAACACTTGCAAACACCTTCTCGAGTTTTTGGGAACTTCTGAAGCAGTGAAAACACTTGCAAACACCTTCTCGAGTTTTTGGGAACTTCTGAAGCAGTGAAAACACTTGCAAACACCTTTTCAAGTTTTTGGGAACTTCTGAAACATTGAAAACAACTGCAAACTTCTTCTCGAGTTTCTGGGAACTTCTGAAGCAGTGAAAACACTTGCAAACACCTTTTCCAGTTTTTGGGAACTTTTGAAACAGTGAAAACACTTGCAAACACCTTCTCGAGTTTTTGGGAACTTTTGAAACATTGAAAACACTTGCAAACACCTTCTCGAGTTTTTGGGAACTTTTGAAACAGTGAAAACACTTGCAAACACCTTTTCAAGTTTTTGGGAACTTCTGAAGCAGTGAAAACACTTGCAAACACCTTCTCGAGTTTCTGGGAACTTTTGAAACAGTGAAAACACTTGCAAACACCTTCTCGAGTTTCTGGGAACTTTTGAAACATTGAAAACACTTGCAAACACCTTCTCGAGTTTCTGGGAACTTTTGAAACATTGAAAACACTTGCAAACACCTTCTCGAGTTTCTGGGAACTTCTGAAGCAGTGAAAACACTTGCAAACACCTTTTCCAGTTTTTGGGAACTTCTGAAACAGTGAAAACACTTGCAAACACCTTCTCGAGTTTCTGGGAACTTTTGAAACATTGAAAACACTTGCAAACACCTTCTCGAGTTTCTGGGAACTTCTGAAGCAGTGAAAACACTTGCAAACACCTTTTCCAGTTTTTGGGAACTTCTGAAACAGTGAAAACACTTGCAAACACCTTCTCGAGTTTCTGGGAACTTTTGAAACATTGAAAACACTTGCAAACACCTTCTCGAGTTTTTGGGAACTTCTGAAGCAGTGAAAACACTTGCAAACACCTTCTCGAGTTTCTGGGAACTTTTGAAACAGTGAAAACACTTGCAAACACCTTTTCAAGTTTTTGGGAACTTCTGAAGCAGTGAAAACACTTGCAAACACCTTCTCGAGTTTCTGGGAACTTTTGAAACAGTGAAAACACTTGCAAACACCTTCTCGAGTTTTTGGGAACTTCTGACGCAGTGAAAACACTTGCAAACACCTTTTCAAGTTTTTGGGAACTTCTGAAACATTGAAAACAACTGCAAACACCTTCTTGAGTTTCTGGGAACTTCTGAAGCAGGGAAAACACTTGCAAACACCTTTTCAAGTTTTTGGGAACTTCTGAAACAGTGAAAACACTTGCAAACACCTTCTCGAGTTTTTGGGAACTCCTGAAACAGTGAAAACACTTGCAAACACCTTCTCGAGTTTTTGGGAACTCCTGAAACAGTGAAAACACTTGCAAACACCTTCTCGAGTTTTTGGGAACTCTTGAAACATTGAAAACAATTGAAAACATCTTCTCAAGCTTTTGAGAACTCCTGAAAACTTGACCAAACAATTCTAGGAAAAAGCAAGTTGGCTTCATACTTGGTTTATTATTGTCTACAATATTTGTCCCATTTGATATCAATGCCTGTCCAATTCCAGTTATCAATTGATCATCTGTTAGTCACTTCTCACTTCATGATTTAATTCTCAGAATTTCACATTCACTTTATTCATTATATTATCCAATGTCAAATGTTTTTCCATATTTATCATTGATAATACTGTCGATGATTTCATGTTTTGTATTATCATTGAATTGCTCCTCTCTATCATTTCCAATATTCATATTATATTATCATTATGTCATATCACTGATATCATTTAATACCATGTATGTCAGGCAGTATATCATACGTTATACATAGTATATATGATCTGCCGTATTCATCATTGTATCCTCTACTTCCTTCCCCATTATCAGTTTAATTTCAATTGGTTCATTGAATATTATTCTTTTTTGTATCCTAGCAGCCATAAATCTCTTTTTGAAACATCCATAATAAATAAAAATTATAATACTCAATTATCAATATACTCTAAATCATTAACATTAAGTTGCAAATATTGATGTATAATTGATTATATTACTCATATCGGAGATGTATTTGATGGTTTTTGATATGTTCCTCTTGTTAAATTCCACTTTCCCTTTCCAACTGGAATGTTTTTTTTTGTTAACTTCAACATTTACATTATCCAATATGATTGAGTGAACCTAAACAAAAAAGAAATGTATATCAATCATCTAAAGTCATACTGAGTTACCATAAGTGGTGTTGAATATAATCGAATACCCAATTCATCCATCAATTCATTTGTTCCAATTATATATAATACTTTCATTCCATATATCAATTGTTTTGTCTTTTCATTGGTAGCATTGCACATTCTTTCGTTATTATTTGTGTTTGTTTCATTGATTGTTGTGTTTTTTGTACCATTTGACTCCCTGATACTGTCATTAATTCCATCGGATAATAATTGATATCTCCTTTTGCTTTACATATCAACAAATTCATATTTGAATATCTATAAACCTTTGTTGTTTTATTATTGTTTTTGTGTTGAATATATTTTTAAATGAATTCCCATTTTTTTGTTATTTTACTTCCATCTATTATTATTACATTTATCTGTTTCATTACTAACATTATTATTGTCATTTTATATATCTTAATACCATTTTCTCCTTATTATTTGTGTTCAGAAATAGATTAACTGTTGTGTATAATTGATTTTGTCCATCATAATTTATCTTGCTTCCTTTATTCAATTGAAATAATTCCAAATTTGATCCGATCAAATGTTGAAGATTAGCACAACATTTTCTGTGTCTATCATTCACCAAATAACTGAAGATTAACTGTCCTTGATTGTATAACAAACAGTTTATATTCACTCCCTACATTTCTTAGTAAAAAACATCTTTTGTCGGATCTTTTATGTGTACATTATACACATATATAGTTAAATCCTTTTCAATTTACAAACCGAAGACATTCTGTCATTATCACATCAATAAAGTTTCACAATTTTTTTTCATTCACTTTGTGTTCGAGAAGAATTTACGAATTCATTATATTTTTTGAGGGTTGTATGGATAAAAAATAAATGAGATTTTTCTTATTGAAATATTAAGTTCGTGAGCTGGATTAGCCAACTTTCACGAGTAAGAATGAACAGGTGGGCGAGGAGATATGAACCAAAGTGTACAAAATAAAATGGAACATTTAAGCATTCACTCTGGTCGTGAACTCCGTGTTGCTGTAGTTGAGCTCTTTGGTGAAGGCTTCCAGCTTCTCGGCGCCGTTGTCATGTCCACGAATGAACTCTTCTGCTCTGAAAAAGAAAAACAAATGTTTACTAATAACAGCAAATCCACTTACGTTCTTTCAGTCCACAAAGTTTGACCTGCTTTTTTGGTTGAAGACTTTTAGGGTGTTCCAATCCTGGAATTTGACTTCCCTTCGCTCCAGCAACCATAATGTTGATCGTCTTTTTGACTGTTGGTAGAACGGCCAATAGATCTCTTTGATCCATAGTTTGAGTCAACGAAAAAGCAGCTCCGATTGCATTATCAATGATTTGACTATTTTCAGAAGTGTACAAATTCAAAATTCCTGGCAAAACTTGTTCAGACATTTCAGCTAATGACACCTGAATCAGAATATATAGTGAAACATAATAATTCATGACTCACTCCGCTCTTCGAGAGGAAAGTATTGAGTAACACAGAAGCTGGTCCATTATCATCGTTTCCAGCTCTTTCAATCAAATAATCAATCAAAACGGGTACACCATCTTCATCTGTTACAGCAATTACCACTTTCTCACATGACTCGATCATCTAAAGAAAAAATACTTCGTAATATCATTAATAGTAATCTTACCGGACCATTCTCATCGTTTGTCTCGCATGACGCCAATAATGCATCCAAAACCTTCGGCAATTGTCTGCTCAACGAGTCACCAGAGACCGATGCTAAATTACACAGATCATGTACTTTGACAGGTGGTTTTGTGAGCTTCGGCAACAAATACGGAAGCATTGATCGACTGTTTTGTTTCATCACATCACAAAGGCCAGCAAGAATGTGATCTTGTTCAGGAGTGAGTTGTTCCAACAATGGTGTGATGATTTCATCAAGTGCTTCGTTACCAACCACATGGTAGAGAACAGTGAATGTATCAGTTTCGCGTACACTCTCATCCTCATCACAAATCGCTTTTCGTACTGGATTGGTGACAGCAGTGAGATGATGGTTCATAACTTCCTTGCTCATATTTCCAATAATCTCATGAAGTGCGAGCGCGACACCAACACGTTTAGCAACTTCTTCAGATTGTTGATTATTGTCCAAGACTGGCAAGATTTCGTGGATAACTTTGTCACCCATTTTGCGAACCAACTCTCCAAGACAACGAGCACCCATTTGTTGATGAAGCCAAGGAGTCGGCAACCTGTGTTTTGACATTTCAATTACATTTTCAACTGAACATACCATCTCGAAAAGTATCTTCGTATCTTCTTTAAGCTTTCTTGGTGTGTTTGCTACAACCATCTTCCACACGTGTCCAGCAGCTTGTCGAACAACAAGAGCAACATCAGATCTGTTGATATACTTTGAATGAAAACAAATTTTAACAAAACCTCACCTGGCCAATTAAAGTCCAGCCAGAATACGGTCCCTGTCTTTCTGACCTAAATAATTAATAATCGTTTTTCCAGCTTGCTCCATTCCCATCGTATCATCTTCATCAGCAGTCGACGATGTTGACTTTCCAGAAATTCCCGAAATATTGAACAAGAAGTCACCAATAAGTTGAACTGATGCATAACGAATTCGCCAATTCTCATCCATGAGTGCTAGTTGAAGTTGTGGCAGAAGAAGTTTACGAGCATGCGAACAGTATTGTGAAATGAGACGTTGACCTGCTTTGAGTGCTGATGCTCGAACATATCTGAACCAATAGATTTATAAATAAATGCGTTTTGAATTCTCACTCATTCTCATCAGCGAGATCTTTCAAAATTGGAGGAACAACTTGCGACAAATATGGAACAAATCGATCGCCAAATGTCATTGGAAGATAGATATACATGAGAATGTAACCATCACGAGTTTCAGCAGACACCTTCAAGGAAATCTATGAGTGAATGTTCGAAAATGTGACTTACTTCTGTACTCTCCGTTGCAGCAATAATTTCTGGCATGACATGCTCCAACTGTTCGGTATCAGCTCCAGCCAAAACTTCACACAACCCTAGTGCTGCACCAGACCGATCAACCGTTGAGTTTTCATATACAAGTTTCTCTTTGAGCCATGGAATAACTATGGATCTCAAATTTTCGCTAGTAGATCCTCCAGACTTCGACACAACTGCTCCAAGTGCTCGAGCCGAAACCACACAATATTCCGGAACAGGAATCAACAATGATCTTTGCAATCCAGGTACCATATGAGCAAGATACGGCTCCATAACTTTGTTTTCGGTGAGCGAATAAATATTGGAAATAATTTGTGCAGCAACACGACGTGTTTCACTGTTACGATCTTCAAATGCTCGTCGTACAATTGGCATCATGAGAGCAAGCAATGGTGCATCAATGTAATGGATAAACTTGGTATTGAGCACAGTTTGAAGTGCGGAACTCGTCTTATTAGCTGGATCCAATAAACCGGTCATCAATTGATTAGTAACACCAAGAATTTTAGGATTTCTAACAACCTTTACGATTTGCTGCAAAGCTTTTTCTCCACTTTTCTGTACTTTTGATGACGAGTCAGCAAGAACTTCAATGAGTTTCGGCACTGTGCTAGGAAGACATGAAGAAAGTTGTCGTGGAGCACAGAACGCCATTGATCCGAGTAATTCGGTCTGAAGGAAAAGAAATAAGAGCTATTCGAGATATGAACACTTACTGCAGCACATTTCGTTCTCCATGAATCATCATTCAATGCAGCCAACAGTAATGGCATTACCAACTTCGCACCATAAACAGTCATTGACGCCATCATTGCTTTAGCTGTATCTTCTGCAGCTAGCTTGTCTCACATCCGCATCAGAATCTCCGAAAGTGAGCAACAACGCCGGAATCGTTTTTATAATGTATGGCTCAAAAAGCTTTCCAATTGTACTGCACAAAATCTCCAATGCAAGCAATCCTCCTTCCCGATGTTTCGCCACTTTCTTGTCACTCATATTCTTTTGGATTGAAGCAAGCAAGTCACAGTCTTTCTATGCGATGATTCCCATTCCTTTCATCAAACCAGCGATTCCATATGCTGCATCTCTCTCGAATTTTGGATACAAGTGGTGACAAACAACGAGAAACTGATTCTTGAACGGTTTGAGTCGGTGTTGAAAGTGTTTAGATGAGTCTCGAGACAATGCTTTTGACTTTTTCAGTTGAATCGATATATTGAGCGAGTGTTCCGAGTAAGACTACCAATCCTTGACGACGATTATCATGATCAGCATGTGCTGGAGTCTCATCCGATAGTTTTTCTGAATAATAAAAACTTCATAAATATCGTATAAAGTTTACAAACCCAAAAATGGCAAAAGACGAATAATAACAGAAGCTCCATGTCTCCGAATTTCTCAATTCAATCCTACATTTCGCATTACGATCAGACAATCCTTCTGGAGCCGCTATTCTGATGAGTTGTTCCGTTGTTCCATCATATTCATCAACTGCATCACGTTGTAGACAAGCAACATCATCGAAAACTGCGCCACGAACAATTACAAGATCATCATAGAGCTGAGAAATATTATATGTAATTTCGATATTTTTCAAACAACATACCGTTTTAAATTTGGTCAATACATTCTTCATTTTCACCGAATGTTCACTGATATAGTTATATAATGCTCTAGCACCAGATGATCGTGTAAGCTCCGTTGGTCATACACATTCGTCTGAAACAATATTTGATAATAAAGAAAACAGTTTTCAGCCAGTAATGAAACTTGAGCTACTCTGATTTAAACAATCTCATCAGAAATAGCTTGTGTCATAACTGACATCACTTGAGTATTAGTAGTATCAAGAATACTGAATAACCAGAAGTATAGCGGCTTGATGCAAATAAATTCAATATTCCAAGAACTCCTATATCAAAAAAAACTCACCAACTAAAGGCCAATATCATTTGTATCATTCGCTAGACGGAATAGTTGCTTGTCCGCTTTGAATGCTGATTGAACCGTTTGTTCTGAATAGTACTCAAAAAACATGGATGCATAACGTTCGATGGGCAAATTGAGAACATCACGATCTCTGAGGAACTTCTTATTGAATGCGTTTGAGAGAAATTGAAGTGCATCACTTCTGGTTGCTTCGCTCAACATTTTCAAAATGATTCGAATCATCAGGAAGAGGAGTGTCAAGTGTGATGCTCCAACAATTTCATCATCGAAAAGAGTTGAATCATCTGCATCGTCATCACCAGAATCGACCAAGAATGCTCGCTCGTTGAGCAGGGAGAACATCCTTTTGAGTGAGTTGACAAGTGATTCATCATTCCATCCGTTGATCTTATGATGTGCTCCGATGACGCGTAACCAACAACTTCCAACAAGATCTTCTGAAAAGTAAAACCATTTCAAATATGAACTTCAAAAAACAAACTAACCTAAATAGTCATCAGAATGTTCGAAACAGGCATCACGATATGCTAAGAACAGTTGAGAAGCTTGTTCAGAAACCAATAGAGATCTTGTGAGTGGCATACAAATATCGAATAGAATGTAAGGTCTGTAATTGAAATGTTTAACAATGCATTGGTTTCAAACAAACTAACCTCGCAAATACACCGCTGTTATCCGCCTTCACAAGAGCACGAACTTTATCCAATTTCGATTCCTCCGACTCAAACAAACTTCGAAGTCCATCGCGAATCTTCTTTTCACAAGCCAATTCTTTATCCATGACCAGACCTGGGTCCCATGAAGGCACGGCCTTGAAAAGTAGCAAAGAGATTTTTTTCCGCAAAAAGAAAAAAATTTTTTTAGACATGTATGTACCTGTTGTGCAAAACGATTTTTTCGGCCAAAATTTTTGTTTTCTGAGAAAGTCCAATTTTCAGTTATTTAAGGTGAAAATTTCAATTTTGGACAAAATGATTTTTTTCGCTCATTTTTGGTCAACATGTATATACCTGTTGGGCAAAAAGATTTTTTTTGGCCCAAAATCCTAGCCTTGGACGGGACCCAGGCCTGTCCATGACTTGCTTTTGTTTCGCCGATAACTTTCCTTCTCTTCGTCGTTTTTCAGCAGGTTCTCGGCTGAAACTTAGCTTAAAAATTTGGATCGATACACTGTTTCTTACATTAAATGAATTTTCGCTAGTTGATCACTGATGTTTCCACCTTTCTGTTCTTTGATACCAGCCGCCTCATCACTGAAAAACAGACTCTTTGCAAATCTCTAATTACAAGGGAAGAAACTAACAAATCAAGTACAGCTGTATTGAATAACTGTTCCTCTGGACATTGATAAACTGCAATATCTCGTTGTTTCTTTTCCATAAGAAGCCACATCCAATTCAAGTCGTTCTCAATATGTATCCATAGATCTTTCTTCAATTGTTCATCATTCAGTGCAACCATTGTAATCAACGCAGTATTTCTGAAAACTGTTTCGATTATTTGGAATAGTTTTTCATTATACCTAACAACTTTATGCTCACAATTGAGAACTCTATAAATTGCAGACTCTCTGAAATTCGCATTGGCTGTCCATGTTTTTGACTCTTTATGTTCATAAATCCAACGAAGCCACACCGATCCGTCAACTTCGACTAAAACAAAATATTTGTTGAAAATGATATTTAATAGAACATCTAACTTACCAAGACGTTTAACAGATGCAAGAAGCAATGTATGAATAGCCAATTTATCAAGTTCTGGTCCAGCTGGTGTGAGCAATAACTTGAGAACTGATATATACCATTCACCAGGTACTTTCCACTCTGCACTCAAACATTGTTGGAGATGAGACATCATAGAATTGATAACTAACCTGATCTTTTGTGCGTTGACCAATCACTACTTCAACAAGTTATCACTTCCTCCATTCCACTTCCAATCGTTCGTTGATCCAAATCTGGACGTTTTGGATCTATTGGTGGTAGAAGTTCTTTTAGGCTAGCAACAACATCAACTGGCTCTTTCAACTGTCGCATCTGTGCATAATATGCTCGATGATCAACCTTCGGTTTCTCCCTCTTTGGTCCATTAATTTCCTCCTCTATATCAAAGTTCTCATCTAATTCATCTCGTGTCTTCTTCGCTTTTTTCTTTTTTAATGATGTGAATTCAGTCACAAGTGATTGTGATTGTGCTTCATCGCCTCGTTCAATATTCGCGTAGTTTACCGAACGACGACGAACAAGTTTCGCCTATGATACAGCTTCTTGCCATTTCATTGTTGACATACTCTTATCCTAAAACATTGTCTTGTGCTGGTCTTCTTGAAATTTAGATGGTTTTATTTCTTTGTCGAATCTTGGGTGACTGATTCAATATCATTTTTTGTTTTTAGAAGAAAGCTCAGGTCACACAGTTCGTTTCCCACAACATCGTTTTAAACAAAGTACGACTAACCTTGAAAAGAGCATCTGCTTGAGCAACAAGAGTCCGCGCTTTGGTATGTTCTTCACTTCCTTCCTTTGTTGCTTTGAGAACGATGAGAGCAAGACTAATCGAAGACAACTCGTGCTTTGCTCCAGAATCTACTTCTACAACTAGCGATGCGAGATCGACATTGTCCGGTAATACTGTAATCGAGCCTAAAATGATTCTTTCTTGCACACATATAGGTATCACAAATAACTCACGACTTTCTAAAACATCTGCAAGACATATATAGGCAATCGATTTCATTCCGGATTGAAGCTTTGATGCCTCCTGAAGTTGAATAACACTTCTAGTTACAAGTCGCTAATAAACGAACCTTGAAAGATGTTGAAATAGCCGGATTCGCATCGTCTAAACGCTTCATCCGCTGCGTTCCATTAAGATTCAGCGGTCCATCATGAGCTGAATTCATTTTTAAAGAATTCGATTTATAAAAAAGACAAAACTTACTATCCTTATCAGCTTTTGCCGTCTTCGAAACCACATCCTTTGCAATAGTATCGATTTTGTCAAATTTGATCACTGATGCGATTTTACCAATTCTGTTAAGAGAAGCAACTTTGTTGTCAGCAACTTTCGCGGCTTAATAAATAAGATATTATTTAAAAGAAGATAGCTCCTACATACCAGTCAATTGATTGAATAATGCATCTAGAACTTTTGTAATAACCGGCGATTGAGTATTTCTCGTGAGAGCTACACAAATATCAATGGCAACATCTCGAAGCGATTCATCTGACGATTGTAAACATGCTAAAAATGAACGTTAATGTTTTTTGAAGCTTAAAAATACCTGTGGTAGATTTGAGAATGTCAGCAGCTGAATCATCCAAAGAAAATGAAAAATTTTCAACGATTTTCAGAATTCCGTAAACAACAACTTCCGGACTGCGAAGTAATGATTTTTTGATACTCGCCATCATCTCGCTGTCAAACTCCTTCTTCGTGATCAGCTTCACATAATCAGCACAACAGTCAACAATGTGTTGAGCAGGCCGAGTTTTCGTCAAAAGTGCTTTTCCTTCTCCGGACTTTCTTTTCCCAATTCTTGTACTTCGTTTTCAACAATCACTTTTACACCTTTCGAACCTTTCAAAAGCTGTCTCAGCTTTTTACTCAAAACTTCCCAACCAATTGAGCTTGCAGAGATATAATAGCACAACAGAGATAAAGCAGATATCTGAAAGAATACACATGTTTATTGAAAGAAGAAAAGAACTAACGGCAAGTGTTTGATCGGATGATACAATTGTTTGTGACAATGTTCTGATTGTAGTCGGATAATCATGCGTTGCCAAAACCAATAGTAGTCGAGAAACATACTGAAATGTTTAAATATACACTAAATTCAAATAGGAACATACTTGAAAAGATTTTGGCTGAATATACTTTCGAAGTGACGCTGTTACACTTGTTTTGACCAGTCCCTTTACAAAAGCTTGTTCTTCTTTCGATGCAAGACTCACAATATGGTTCATAACTAGCTAAATATCTAATTATATTCCGTGCATTGCTGTTTTATTCTCACCCTCTCGAACAATTGGTTACAGATGACACATGTGAGATCACGAAGAAGTTCTTGGCACTTTTGATCATCCGTCATGCACTGAAGAAGAAGAAGAAATATTGTATGAATCAGTAAATCCAATATTACCGCAGTTGAAGTGGTTGCATTCGATTCTAATCTAGGCGAAGGAATGGCGATTGATAGATCACTTTGGCTTGGCTCTATTAACGAACTGAAGTCCGATGTATCGACGACTTCCGTCATTCTCCAATTATCATGCAAAATTGAATAAAAACTTGAATTTCGAGGTATACAACTCGACATTACAAGCAGGAATACATAATAAAATAATCATTGATATCAATTTATTGTCACAACATGAATAAAAATATAAATTGGATACATATTTTTTTTGAGGATTGCATAAATAACCAATAAATGAGATTTTTCTCATTGAAATATAACGCTCGTTAGCTGGATTAACCAACTTTCACGAGTAAGAATGAACAGGTGGGCAAGGAGATATGAGCCAAAGTGTGCAAAATAAAATGGAACATTTAAACATTCACTCTGCTCGTGAACTCCGTGTTGCTGTAATTGAGCTCTTTGGTGAAGGCTTCCGGCTTCTTGGCGCCGCTGTCATGTCCACGAATGAACTCTTCTGCTCTGAAAAAGAAAACAAACGATCAGTAACAACAACAGATCCACTTACGTTCTTTCAATCCACGAACTTCGACCATCTTTTTGTTCTTCTTCGTCTTTTTCAACGATTTTCTCGCCATTTCCTCATCCTTCTCTTCTGCATCATCATCAGTCGATGGAAACCAATTCTGGAAGGATTCATTTCCATTATATTGCACGACACGTTATATATTAATAACTTTTTTTGAAAATATTCTTTTCACACATGTGTGAAACGTATCTCGAGATGGAAAATTCAGTTTTATTTCAAAAAATATGTCAAAACATTGGTTTTTTGTTGGCGTATTTCATGTTTTTATGCTAAATATCATACATTTTCTTGCGCAGATAGTATCATTTTTGTTTGTCCTGGTTCGAAAATTGGAAAGTGAACCGGTTTCTTTTTTCGGAAACGGATTTTCTGAGCAAATTACTTTTTGGAACACCTAGATTTCAAGTATTTTTAGTCAGGATTCTTGATAGAACAACAAATCAGCTTATTCTCGAAATTTTTTGGTAGAATTTTAAGCTGAAATGTGCCTCTATCATCACATTGTTTTCAAAAACTTTGATTTCTTTCTCAAATTCAAATAAAAAGCTTCCTCACTTTCTCATTAGGTCCGAATGTTGGTCCTTTTGATGTCGAATCCTTTGGTATGGGGGCGAAGAACTCGAAATAAGTCGATGATTTTGTTGGATCCATTGTCGATTCATCTCTTTTCGCTTTTCCTTTCGCCTTTTTCACTGCTTTTGGCAAGTTCTTCAACGGCTCATTCCCATTCTTCTCCTTTTCCGCCTTAACTTTCCTGGTTCGAAGTCTATTTTTGATTGTATCCAATGGTGTTGTTGCTGGAGCATCAAAAGTGAATTCTTCTTCGTTTCTATCCGACGATTCAGGTTCCTGAAATACAGATTCGTTTAAATTTGAGCAATTTCCATCAATATGTTTTTTTTTTGAAAATAAATTTCTGAGAAAGTCTGAGTGTTGAAGAGAATTTCGAATTCGACAAAGCAGATCAAAATAGGATGAACAAAACGATTTCTCGCAGATTTTCACGAAATCGTTCCGATGCTTTTGGTTTTTCTACAGGAAAGTATTCGACGCATTAATACGCTTTTTGAGCTTCGCAGATATTGGTCTTTATTTATTTTGAAGCCTTCTAATACTTTTTATGCACAATTTTTCAGATACATCAAATTCAGGTATCAATTTTCAGACAATTTTGAAGAAAAAGTTCAGCTCACCCCCATCAATTCAATGCCAATATCACATTCATCCAAATGTGCATTCAATAGTGAAGTGGCTTGATTCTTACGGTCTTCCAAGATACCGTTTTCCTCTTGAACAACCTGCAAAATATATGGATTAATTGAATTGAACTTTTATGGCTCTATGATAATATTCAAAATTCTATGCATAGAACCTCCCAGTTCTACGTTTCACGTATAACATAATTCTATGAATTTTTGTTATTCATCAATAACGCGGCTACTGTTTCTTTAATTCTATGAAAGTTATATGTTTAGAAAATTCATAGAATCTACTAAATCGATGATCTTCAGGTTCTATGCTACTAAAAAGAATAGAACTTTCCAATCTTACAGATCTTTAAGATTCAGGTTCTATGCAAAAATATCCATATTCCACCTGGTTCTATGCTTACAAAAACCAGAGAACCATAGAATCTATGCCCCAAAAACCTTCAAAAAGCTCACCTCCAACTCTCTCTTCCCTTTCTCTCGCTCTTTTGCTGCCGAATATTCGGAGGAGAGCTTCGAGACACCGATTCTGACGTGATTCAAGAGGTCGTGATCAGGGAGTTGATCGTTTCGAGTGGCCAAATCAGCGATGTTGAATTCCCGGATGATATTGTAGATTCCTTCTTTGAAGTGACGAATCTTCTGATCACATTCATCCAAATGTGCATTCAATAGTGAAGTTGCTTGCTTCATACGGTCTTCCAAGATACCGTTTTCCTCTTGAACAACCTGCAAAATATATGGATTAATTGAAGTTCTACGGATCTATATGAAGTTCTATGCATAGAACCTCCCAGTTCTACGTTTCACGTATAACATAATTCTATGAATTTTTGATATTTATCAATAATGCGGCTACTCTCTCTTTAATTCTATGAAAGTTATATGTTTAGAAAATTCATAGAATATACTAAATCGATGATTCCGAAGTCCATAGAACTTAAGGTTCTATGGGCTACACTCCTATTTCATCTGGTTCTATGCTTCAATATTTATAAAATGCATTCCGAACCTATGAATTTTATGCATAGAATCTGCCTTCTATGACCCAAAAACCTTCAAAAATCTCACCTCCAACTCTCTCTTCAATTTCTCGCATTCCGCCTGTCTAACATCCAAATTCTCTCCAATCTCCTCCAACGCCGCCATCATATCATTGCCTTCTTGTTGCTTATCATCGGCTTCCTTCTGGAATCGATTGTTCTCATCGCGAATCATTTCCTCGTTGTCTCTCATCGTCTGTAGTGCTTCTTCTTGCAATAGAAGCTGTTGACGAAGCTTCTCGAGCTCTTGTGACACGTTTTGGATTTCTTCATCCTTCTCGTCGAGTTGTTGGTACAATTTCACGCGTTCTTCCTCGTATCTACAACATTTTCAGTCAATTTTTACCCAAAATTCACTTAATTTTACCTCTTCTTATCCTCATCGGTAATTGGACCAGTATTAGACGACAACATTGGTGTCGATCCACCAGGCACTTCGGACACCACCATTTGTACCGTCTCCGACAAATTCACCCATTCGCTTTCAGTGACCGTATCGCTGGCACGCCAACGTTGCAATTCCAATGCAGCTGCTTGTAGTAGAGCGGTGAAGCGGGAAACCTGAAAATTCGAGGAAATCAATCATTTTCAGCACAGAAACAGCATTTTTTAGATTTTTTCCAGTAATTTTAAGCTTAAAATTTCTTTTTTTGTAGCAATATCACCTCAAATTTGAGAACATTAATAATTTTCTGCCATAAAACTTAATTTTCCAACTAAAAACAAGCAAAATTACCTCATGACACTGACCATTACCCATCTTATAAAATTCAACATAATCCGTCAAAACCCTCACCTTCTCCTTCTCCTTCTCATATCGTCGTTTCCATTCTTCAGCAGTGAGCTCTTCATTGATTTGTACAACATTCTTGATCGTCTTGGCTCGCTGTCCGAATAGCAATGTTGATTTCGTTTCGGCCTCGTTGAAATGTGATGGCGAGGCGCAAATTATGACGGTTGTTCGCGAGTTTCCGCCGAGTGATTCTTGCAGGATACGTGTGAGTTTTGAGTCACGATATGGTACGTGAGATCTCTGAAAAAAAGGGAAATTGAGGGTTTTTTAGTTGAGATGTTTTGTTGGTATTTTTTGTGAATCGAAAAACATGTTTTCAATAGTAAACATAGGATTTACTCAAATTTTCAGAACTAGACGTGAATTTCAGTTTGAAAAATCGCATTGAAATGCTTGATTTTCTCTTTTTCAACTTAAAAACTCGAATTTGAGACGAAAACCAAGATTTTTAGCGATTGCAAGAAAGATATCTACTTTCTAATGCCAAAGTATAAGTTTTTTGCTGAAATTTTCAGAAAAAAACATGTTTTTGATGATGAAAAGTTTAGTTGTTTAAACTGAAAAACTTGACTTTCGGACAAAAACTACTATTTTGCTCATTTCAAGTAAAAAAAAGATGCTCACCGTTCCTTCAGCCAACGCAGAAATGACAATACCAAGTGCCGTCAGTGACTTGTTGATATTCTTCGCCTCTTCCAGCACTGTTCCTTGTGCACCAGTTTTACTGACTTTCTCCGACCCAGCCAAATCAACCAAATACAACTTTCCGGTCAGCTGCTTCTTTGTCGTCTGATGCTCTTGCTTGACGGTGATGAGGAAGACGGAGTGCGATCGAGAGGAATGCTCGTTCATGTCTGCAAAATTAGAGAATTTATGAAAAGTTCAAGTTGTACGAAACTATTGACGATTCTATGCAATTCTATGGTGAACTTTTTTTATGAGAGTTCCCTTCGTTGTGATTCTATGAAACTTTTCTGAAGATCTATCAAAAATCTATGGGCAAGTTCTATGAAATTTTATGGAATTCCTTCAAGATTCTCTGTGACTTCTATGGAAACTTTTCCAACTTCATGCGCAATCATTGAAGTTCTATGAACCTTCAATCTATGATGTTTATTCTCTGCAGATCTATGAACATTTTACAAGGTTCTACGAAACGCTTGCCAGGAACTATGACACTTTTTGTCTATTTATTATGAAATTCTATGACTCTCTTTCCAAATTTTTTGCCGAAAATGAGGAAAACTCACTCGTCACCGCCACCATTCGATTCGATTTTCCAGCCTCAATCGCTTGCAATACTTCATCCGGTGAACCAACAAATCTCTCTGTTGCTCCTTTTACATACGGCACTCGATTCTTATCCTCATGAATTGATAAGTTCGCTTTTTCAGCTGAAATTTGTCGCTTTGAAGGCTTTTTGGCTTATTTGTATGACTTACGATCCAATAAATCACGAATACGCTCATTATAAATTTCATAATACGACACTTTGATATGGAATTGCGATTCGTTTTCCTTCTCGTATATATGATTGAAAATGTCGGCGACGATACGTGGAATGATTCCTTGCAGATTTCCATCACCAATTACTCCCTGAAAATTGTTTTTTGGGGATTTTGCGGTCGAAAATTCGTTTTTTCAGAGAATTTCTGTGCGAAAAATGTGTTTTTCTGGCGGTTTTTAGTTGAAAGACAAAAATTATTCATTTTGCGAGAAGGATTCCAAACTATTAAAAAAGTGAAAATTAGATCGAAATAGAGATTTTCATCATTTTCAGCTACTGCTATTTCAATTTAACTTTGGACTTTGTATAGTCAATTTTTCACTATAAATATCATTTAGGACTCATTTTCCGCCAAATATCCTTTTTTTCAACAATTTCATTAAAACCTCACCTCCATGGTATGCGTTTTACCAGACGATGTTTGACCATAAGCAAAAACTGTTCCATTGTATCCGGCCAACACATCCTGCACAATATGATATGCACCGCCTTTGTACATTTGCTCCTGGGTCGTATTCGGTTTGAATACCTTGTCGAACACGTACACTTTGCCCTGAAAAACAACAAATTTCAATTTTTCCGTCTTAAAGTTGATATTTTCAGCTCTTATTCCTCTTATTAACCCCATTCCCTCTATGCAAATTTCGTGGTGAGACCCGAGAAGATTTGGTGTTTATTTAAAGAGTTTCACAGTAGTAAATCGTTATAAAATTGAAAAACCTTCAACTACCGTATTCGTTCAGTATCAAAGAATCATAGCTGATATTTCAGCACCCTCCAACCACAGTAAGACTTCCTAGTACGATCTTAGATAAATAAACTACAGTAATCTATCGCAACAGGACCTTTATTGTCATACATCTCAAATCTACAGTAATAAGGAGTGCGAAACTACAGTATATTTCGTGTCAAGACCATAAAACTCACTCCAAGTGTTATACTGTCTTCTGTTGGAAATTTGGGCAAAAATCGATCGGCATTCTTCTCCTCAGTTTTGTTGAGCGGACGAATACGGCAGAATACCTGGAAAATACGATAATTTATGATATTGAAATCAATTTTTAGAGATTTTTGTAATTTTTAAAGAGGAATTCATCATTATTGATGATAGTCTGAAGAAAATAAAGAAATGGGTGTGTCGAAACGTAGAAAATACATTTTTTGATGTTAAAATTTGATTTTTCTATAGAAATTTAGGTGGAAAAAAATGATAGTTCAATTGAAAAACAGGTTTTTCTGGTTTAAAAATTGATTTTTCATCAAGTTTTCGCTTAAAAACATTATTTTAACACAGAAAACCCGCTTTTTTCAAGTTTTCATACCAGAAAATCGCAGTTTCAGCTTAAAAATTGAAAGTAACATATTACCTGTACATTGCATTCGGCTCCATCAGTTGGTGGCTCCATGATTGAATGGGCTTTAGGCTAATTACACCCTAATTACCCGGAAAACAACCCCTGAAAAAAACCAAATATTGAATATTGCGAGTTCGACGGAAGAAGAAAATGCGTGATTAGACGAAAAGGGCAAATCAGGGGAGTAATGGGAGATTTTTCTAGTTTTTTTAAAGGATGTTTAGAAGAAACGAGGCGAAAAAAGCTCCTTTTCTGACTAGAAAATAGGAAAAGTTACATTTTTTCGGAAAAGTGGGAGGCAAATAACTCCAAAACCTCAAAAATGGGGACCCAAGAAGCCACGGAAAAAGAATTGAAGACAACCAAATACTTTCAAGAACCCCAATTCAACAATATTGCATTAGACTTTTTAGAGTAAAGGAAGGCAGAATATTCCTACAAAAAATTGCAGTTTGATATCGAAATGTGAGGTGGAAGAATGTCTGACAAACAAAACAGCCGAACTGATCAGTATAAGAATGCAAAATCTTCGAATTCTAAAGATCTGTGGCACAAGATCTCATATTTCTAAGCAATTCTGTTCTTTCCCCCCCCCCCCCCCCCCCATTCTTTGGTTATTATGATTCATAGTTCTATGCCCATAGAACTACAGTACTCCATCATTTCTACTTCCTTTAAAATTTCAATTGTATGAAAAATGAAAAGAATGTAATCTTCTCGGCTGTTTCTGAGTACTAAGAACCACAAAAAGATGATTCTATGCATAACAGAAACTGAAAACAAAACGGCTTGAAACACAATATTAGATAATTATTGATGTGTATTTATATATAACACATAGTTTCGTATGGTGATGAACGAATAGAAAATATATAGTAAAATTTATATAGAGAAAAAAGTGGATAGAAAATAGACAATCAAAGAATAAAAACTATTCTATCTATATAATGACAAAGTTATTCGTGGATTGTGTTTATACCACTATTCCAGACGGTGACTCGTTTGCAAAGATCAATCAAAAGCTGAAAAATGTATATTTGTATTATTTACTATTACAAAGAACTCACTGCTTCTATTTCATCCTTGTTCAATTGATTAACACTCATTTCATGAACAATTGTCTTCTATTTCATATTCTCACCGCATGCTCATGTTCGAATATTGACTATTACTTCGAATTCAGTCTGAAACACACAATTATATCCCTCGTTATAAGAATTGAACTTACATTGAAACCTCGTTCTGCATTTTTCAGATTTCTCTGAAGTTGACGTGCGGATAGCATATTGGCGGAATAGATTGCATCAAGAATGTAATAGGTAGCATCAAACACATCCATATAAGATTGAGGAAGATTCTACAATCATAGCTCTGACATTGGTAGATACAAAAAACGACTTACTCAGGGTCGATAACATCTAGGAAGTCGATTATCTCCTTCTGGATACGGCATCACATCAATTCCACTCATTTTATATCTATCAGTCGCACTTATCAATTAAACTGCTCTTGTCTTTTTGGCAAATAACTGTCATATTTCTCGTATCTGTAAAACATATATTTTATTGGAAATTCATAATTTTTTCTTACGAAAGTCATTTTTCCAGAATTTGAATTGTCAAAAATGACCAAAGTTATTTCTTCGCCACTTGCAAATATCTCGAACTTCTTTCCGATTCCAGTATAATATCCAAAATGATGCTTTGAAAGATCAATAGTTGGAATGACAGTATTCGTTTCCTGGAAAGACTAACTGTATTAATCGAAATGATTGTTTGATTACCAATCGGATGAATGCAATTGTAGTATCGGTGAGATGTTCATCTGATTTCGAAATGATCTTATTATGATTGCGTGCCGAACCATCCATTATTTTCGAATGCCGTCTTGACATGAACAATCGACGCCATAACGACTTACCTGATTTCTCTTTTTCTTCTAAAAAAACAACTGATAATTGTCACTAGTTTATAAAACAAATATACGCTTATCATTAGCAGTATCTATTAATACTTTCTCCTGATTCATCTTCTTTCTAATATCTCTTCGGTTGCGATTGATCGTCGAGTTTTCGAACGGAATGCATTCAAGCTTCGACGTAAGATTGAGTTCCGCTGAATCAACTATAATAATTGAAGAAGAGTCAGAAGATCTGAGTATCAAACCTTTATTTTTCCATCGGTAGTTGTCTCATTCTCTTTCTTATCCTCTTCCGATACATCGATAACTTTCTTTCGTGTTGAGTAGAAGACGTATACGGTTCGGATTTTCTTCCATAAACATATCGTTTGAATATGTTTTCTGTTAAAACTCCCTCATCTGCTTCCGAGATTTTTCATCGTTGAGTGAAGAATTCAGGTTGTCAGGTGGCAGTTTGAGGGCACTTTTTTGCGATTTGGCATGTGGTGGCAACGGAAAACGACGAACTTGGTTCAAAAGACTGAATAAAAAGGACTATGAAAGACGATGAAATAAAAAGACAAACCTTGAACAAACAGTCGGTCCACCGATTGAAAAGAACAACTGTTCCCGTGTTGATATTTTTCTTTCTATCTTAGGATGTGCCTAAAACCATATCGTTAGCCAATATTAAATTTAAGAGTCTTCACTTTTTCATCACACATATACAAATCATCATAACCAACTTCTCCATCTTGACCTTTTACTTTAACAGGCTTTGAACGACGGACGCCATCATGAAAATTGCTGCTTCTGATTCTTTCCACGAACCATTCTGTTTGGATACACATTCAAGTAGCTTTTGATGCATCTGAACTATATAAATATTATCAGACTTTTCAAAAAATTACAATACCGATTCAATACACTGATCAGTCTGAAGGAACAACCGCGTCGCGGACAGCTTCAATAGCCTTCAACCGGAACTCGCCGCATTCCGTTTTTTCATCAACAATGTCATCAATGTCATCGGAATCCATTCAAAAATGTTCGTATAAGGTCATAATAAACTTATTAGCGTATGGCTTGAATTTCGAAATATACATATCATCATCATATTTGAAAAGTTCTTCTGTTAGACGATACCAAACATTGAATGTCATTTCAATCAACGTGTAGTCGTTATGCGAAGCTACAAGAAGAAGCAACTCCAAACAAATGATGCCTCCGATTTTTTGCGGTGTTTCTTCTGTTTCATTGACTATTTGAATGTAGAATGATTCGCCCATTTCCACAAAAAGCCTTGCGATATTTTGAATACGATTCAAATCCTTCGACTATTCTGCACTTTTGAAGGGCTGTACAAGTTACACGACACCTTGTTGTAAAATTTGTGCCGATTTTTCATGCTTATCCGTCTCTTCTGCGCGGTAAAAAGATGCAATAACCGCATTCGTAGCAGCTTCGTGAAGTGAAGAAGGTACCGATGAATCCGATGCCTGTGAAAGTTATCAATATTTGCGAAATCGAAGAAAACGTACCAGGATTTGGAACACTAGCTGTATAAGCGGACTTCGTGCGAATGAATCTGTTAACACATATCTATTGAGCAGATTGAGGTGCAAGGAATTGAATCATATGTTCGTCACACGTAGCCAACTCATTTCGAACGGTGTCTCTACGGTTCTCCCCGATGCCTCGAATTTCTTCAATTTCTTCCGGAAACACTTGCAACAATGTCAATGTCATAATTGTTCGATCACCTTCCAATGATTGACACCTTTAATTAGACATCTTTCATCTGTTTTCGACGATAAACTCACTGATTCAGTAGCTCAAAAATCCAATTATTCCACGTAGGTATTTGTATGTATAATTCCGCAATAGCCAAACATAATTGCTTTGATGTGGCTTTTGACTGTTGGTCATGAGCCATTGCTCCATGACGGCTGAAAAAGATTCTGTTTAAATACCGGCTTCCTCAAAAAACGTAATTACTTCAAATGTTGCAAAAGCGAATTTTTCAGTATACCATGGGATTCCGAAGGCAATTGGTTGAATTGTTTCAGAATCTTAAAATAGTAGTTGTAGTTTTGGAATAGAATAGTTTGACACACATTTGATCGAAGTGTCTGTGCCGCAAAATAGCATGCTAAGGAATCATTGTGACGGTTCGAAATCAGATCACAGATAGTCCAAGAGTCTGGCTGTAAATCATGGACGTTGTATTTATATTTTCAAAGTATTCATTACTGAGTCCTGAAAAGCTCGAAGATAAATTTGTGCCTGTTGCGAGTCTGTTTCACCAGTGTAGAATATGTTGATCGCTCGACATACGATGTCAACCGTATCATCCATTCTGGAGCAACTGTGTATTTTTATGCTGCCATAAAAAGTAACAATCGGTTTTCAACCCAAGGAAGAACAAAAGAGATAAACACAGATAATAACTTTATGAAAAACTACAATCTAAGTAATACACGCAGAATATAGAACTTTGTGCGACCCAATAGGAAAAAAGTCCCATCAACATGCAAAAATGTCGATTCTCGATTCGAGAAGAGCTCTTGAGCATCCAATAGCTGATGTGTACCTCTCTGCAACTCGATCCTGGAATTTATACAGTGTTTTTGACATTTCATAGAAATAGCAAACCATCGAAACTTGTCTTATATGAGCCAAATATCCCAAACTCTCGATTTGAAGGCATGTTGGTACTGTCGTGTCTCCCATTTTTTAGTGTATATAAGGTCTTCCAGCGATGCGAACAACAGAATTGAAAGACATGTTCTCTGCTTGTCGCTTTTTTGTTTGAAACAGCTCTGAAAGAATATACACAATATTTTTTGTTCTTATAAATCGATCTCCACCTTTGTTCCGTTTCTTTCGCTGTTCTATCTCCTCTTTTTCTTCCAACTCTTTTTCGATCTGTTTCTTTCGTTCTCTGTCAAGAATGACTTCGGCGGCAATGTTAGAGTTACGTATTTCGTCCATAATAGCGCGAGTATCTGTGGCTGCTGCGTTGTTTTCTTTTTCTTTCTGAATTAAATCAGATTTATCAACCCCTTTCTGTCAATTATTACCGCATCTTGTTCTGAGTTTTCATTCAATCTTTGCTTCATCTCTCTTTCCTCTCTGAGATTCTCTTCAATCCACTTCTGATCATCATCAAGACGTCTTCGATTTCTTTCAATGAGATCCTTGTTTTTTTCTTAGAATTCTTTTATCTCTTTGTTAGAAGCAGAGACATCAGTTTCGAAGACCAAATTATAAACAATTGTCTCAAACCTAAAATTTGGCCAGTTTGAGCACTTTTGAAATAGAAACAAACCGTTCTTGATAATCATTCAAATCTTTTTGTGTTGCAAAATCATCTAACTTCAAGTTATAGATTTTTCGAAGTTTACGACGAAGATGTGTTTCTTTATCAATTGTGGGATCTTCAAATATCTGTTCTCTGAAACCTTTCTTCTAAAGAAACTGATTGCAAACATGGCAGTTCCCAGAGTTTCGAGCATAGATATTGTCGACACAATTTCTGAAAAGCTTATATTTCACAACTTTCAATGTTTATACCGCTTACCTGCACAGGGATGCCCACAATCGTTGATCATCATTATTAATTGCTTGTTCGTGTATTCATTTGACTAACATTTTTTGCACTCTTTCATTTTTCAATGTTTAACTTCTTAATAAAAACGAATAAATTCTTTAACATTCAATGTGAGCTTACGAAGTTTCTCTTCAACGATTGTTTTTTTGTGAGGATATAATTGACAGATGATAGCTTGTCGCTTGACAATCTCGAGATTCTTCAGGCCTTTTTGATAAACATTACTTAGTTCCTCGGAATTCGTAACGGATGTTTAGGCGCTTCAGTGATCTGAAAACAGGCTAATTCATGAAGTAAACAACTGAAGGAACTCACTCATTTTTGTTGTATTTTTCGCTTATTTCCTTCGAGGATACTTGCTCAATCAAACGGTTGATTTCATCAAGAGCACTCTCCATTCTGAAAAAATATATATCTTGACGAAGGAGACAGTCTACGAGGAAAAGATTAGAAGGAACGTGGTCGAAATTAGGAGCTGATAGTCTTATCATCAGAAGCCATCACTACATACATGGTAATCTTTCAAGAAAACTAGCGAAAAACTGCTCTTTTTCTGACAAAAAAAAGAAAAGTTACAATGTTTGGCCAAACGTTTAGTGGAAGTGGGACCTAAAATTACTTCAAAATCGCAGGAAGTGGGACCCGTAGACAGAAAAGTCTCGCGGTATTCTACTAATGATTGAAAAGCGGTAGGAGTTCGACTTGGTGTCACTTCACCATAAATACATCAAACAATTATTATTGGCGATATATTTACATAATTTTAGAGTCACCTTGAAGATACTATACAGAAACACTTCAAAATATGACAAAAATTGAGCATTACATTGTAAAAAATTGTACTTATTCCTCCTCTTTTAACTGGAAATTGAGAAAAATCGCATATTTACTGAGAAAACAGCTACAAAGTTGTACAAAACAAACTAAATACGGTTAAACATTAAATTTGGTTTGTTTTTGTTTCAATTTACTATCATTTTAAACAAAAATACAGATCCTTATGGAAAAAACTGGATTTTCGACGGAATATCAACTAAAAATAGTTGTTCGGGCAATAAAATGGGACAAAACGGGTATTTAGGGTATATTTGTACATATTTAATTGAAAAAAGTGGAAAATTTACAAAAATTCTATTAAAAACAGTGAAAATCGCAAAAAAAAACTATTTTCAGATAAAAAAACAAGTTTAAATGACCTAGAAATCCGTATGTGTAATCCTAGGCCACGGCTTATCAGCATCTATAGATATATTTTATGCTTCTGTTTTTGTGTTGGGATCTCTTAAATAATGTCATTTTCTATGATTTTAAGAGGACGATGAATAAATATTACAAAATTCTAAAGGAGTCGCGGAAAAAGACGTGAAAGCCACGGGAAAAGAATTGCAGACAACCAAATACTTTCAAGAACCCCCATTCAACAATATTGCATTAGATTTTTTAGAGTAAAAGAAGGCAGAATATTCCTGCAAAAAATTGCAGTCTGATATCGAAATGTGAGGTGGAAGAATGTCTGACAAACAAGACAGCCGAACTGATCAGTATATGAATGCAAAAGCTTGGAATTCTAAAGATCTGTGGCTCGAGATCTCATATTTCTAAACAATTCTGTTCTTTTCCCCCAATTTTCGGTTAAT
Source organism: Caenorhabditis uteleia (assembly GCA_963573275.1). Lineage (NCBI taxonomy): Eukaryota > Metazoa > Nematoda > Chromadorea > Rhabditida > Rhabditidae > Caenorhabditis > Caenorhabditis uteleia. The sequence continues at coordinate 15,750,915 of OY752135.1, forward strand.
ATGACTCAGAAAGTTTTATGCCCATAGAACTACAGTACTTCATCATTATTCCATCACTTGGGTATTCAATTCTACGAAAAACGTCTCAAAGAATTTCATAGAACCTGGGGGAATCATAGAATCATGAAAAAATGCGAGAAATATTCTCGGCTGATTCTGATCAGAGAACTAGAAAAAGGGTGATTCTATATAAAAGATAAAAGAAATTGAAAACAAAGCGGCTTGAAATACAACATTAGACAAGTATTGATGTGTATTTATATATAACACATAATTTCCTATGATGATGAAAGAATAGAAAATATATAGTAAAATTTATATAAAGAAAAGGAAAGATAGAAAATAACAATCAAAGAATAAAAAATATTACATCTATATAATGACAAAGTTATCGGTGGATTGTGTTTATTCCAATATTCCAGACGGTGACTCGTTTGCAAAGATCAATCAAAAGCTGAAAAAATGTATATTTGTATTGTTTACTATTACAAATAACTCACTGCTTCTATTTCATCCTTGTTCAATTGATTAACACTCATTTCATGAACAATTGTCTTCTTTTTCATATTCTCACCGCATGCTCATGTTCGAATATTGACTATTACTTCGAATTCAGTCTGAAACACACAATTATATCCCTCGTTATAAGAATTGACCTTACACTGAAACCTCGTTCTGCATTTTTTAGATTTCTCTGAAGTTGACGTGCGGATAGCATATTGGCGGAATGTCTCGCATCAAGAATTTTACTTTCTACATCATCTGAATATTAGAACATTGATTTATTATCTTGAATATGACTTACGGTGTCTAACGTGATGCTAGGAATCATTGAATCAATTGTTCCGACATCATTTCTACAAATCAAACATGCCTGACTGTCTCTTGTTCTTCTTCCGATGCAAGACTCACAATATGGTCCATAACTGGCTAAATATCTAATTATACTTTGTGCATTGTTGTTTTATTCTCACCCTCTCGAACAATTGATTACAGATGACACATGTGAGATCACGAAGAAGTTCTTGACACTTTTGATCATCCGTCATGCACTGAAGAAAAAGAACAAGTATTGTATCAATCACAAGATCATATTTTACCGCTGTTGAAGTGGTTGCATTCTATTCTAATCTAGGCGAAGAAATGGCGATTGATAGATCACTTTGGCTTGGTATTTTTGCCATAATGCCAAACACGCCGAGTTGCTCACCGCACAATGATGATGTTCCTTTGCTTTTTGAGCCACGAAGAAGTGAAGATCGAGTTTTGTTTTGAGGATTACTGTAACTATTAAGACATAGTACCAAAAGTGAAGAATTAGGGCTTACTTAGAATCGACATATCCCGAAACCGCATTTAATCTCGAGAACAAAATTGGCCAAGCTGCAGAAACAGCACTCGGGCATCTTGCCAGTAGATGTTTGATTTCAGCATATCCACTCAATGCGCAACCCCAAGGATCCCATTGGAAGTAATCATTTCCTCGATCACTGTTCACCAATGTGTTATCCGCCTCAATTGTTGATATCTTCTCACAAACGGATGCGAAATCCATGTTCCATGACATCTGAATACTCAACATTTCGAAGGCTACTTGTTGATGATAGTTACCCTTACTCTTATTGGCACATGCTCAATATACTTCTTCACAACATATGGTGTTGCTTGGTCTAGTACTGTAATTACAGGTGTATCAATATTCTCGATTCCAAGTAATTCAATGATCGTTTTAACTTCTTTTAGTAGAGAAATCGCAAGTTTTCGAGGTTGAGATCTGAAAAAAGGAAAGAATGGGAAAGCAAAACCTTCAAAAAACATTACCTCGTCTGACAAAGATAAACAATCGACAATCCTTCACTCGAATGTAACACAGACAATAAACCAGTACCAGCAATCGTCATAGATGTCGATGGAGCACCTTGTGAATGTGTCGGTGTAGTAGTTGTCGAGTTGCTCAGATTTGTGATTGTCGTTGGAATTGAATGAAGAGATGATGATTCTGGCAAAGAGCATAACGAAGCAGATGGTTGATGTGGTGAAGTAGAAGCATGTGACAAAATCGATGAAGCTGATGTGATCGTGTTCGGTGAGCTGGTTGACATATGACTAGAGTGACTTGTCATCGGACTAGTTGGCACAATTCAATCAGATTCTCGCTTCTTTTCGGTTATCATTGCCGCTTTCCACGTCGTCAGAAGTTGAAGCAATAAACGAAGCGAGTCATCAAGAACTTGCGGATAGATATCCAAAATTTGTGACTGAATCAACGAAATCTGACTAACAAAAACGTGTTCCCGCCATTCCGGGAATTCGCCAATCATTGTTTGAAGTGTTAATCCGGACATATTCCGAAGTTCTTCATTAATATGAATCGTCAAACGTGTCACAAGATCGATCAAATCCTAAAATCAATTAAATATTCGAAACATTTGAATGAAACATGTCACTTACAATATGACTCATTTGTTTCGGCAAAAATCTTGGGACATCAGCAATACATGTGCGGAATAAGTCGAGTTCGGAATGTCGAGGCGGAATAAGTCGAGGCGGAATAAGTCGTCACCACTGAATGACAACAGAGACATTATTTTTTATATTTCTTTTTTTGTCGATGCATATTCTTTCGAAACGAATACAAATTTCCCTTACCTCATCAACTCCTCCGGTTCTTCTCCACGACTTTGTACAGTAGACATCATTAATGGTTTTCCAATCTACAAAAAGTTTATTTTTAGATAAAAAGTGTAATATATACCTGTGCATCTAAAATTCGAAGCATGTTATCGAACGCTTTTCGACATTGTGGATAGAATACATCAATTCCAATCGATCTAAAATATCATAAATGCTTCCCCATTATCATAAAGTGTATTCCGTTAACCAAAAGCAACCAATAGGCCTACTCACTTTGATATTTCTGGCGTCAATGGTTTTGTAATATATTGCCGTTTTTTGATTTTCTGTACTGTTCCACTCGCTGAAGGGCGCATTGATTTTGGCATCGCTGGTGGATCATCTTTTTGTTGTAGGCCATCGGCAATCACCATTAGTGCTCGTATTCTAACATTCATTCTTTTGGCATATATTTGTGATCGTTGTGTTCGGTTTACACACAATAAATCGAAGATTATTTCCTGAAATTTTTCCATTATTGTTATTTTTTCTAACTGGTCTGAAATGTACAGGAAGAACTGAAACTTGGTCGAAAATAGGTCCAAACTTTCTCAGACTCAAATTAAGTTCTTAAGCCTATTTCTGGCAATGTTTCAGTTCATCCAACAATGGCTAAAATTTTCCAATTTTCAAAAAGTTCCAAAGTAGCCCCCTAAACATCTTTAAATACAAAATTTTACCTTAAATGCAAAGTCCAGCTTTTGTTGTGAGATGAAATGAATAATTTTGATAGAAATATTGAGTGGTTCATCACGAGGTACTGAACTCAAATCATAAATATTTTCAAAAATAAATACTTTACCAATATATCGATTTCCTTTAGGGAACCAACTTCCACAAATTGAATCTAGCCTCGATCTTGTTGTCGCGTTTCTATCCGGATTATTTCGAAGCATATAAACCCTAAAACTAAGGTAAGTGTTTTTGTAATATGTAATTTGTTCTACCATAGTAGTCTATAAAGACTTTCTAATGCAACTCGAGCAACTTGTTGATTACTGTTGAGATGAGACAGGCATACATTCAGAAATTGAACCCAGTTGGCTAGGAAGAAATGCTTCTGACTAACACAAAGCAAACATGTAATCAGAGGGAATGCTGCAACAAACCTGAGCATTTATAAGCAGGGGTGAAATACAGTTTTGATTGTTTTGAAGTAGCAAGCAAATCATATGTAAAATGTGTCCACAAAGTGATGGCCATCCTCGCTCAAGCATCTGAAAATGGCATAAACGTTTGCATTAAACATGATAATCTTACCTCGGCTAGTAAGCACATCAATGTTTCAGCATTCAATGCAATACATCCATCGCAAACATTATGTAGAACACATTTCATAAATTGTTTGCGTCTTTTGTGAATGTTTTGACTGAATATCGGCAGGTACTTCGAACTGAAGCTTCTGGAGATTTTATAGCCCAGATTACAGACATATGTGTTGGTGACACGAATTGCCTCGTTTCGATCGTTTCATTGATAACTGGTGATATGAATGGAGAGCAATCGATGAGACAGACAAGCAAATCAGTAACATATGCTTGAGTTTCATCGTGTTGTTCACCAGCAGTCTCCACAAGTCGCGACATTAATGATGGTCCTTGTGGTTGTCCTAGTGCTGATACAATTTGAAAGCATCTTCCAGCAACATGGCGACTCGATGTTGATAATGCCATTTTCATCGCCAATTGTGTCCAAATAACATCTAACATTGGCATTTTCATAATCAACAATTTCACCAAATGTTGTACTGTGTATGATAGTTGTTCAGCACTTGACACTCTCCAATTTCGAGGTGTTGCATATTCATTATTCCATAATGGTGTATCCATGCTGAAAAGAATTGGAATTATTTCTTAATATCAATGTCGTAGCAAACATACTTTTCACTCATACAAAAAATAACAGCCGACAATAGATCCGAAATCGGTGCAAACAACATCGGTCCAGCGATAATCATTTTACGGTATTCATCAGCTGTTGCTCTTGCCAATGATGGTGATTCACCACGACAAACACCAACAGCAACTTCACCAACAATCTCATTCGTTTCAGTTCCATATACCATCTCATTTTTGAGAAGAATCGAGGAAACAAGAGGGATTTGTGATTGGTCAATGAACAACATTAGAACATTGATGATTGTCTGAAGTATTCATATTTGAAAAATTGATTACCAGTTAATATACCTGTCTCGCATGATGGCACAATGTTGGTCTCAACGAATCTAATCGAAGAATTGAAAAATGAAGAAGTAGAGCAACTGAATCAGACCAATCAAAGCTGATCTTACATCTAATGAGATCACAAATCAATAATAGACCAACTTCGCTTCTGAAATTATCCATTATAAGAGATAGTATAAGTAAGCAACTCACTTTGCATAAAACTGAACCGGTTGAGTAACTTGCGGCAAAAACTGGCTCAGTGGTGAATAGTGTCCACCATTTGGTGGCATTGACAACAATCTCACGGTTCTTCTTCCTCCAACGAATCTTGATCCTTCCGCTGCTTTTCGTTCCGGTATTTCATCCCTCCAACGATAATATGGTGGAATTTCACTTCTTTCCAGTATTATTCTCGAATTGTCATGTACCGTAATAATCCATTCCAACAAACTCGCTGATATTCTTGTGCTTACAACTTGCGAGATCAATACACAAATTCGTTTGGTAACTGGTAACAACGCATCTTGTGGCAATAATGTAGTTGTATAGAAAAAGTTGAGAATCGCTGGTAGATTTGCGGGGAATGAAATAGCCAATGTCTTCCCAATATTCGCCAACTCTCTTTCATAATCATTTGATATTGTTGCTGTTAGGTACAACAAATTATTGAGCACTAGTTGTGTCGCTTCTTCCGATCCCCATCCTCATGGTCCTTCAGCAGCTTCCTCCACAACATTCTGATCAACCAAAGTGACAGTCCAATGTGAATACGCATTCGCCAATCTAGTACAAACATCTTGTTGCTCAATTGGAAGCGGGTGTCCGTCGAAACATGCCTGGAACTTTGGAAGTTTTATTACTAGACGGATAGCTTATAAAACTTACCGCAATTACGCTCGTTTGATTTCTCATTTGTTCAATAGGTGGAATTTGTTGAGCCGGTGAACTTGATGAGATTCTGCAAAACCAGTACTAATATTTTGTGATGAACTATAAACGTACGTATCCAGAAACTGTTTTCTCAAAATTTCAATCATGTGAAGTGCACAATCAGTGACAGAGTTAACAGCCAACATCGCTTGACACAATACGAATAATGATACGAATTCACATGGTAGATCTCTACGGGAGAACACACGAATAAGAGCTTTGAAGCAGCGATAGGCGACTTGTGATGGCTGAGTATAGCATTGAGTCATGAGCCAATCGAGTAACATTGATGATTCGTTGAGTTCCAACGTCCATGTAAGCATTTCTTCAACTTCTGCTTGCATCTGGAACTTTCTTGTTTTCAAGATTTCAACGAAAAACAGCTTACCGTCGGGTTTGTTGAAACAATCAACAAATATACGTTTATCATCAGCAGTATGTATTAATACTTCACTTGCTCCTGATTCATCTTCTTTCTAATATCTCTTTGGTTGCAATTGATCGTCGAGTTTTCGAACGGAATGCATTCAAGCTTCGACGTAAGAACGAGTTCCGCTGAATCAACTATAATAAATGAAGAAGAGTCAGAAGATGTGAGTATCAAACCTTTATTTTTCCGTCGGTAGTTGTCTCATCCTCGTTTCCACAAATCAAACATGCCTAATTGTCTCTTTTTCTTCTTTCGATGCAAGACTCACAATATGGTCCATAACTAGCTAAATATCTAATTATACTTTGTGCATTGCTGTTTTATTCTCACCCTCTCGAACAATTGATTACAGATGACACATGTGAGATCACGAAGAAGTTCTTGACACTTTTGATCATCCGTCATGCACTAAAGAAAAAGAAATAATGTAAGATATCCAGCAACTGTATTTTACCGCTGTTGAAGTGGTTGCATGCGATTCTAATCTAGGCGTAAAAATGGCGATTGATAGATCACTTTGGCTTGGCTCTATTAACGAACTGAAGTCCGATGTATCGACGACTTCCGTCATTCTCCAATTATCATGCAAAATTGAATAAAAACGTGAATTTCGAGGTATGCAAATCGACATAACAAGCAGGAATACATAATAAAATAAGAATTGGTATCATAATTTATTGTAACAACTTGCATAAAAATAAAAATGAATACATAAAAGTTATATTTGTTCGACTTCGATCATCAGCTTTTCGATTCCTTGAATGATTTCAGTGCTTTTGCTCATGTAGTCTTGCATTTCACTGTTTTCTTTGCATCGATCATCAATATCTTGAAAAACTATATGCTTATTGGAACAGAAAACAAAAGGCTTACTTTTCTTTGCAATTTTTATTGCGTCCTCCAATTTCTCTAGACGTTCTCTCTCTTCTGTTAATTCAGCTTAAAATACATATGTAAAATGAAATTATCCAAAGAAAAATACCTTCAACATTTTCTTTAACCTTCGAAATTTCTTCAGAAGTTTGTTCTGAAAGGCGCTTCAGTGATCTGAAAACAGGCGAAATTATAAATTTAAAAATTGAAGAAACTCACTCATTTTTGTTGTATTTTTCGCTTATTTCCTTCGAGGATACTTGCTCAATCAAACGGTCTATTTCATCAAGAGCACTCTCCATTCTGAAAAAATATATATCTTGACGAATGAGACAGTCTACGAGGAAAAGATTAGAAGGAACGTGGTCGAAATGTTCGTCGAAAATGGGTCCATTGCGAAAAAATGCTCTCTTTCTGACAGAAAAGATAGATAAAAAGTTACAAATTTTGGGGAAAGTGGGACCCATGAGCCTCGAAAATTATTCCAAAATCTCAAAATAGTAGAGCCCGTCGACAGAAAAGTTCCCCGAAAAAAGAAAATTCGCAATTTTCAGCAGAGAAAAACTCAAAAAAACTTCAAAAAACCGCGATACCTGTTCGTTTGATGAGTAAAGCAAAGTTTTTCTTTAAAAATGAAGAAATAAATGAAAGAAGGCATAACAACACATTTTTCAAGAAAAGAGTATTCCAGTTTAAGAGGAAAAACAAGAAAAACATGTTCTTCCTTACATATTTTGAAATACAAAACCCGAAAGAACTCAAAAGCTCAAAAAAAATCTAATTTTTAGTCATAAACTCTCATTTTTGATGATTAAAAGTTCAAATTATCACAATCTCAGTGCCTTTACTTTATATATACATTTGAAAACAGAAAAGAAATCATTAAAATCAAGGTTTTTCACCTGAAATACAAAAAAACTAATTTACAGTCTAAAACTCAGCTTTTTTCCAGCTTGTCTATAATTTTTCGCATAAATACATGAAAATACGAACTTAAGACTAGTTTCTCATTAATTTTATTGAAAAGAAATAAAGAAAAGGGTTTAAAAAACGCAAAAATCGTGAAATTGTGCTTTCTAGCAACGACTCTAGTGGGCGTTGTCTCTGCGTGTATCCACCCTCCTCTTTCGCAACACTCTCTCGCACACACACGCTAAACATAAGTTAGGCTTAAATATTAACGAAAATAAAAAACTTTACCTTAAAATTTTCTATGAAAATATGAATTTTTTCTGAGGGGGAGTTTTTTATCGATCAAAACTGATTCTATAGTAAAAAATTAAGCTGATTCGATTAAAAATACTGTCAAAGCGATATCTTTTACATGAAAAGCGTTAGAGGCGATTCATAGTTTCATAAAATTGAAAATCGCCGGTTTTATGGTGTTCGGAGCACTTTTTCAGCCCAGTTTTGTGATTCCGCTCCCCTTCTGAACGAAAAAAAAGCATTTTAGTGAAAAAAATGCGAAAAATTTTCAAAAAATTTTTTTCATCAAAAAAATTGCATACTATTGTTCATACTTTTTGAAATTTTTTCCAAAAAATTTTTTTCTTTATTTTTTGTCAATTTTTATCCTAAATTAGTTTTTAACAATAAATAAATGATATTGAGTCGATAAAACCGCGCAAAATACGGGTTTTTGGGCGGACAATGACTAAACCGACCCAAACATTTTTTTGCCAATCTCGCTGAAAATATTGTACGAGATAGATTTTAGTATTTAGATAACAAAAAACAACACTAGAGCACGAAAGTTTGAGTCTGAGGGGAGTAATGAGCCATACTGTCGAAATAATCAAACTTTCCATTTTTGCTTTTTGGATTTGATCACTTAGAACAAAAAAATCATTCTAGAAGTTCTGCTAGACATGTAATAAAGCAGGAAAATGTCTTCTTGACAAGATATTTGGAATCAGGACGAACCCCTAATCCACTAAATCAGACAGAAGAAACATCGCAAAATGTATTCAGGAACTCTGTAGACTTATCAGGAATCCAGGACAGACGGTGTGTGTTGTCTACGAATATCTAGTATCTTTTGACACACTATCTAGTATCTTTCTACTTGAATATCAAGCCAAGATGTGTGTACCAAAAGCAAATAAGAAGCTAAAAAATGAGCAAGTGGTGAAAAGGTTGGAATGGTCGAAATGGCGATGTGTAATGTAGCATCGAAAGTTTCGAGTAATGAGGTTTTCGAGTAAAGGAGACAGTGTTACGCTTAGGTTTAGATCCATCTTCAACAAAAAATTGTGGTAAACAGGCGTTTTTAACTATGGTCTTTTTTTCAATTAAAGAAACAAATAGTGCAAAAAATATATTATTCACTGAAGGAATCACAACAAAAAACGATGATTAATGAGTAAACAAAACCGATTGTGGATGATTAAACAGGGTATATTAAAATAAGCAAAAAATGCAACAAATTCTTATGTCAGAATAGTTTTCAAACTATCCAATCCATAATCTCCAGATCGGACTGCTCTTTCTAGTGAAACTCGAACTTCATCAAGATTCTTTTGAACAACTCCCTCGAGTGTTGCACGATATTTCTGAAATATTTTCTATTGACACGAAAACTTTAAGATATATACCTCAAAAGTGTCTTCATTTGTTTGCATTTTCAAAATGTGAATGAGCGCACATTCGGATGAACAACGTACAGTTGTGTCACTTTCTTTGCAACCATTTACTAGTTGTGGAACAACGATCTGTAAATACAACTTCAAAAACATTTCAAGAGTTATATGCATACCTTCAACAAATCATCGGACAAATGATTGACATCACCAACATGACCAATCACAATAGCTGCTGTTTTCCGAGCATCAGTCGAAATATGATTCATTGCTCTTGCGACAGATGACAATAGTTCTCTGTTAATAAAAATAGATCCTTGAAGAATATAGACGGCAGCTCGAAGTGCAGAAGATGCTACAAGCGGGTCAGTTGATACAAATGCAGCCGTCAATGCTCTTCGACAAGCGCCATTTGCTTCCGATGACCATAATCCATCGGCGTTTGATTCACAGAGTTGTTGAAACGCTGCTGCTGTCGATTGTCGCGATCGAACGTTACCTGAGTTTGATTCAAGAGCTTCGAAAGTATAAAATTATAGTTTTTAACTTTCCAATCAAAAATACCTTCTAACACATTATTTTCAGCAGTTTTCCAGTCGTTTTTCCCTCCTTCCTGATGTTTCGCCACTTTCTTGTCACTCATATTCTTTTGAGTTGAAGCAAGCAAATCACAGTCTTTCAATGCGAACATCACGATCTCTGAGGAACTTCTTATTGAATGCGTTAGAGAGAAATTGAAGTGCATCACTTCTGGTTGCTTCGCTGAACTTCAACCTTTTCATAACGATTCGAATCATCGGGAAGAGGAGTGTCAAGTGTGATGCTCCAACAATTTCATCATCGAAAAGAATTGTATCATCTGCATCGTCATCACCAGAATCGACCAAGAATGCTCGCTCGTTGAGCAGGGAGAACATCCTTTGAGTGAGTTGACAAGTGATTCATCATTCCATCCGTTGATCTTATGATGTGCTCCGATGACGCGTAACCAACAACTACCAACAAGATCTTCTGAAAAGTGAAACAATTTGGAATAAGAACTTCGAAAACAAACGAACCTAAATAGTCACCAGAATGTTCGAAACAGGCATCACGATATGCTAAGAACAGTTGAGAAGCTTGTTCAGAAACTAATAGAGATCTTGTGAATGGCATACAAATATCGAATAGAATGTCAGGTCTGTAACTGAAATGTTTAACAATCCATTGGTTTCAAACAAACTAACCTCGCAAATGCACCGCTGTTATCCGCCTTAACAAGAGCACGAACTTTATCCAATTTTGATTCCGCCGACTCAAACAAACTTCGAAGCGCATCTCGAATTTCCTTTTCACAATCCAATTCTTTATCCATGACTTGCTTTTGTTTAGCCAATAACTGTCCTTCTTCCCGTCGTTTTTCAGCATTCAAAATTCCTGGCAAAACTTGTTCAGACATTTCAGCTAATGACACCTGAATCAAAATATATAGTGAAACATAATAATTCATGACTCACTCCGCTCTTTGAGATGAAAGTATTGAGTAACACAGAAGCTGATACATTATCATTGTTTCCAGCTCTTTCAATCAAATAATCAATCAAAACGGGTACACCATCTTCATCTGTTACAGCAATTACCACTTTCTCACATGACTCGATCATCTAAAGAACAAATGTATTACAATAATTTTAATAGTAATCTTACCGGATCATTTTCATCGTTATCCAAAACCTTCGGCAATTGTCTGCTCAATGAGTCACCAGAAACCGATGCTGAACTACACAAGGCATGTATATTGACAGGTGGTTTTGTGAGCTTCGGCAACAGATAGGGAAGCATTGATCGGCTGTTCTGTTTCATCACATCACAAAGACCAGTAAGAATATGATCTTGTTCAGGAGTGAGTTGTTCCAACAATGGTGTGATGATTTCATCAAGTGCCTCGTTACCAACCACATGATACTGAACAGTGAATGTATCAGCTGCAGCTTCGCGTACACTCTCATCCTCATCACAAATCGCTTTTCGTACTGGATTGGTGATAGCAGTGAGATGAAGGTTCATAACTTCCTTGCTCATATTTCCAACACGTTTAGCAACTTCTTCCGATTGTTGATTATTGTCCAAAACTGAAAAGTATCTTCTTTAAGCGTTCTTGGTGTGTTTGCTACAACCATCTTCCACACGTGTCCAGCAGCTTGTCGAACAACAAGAGCAACATCAGATCTGTTGATATACTTTCAATGAAAACAAATTTTTCACAAAATCTCACCTGGCCAAGTAAATTCCAGCCAGAATACGTTCTCTGTCTTTCTGACCTAAAGCCCGAATGATCGTTTTGCATCAGCAGTCGACGATGTTGATTTTCCAGAAATTCCCGAAACATTGAACAAGAAATCACCAATAAGTTGAACTGATGCATAACGAATTCGCCAATTCTCATCCATGAGTGCTAGTTGAAGTTGTGGCAGAAGAAGTTTACGAGCATGCAAACAGTATTGTGAAATGAGACGTTGACCTGCTTTGAGGGTTGATGCTCGAACATATCTGAATCAATTGATTAATAATTAGTTAAAATTTGAATCCTTACTCATTCTCATCAGCGAAAGCTTTGAAAATTGGAGGAACAACTTGTGCCAAATACGGAACAAATCGATCGCCAAATGTCATTGGAAGATAAATATACATGACGTGTTTCACTGTTCGTCGTACAATCGGCATCATGAGAGCAAACGATGGTGCATCAATGTAATGGATAAACTTGGTATTGAGCACAGCTTGAAGTGCGGAACTCGTCTTATTGGCTGGATCCAATAGACCAGTCATCAGTTGATTAGGAACACCAAGAATTTCCAAATTTCTAACAACCTTTACGATTTGCTGCAAAGCTTTCTCTCCACTTTTCTGTACTTTCGATGACGAGTCAGCAAGAACTTCAATGAGTTTCGGCACCGTGTTTGGAAGGCATGAAGAAAGTTGTCGTGGAGCACAGAACGCCATTGATCCGAGTAATTCGGTCTGAAGAAAAAGAAATAAGAGATATTCGAGATATGAGCACTTACTACAGTACATTTCGTTCTCCATGAATCATCATCCAATGCAGCCAACAGTAATGGCATTACCAACTTCGTACCATAAACAGTCATTGACGCCATCATTTCTTTATCCGTATCTTCTGCAGCTTGTCTCACATCCGCATCAGAATCTCCGAAAGTGAGCAACAACTCCGGAATCGTCTTCAAAATGTATGGCTTAATGCAAGCAATCCTCCTTCCCGATGTTTCGCCACTTTCTTGTCACTTATATTCTTTTGAATGGAAGCAAGCAAGTCACAGTCTTTCAATGCGATGATTCCCATTCCTTTCATCAAACCAGCGATTCCATATGTAGGCGCCTCTCTCGAATTTTCGGTACAATTGGTGCCAAACAACGAGAAACTGATTCTTGAACGGTTTGACTCGGTGTTGAAAGTGCTTCAATGAGTCTCGAGACAATGCTTTTGACTTTTTCAGTGGAATCAATATATTGAGCGAGTGTTCCGAGTAAGACTACCAATCCTTGACAACGATTATCATGATCAGCATGTGCTGGAGTCTCATCCGATAGTTTTTCTGAATAATGAAAACATTATGAATATCGAAAAAAAGTTCACAAACCCAAGAATGCCAAAGACGAATCATAACAGAAGCTCCATGTCTCCAAATTTCTCAATTCATTCCTACCTTCCGCATTACAATCCGACAATCCTTCTGAAGCCGCGATTCTGATAAGTTGTTCCGCATCGCTTTCTTCGACTATATTGGATAGGAGGACGAGTGCTTTACCAATTCCAGATCGACGATCGTATTCATCAACTGCATCACGTTGTAGACGACCAACATCATCGAAAACTGCACCACGAACGATTACAAGATCTTCATAGAGCTGAGAAATATTATATGTAACTTTGTATTTTCGATATTTTTCAGACAACATACCGTTTTAAATTTTGTCAATACATTCTTCATTTTCTCCGGATGTTCACTGATATAGTTATATAATGCTCTAGCACCAGATGATCGTGTAAGCTCCGTTGGTGATACACATTCGTCTGAAATGACATTTGGTAATAATGAAAACAGTTTCAGTCAGTGAAACTTGAGCTACACTGATTCAAATAATCTTATCAGAAAAAGGTTGTGTCATAACTGACATCACTTGAATATTAGTAGTACCAAGAATACTGAATAACCAGAAGTATAGCGGCTTGATGCAAATGAATTTAATATTCCAAGAACTCTTATATCACAAAAAACTCACCAACTAAAAGTAGTCCCATGATCGTTTTCACTTGGAAGTGATTATCCGCTCAGAGAGTGTCTGCGACTGATGTCACTTGTTCGATTGGATCACATCGAGCAACATATATTCTAACAAGAATTTCCGTCGAAATTGGATTCTCCAAACCACATTCCACAACGATTCTCATGAGCAATTGTGGTGCTGACAGGATTTCGAGAGCCGAAATACGAACATCGTGATTCTCATGAGTTGTATAGGCAAGTATTTCTCTGACCATTCCAAGCACACGATCACCAATATCATTTGTATCATTCGCTAGACGGAATAGTTGCTTAACCGCTTTGAATGCTGATTGAACCGTTTGTTCGGAATAGTACTCAAAGAGCATGGATGCATAACGTTCGATGGGCAAATTGAGAACATCACGATCTCTGAGGAACTTCTTATTGAATGCGTTAGAGAGAAATTGAAGTGCATCACTTCTGGTTGCTTCGCTGAACTTCAACCTTTTCATAACGATTCGAATCATCGGGAAGAGGAGTGTCAAGTGTGATGCTCCAACAATTTCATCATCGAAAAGAATTGTATCATCTGCATCATCATCACCAGAATCGACCAAGAATGCTCGCTCGTTGAGCAGGGAGAACATCCTTTTGAGTGAGTTGACAAGTGATTCATCATTCCATCCGTTGATCTTATGATGTGCTCCGATGACGCGTAACCAACAACTGCCAACAAGATCTTCTGAAAAGTGAAACCATTTGAAATAAGACCTTCTAAAACAAACGAACCTAAATAGTCATCAGAATGTTCGAAACAGGCATCACGATATGCTAAGAACAGTTGAGAAGCTTGTTCAGAAACCAATAGAGATCTTGTGAGTGGCATACAAATATCGAATAGAATGTACGGTCTGTAAATGAAATGTTTGAAAATGCATTAATTACAAAGACGAACCTCGCAAATGCACCGCTGTTATCCGCCTTCACAAGAGCACGAACTTTATCCAATTTCGATTCCGCCGACTCAAACAAACTTCGAAGTCCATCGAGAATCTCCTTTTCACAATCAAATTCTTTATCCATGACTTGCTTTTGTTTCGCCAATAACTTTCCTTCTTCCCGTCGTTTTTCAGCATTCAAAATTTTTGGCAAAACTTGCTCAGACATTTCAGCTAATGACACCTGAAACAGAATATATAGTGAAACATATTAATTCATGACTCACTCCGCTCTTCGAGATGAAAGTATTGAGTAACACAGAAGCCGGTACATTATCATCGTTTCCAGCTCTTTCAATCAAATAATCAATCAAAACGGGTACACCATCTTCATCTGTTACAGCAATTACCACTTTCTCACATGACTCGATCATCTAAAGAACAAATATATTACAATAATTTTAATAGTAATCTTACCGGATCATTCTCATCGTTTGTCTCGCATGACGCCAATAATGCATCCAAAACCTTCGGCAATTGTCTGCTCAATGAGTCACCATAGACCGATGCTAAACTACACAGAGCATGTACTTTGACTGGTGGTATTGTGAGCTTCGGCAACAGATAGGGAAGCATTGATCGACTGTTTTGTTTCATCACATCACAAAGACCAACAAGAATATGGTCTTGTTTAGGAGTGAGTTGTTCCAACAATGGTGTGTTGAATTCATCAAGTGCTTCGTTACCAACCACATGATAGAGAACAGTGAATGTATCAGCTGCAGCTTCTCGTACACTCTCATCCTCATCACAAATCGCTTTTCGTACTGGATTGGTGATAGCAGTGAGATGATGGTTCATAACTTCCTTCCTCATATTTCCAATAATCTCATGAAGTGCAAGCGCGACACCAACACGTTTAGCAACATCTTCAGACTGTTGATTATTGTCCAAGACTGGCAAGATTTCGTGGATAACTTTGTCACCCATTTTGCGAACCAACTCTCCAAGACAACGAGCACCCATTTGTTGATGAAACCAAGGAGTCGACAACCTGTGTTTTGACATTGTAATTACACTTTCAACTGAACATACCATCTCGAAAAGCATCTTTGTAACTTCTTTAAGCGTTCTTGGTGTCTTTGCTACTACCATCTTCCACACGTGTCCAGCAGCTTGTCGAACAACAAGAGCAACATCAGATCTGTTGATATATTTTTAATTAAAGCAAATTTTAACAAAACCTCACCTGGCTAAGTGAAGACCAGCCAAAACTCGATCTCTGTCTTTCTGACCTAAATCACGAATAATCGTCTTTCCAGCTTGCTCCATTCCCATCGTATCATCTTCATCAGCAGTCGACGATATTGACTTTCCAGAAATTCCCGAAATATTGAACAAGAAGTCACCAATAAGTTGAACTGATGCATAACGAATTCGCCAATTCTCATCCATGAGTGCTAGTTGAAGTTGTGGCAGAAGTAGTTTACGAGCATGCGAACAATATTGTGAAATAAGACGTTGACCAGCTTTGAGGGTTGATGCTCGAACATATCTATTTTTTAGTTAAACTTTGAATTTTTACTCATTCTCATCAGCGAGAGCTTTCAAAATTGGAGGAACAACTTGTGGCAAATATGAAACAAATCGATCGCCAAATGTCATTGGAAGATAAATATACATGACGTGTTTCACTGTTACGATCTTCAAATGCTCGTCGTACAATCGGCATCATGAGGGAAAGTGATGGTGCATCAATGTAATGGATAAACTTGGTATTGAGCACAGCTTGAAGTGCGGAGCTAGTCTTATTAGCTGGATCCAATAGACCAGTCATCAGTTGATTAGTAACACCAAGAATTTCCGGATTTCTAACAACCTATGCAATTTGCTGCAAAGCTTTCTCTCCACTTTTCTGTACTTTCGATGACGAGTCAGCAAGAACTTCAATGAGTTTCGGCACCGTGTTTGAAAGACATGAAGAAAGTTGTCGTGGAGCACAGAACGTCATTGATCTGAGTAATTCGGTCTGAAGGAAAACAAATAAGGATTGTTTGAGATCTGAACACTTACTGCAGCACATTTTGTTCTCCATGAATAATCATCCAATGCAGCCAACAGTAATGGCATTACCAACTTCGTACCATAAACAGTCATTGACGCCATCATTGCTTTAGCCGTATCTTCTGCAGCTTGTCTCACATCCGCATCAGAATCTCCGAAAGTGAGCAACAACACCGGAATCTTCTTCAAAATGTATGGCTCAAAAAGCTTTCCAATTGTACTGCACAAAATCTCCAATGCAAGCAAGCCTCCTTCCCGATATTTCGCCACTTTCTTGTCATTCATATTCTTTTGGATTGGAGCAAGCAAGTCACAGTCTTTCAATGCGATGATTCCCATTTCTTTCATCAAACCAGCGATTCTATATGTAGGCACCTCTCTCGAATTTTCGGTACAAGTGGTGCCAAACAATGAGAAACTGATTCTTAAGCGGTTTGACTCGGTGTTGAAAATGCTTCAATGAGTCTCGAGACAATGCTTTTAACTTTTTCAGTGGAATTAATATATTGAGCGAGTGTTCCAAGTAAGACTACCAATCCTTGACAACGATTATCATGATCAGCATGTGCTGGAGTCTCATCCGATAGTTTTTCTGAATAATGAAAACTTTATGAATATCGAAAAAAAAGTTCACAAACCCAAGAATGCCAAAGACGAATCATAACAGAAGCTCCATGTCTCCGAATTTCTCTATTCATTCCTACATTCCGCATTACAATCGAACAATCCTTCTGGAGCCGCGATTCTGATAAGTTGTTCCGCATCGCTTTCTTCGACTATATTGGATAGAAGGACGAGTGCTTTACCAATTGCAGACCGACGATCGTATTCATCAACTGCATCACGTTGTAGACGGCCAACATCATCGAAAACTGCGCCACGAACGATTACAAGAGCATCATAGAGCTGAGAAATATTATTTGAAATTATTTATTTTCGATATTTTTCAAGGAACATACCGTTTTAATTGTCAATACATTCTTCACTTCCTCCGGATGTTCACTGATATAGTTATATAATGCTCTAGCACCAGATGATCGTGTAAGCTCCGTTGGTGATACACATTCTTCTGAAATGACATTTGGTAATAATGAAAACAGTTTCAGTCAGCAATGAAACTTGAGCTACTCTGATTTAAACAATCTCATCAGAAATAGCTTGTGTCATAGCTGACATCACTTGAATATTAGTAGTATCAGGAATACTGAATAACTAGAAGTATAGCGGCTTGATGCAAATGAATTCAATATTCCAAGAACTCTTATAACACAAAACTCACCAACTAAAGGCAGTCCCATGATTGTTTTCACTTGGAAGTGATTATCCGCCCAGAGAGTGTCTGTGACTGATGCTACTTGTTCGATTGGATCACATCGAGCAACATATATTCTAACAAGAATTTCCGTCGAAATTGGATTCTCCAAACCACATTCCACAACGATTCTCATGAGCAATTGTGGTGCTGATAGGATTTCGAGAGCCGAAATACGAACATCGTGATTCTCATGAGTTGTATAGGCAAGTATTTCTCTGACCATTCCAATCACACGATCACCAATATAATTTGTACTTTCTCACGACTTTCTAAAACATCTGCAAGACATCTATAGGCAATCGATTTCATTCCGGATTGAAGCTTTGATGCCTCCTGAAGTTGAATAACATTTTTAGTTACAAGTTGCTAATAAACGAACCTTGAAAGATGTTGAAATAGCCGGATTCGCATCGTCTAAACGCTTCATCCATGCAACAGCTGCGTTCCATTGAGATTCAGCGGTCTATGATAAGCTGAATACATTTTTAAAGAATTTGATTCATAAAAAAGACAAAACTTACTATCCTTATCAGCTTTTGCCGTCTTCGAAACCACATCTTTTGCAATAGTATCGACTTTTTCAAACTTGGTCACTGATGCAATTTTACTGATACCGTTAAGAGCAGAACTCCGTTGTCAGCCACTTTCGCGGCTTGATAAATAAGATATAATTTAAAAGAAAACAATTTCGACATACCAGTCAATTGATGGAATAATGCATCTAGAACTTTCTTAATAACCGGCGATTGACCATTTTTTGGGAGAGTTACACAAATATCAATGGCATCATCTCGAAACGACTCATCTGACGATTGTAAACATGCTAAAAATGAACTTTAATGTTTTTTGAAACTAAAAAATACCTGTGTTAGTTTAAGAGTATCAGCAGCTGAATCATCCAAAGAAAATGCAACATTTTCAACGATTTTTAGAATTCCGTAGATAGAATCTTCCGGACTGCGAAGTAATGATTTCTTAATGCTTGCCATCATCTCGCTGTCAAACTCCTTCTTCGTGATCAGCTTCACATAATCAGCGCAACAGTCAACAATGTGTTGAGCAGGCCGAGTTTTCGTCAAAAGTGCTTCTCCTTCTCCGGACTTTCTTTTCCCAAATTTTGTGCTTCGTTTTCAACAATCACTTTTACACCTTTGGAATCTTTCAAAAGCTGTCTCAGCTTTTTACTCAAAACTTCCCAACCAATTGAGCTTGCAGAGATATAATAGCACAACACTGATAAAGCGGATATCTGGAAGATTACATATTATTATTGAGACAAGATGAAAACTTACAGCAAGTCCTTGATCGGTTTTCGCGATATTTTCCAAATCAGGTAAAACAAGCAAAGAAATTAGCCACTTTGCTGTTGGAATTTGAGTCATTGCAATAGGATCACTCAAATTAGGCACAATCTTGAGAGATGATACAATTGTTTGTGACAATGTTCTGATTGTAGTCGGATAATCATGCTTTGCCAAAACCAATAGTTGTCGAGAAACATACTGAAACGTTCAAATATACACTATATTCAAATAGGAACATACTTGAAAAGATTTTGGCTGAATATACTTTCGAAGTGACGCTGTTACACTTGTTTTGACCAGTCTCTTCACAAAAGCTTGTTCGTCTTTCGATGCATGATTTACAATATGGTCCATAACTAGCTAAATATCTAATTATACTTTGTGCATTGTTGTTTTATTCTCACCCTCTCGAACAATTGATTACAGATGACACATGTGAGATCACGAAGAAGTTCTTGACACTTTTGATCATCCGTCATGCACTGAAGAAAAAGAAATGATGTAAGATATCCAGCTATTGTATTTTACCGCTGTTGAAGTGGTTGCATTCGATTCTAATCTAGGCGAAGGAATGGCGATTGATAGATCATTTTGGCTTGGCGCTATTAACGAACTGAAGTCCGATGTATCGACGACTTCCGTCATTCTATCATGCAAAATTGGATAAAAACGTGAATTTCGAGGTATGCAAATCGACATTACAAGCAGGAATACATAATAAAATACGCATTGATATCTTAATTTATTGGAACAACATGCAAAAAAAATTGAATACATAAAAGCTATATTTGGGTTGCAAAAAATGAGATTTTTCTTATTGAAATATAAAGCTCGTTAGCTGGATTAACCAACTTTCACGAGTAAGAATGAACAGGTGGGCAAGGAGATATGAGCCAAAGTGTGCAAAATAAAATGGAACATTTAAGCATTCACTCTGCTCGTGAACTCCGTGTTGCTGTAGTTGAGCTCTTTGGTGAATGCTTCCTGCTTCTTGGCGTCGCTGTCTTGTTCACAAATGAACTCTTCTGCTCTGAAAAAGAAAAGCAAACTTCTAGTAATAACAGCAGATCCACTTACGTTCTTTCAGTCCACGAACCTTCTTTTTCTCCGCATCCTTCTTCATCGTCTTTTTCTTCTTATTCTTCTCCGTCGCATCATCATTCGATCGATCAGCTTGTTTCGGGAAGAAATTCTGGAAGGATTCATTTCCATTATATTGCATGACACGTTATATATTCATAATTTACTTTGAAAATATGCTTTTCACACATGTGTCAAACGTATATCTAGATGGAAAATGCAGTTTTATTTCCAAAATATGTCAAAACATTGGTTTTTTGTTGGCGTATTTCATGTTTTTATGCTAAATATCATACATTTCCTTGTGCAGATAGTATCATTTTTGTTTGTCCTGGTTCGAAAAATGGAAAGTTAACCGGTTTCTTTTTTCGAAAACGGATTTTCTGAGCAAATTACTCTTTGGAGCACCTAGATTTCAAGTATTTTTAGTCAGGATTCTTGATAGAACAACAAATCAGCTTATTCTCGAAATTTTTTGGTAGAATTTTAAGCTGAAATGTGCCTCTATCATCACATTGTTTTCAAAAACTTTGATTTCTTTCTCAAATTCAAATAAAAAAGTCCCTCACCTTCTCAAACACATGTTGGTTTTTTTTTCAGCTACAACTTCTGTCGAGCTTTGTCGTTTTGTGATTGGAATTCGCACGCCATCATTCTCAACAAGCACAAAACTATCCACATCAGTCGTCATATTTGATTTGAACATTTTGTCATAACTTTCCTCTGTTGCTTGTCTTGTTACTTCTAGTGGTGTTTTTGTTCCCATTTTGGTGGGGTTTTCTTCTTTTTTCGAGGAATCCGTATTCTGAAATACAGATTCGTTTAAATTTTAACAGTTTAAATCAATGGTTTTTTGAAAATATATTCCTGATAAAGTCTGAGTGTTGAAGAGATTTTTATGCACAATTTTCCAGATACATCAAATTCAGGTATCAATTTTCAGGCAATTTTGAAGAAACCGTTCAGCTCACCTTAATCAATTCAATACCAATTGTGGCATCATTCTCAACACCCGCCAAACTATTCTTATCCTTCTTTTGCTTTTCTTCTTCCTTTGTTGATTGCCCCTGCTTCACACCTTGATCGCCTTTCTTATTCGTCTCAATCACCCCAGCATTCGCATTCTCAACAAGTTCAAAACGATCCGCACCAGTCTTAATTTCCTCCATTGCATTTGATTTGAACATTTTATCGTGTCTTCCTTCTGATGCTGTTCTTACTTCTAATGGTGTTTTTGTTCCCATTTTGGTGGAGTTTTCTTCTTCTTTCGAGGAATCAGTATTCTGAAATACAGATTCGTTTAAATTTTAACAGTTTCCATCAATGTTTTTTTGAAAATAAATTCATAAGAATGTCTGAATTTCAAATTCGGTAAAGCAGTTCAAAATAGGAGGAACAAAACGATTTCTCGCAGATTTTCACCAAATCGTTCTGATGCTTTTGGTTTTTCTACAGGAAAGTATTCGACCCATTGATATGCTTTTTGAGCTTTGCAGATATTGGTCTGTATCTATCTTGAAGCCTTCCAATACTTTTTATATATAAATTTCAGGATACATCAAACTCAGATATTCATTTTCAGACAATTTTGAAGAAAAAGTTCAGCTCACCTCCAGGATATCGACACCATTTTCTGCATTTTGAACAGTCTCCATCCCATCCTCATCTTTCTTGAAAAGTCGCCCTTTTCTACGATTCTTCTTTCTCTGTTCTTCACTTGTTGCTGTACACTTCTTCACAACTTCCTCCCTTTTCTTGTTCAATTCGACCATGCTATCCAATGTATGTGGTGTCGTCTCAATTGGTGAAATAACAACTTGTGGCGAATCGTTTTTCCCAACTCTCGGTGATTGTCGGCCAGTCGACATTGGTTTTTCCTTTATCTACAAGACATTTTATCAATCTAAAAATCTTGAAAATTTGACCTACCTCGTCTTTCTCTTTTTCAGTTGCACTTTCTACCCTCTCATCCATACTTTTTTATGTATCAAATGAGCCAATTTTCACTGACTCTCCTCGTTTTTTCGCTTTTCTGTTCACTGGTTCTTCAACTTCTACTGCTGCACCAGTCTCAACGCCACCATCACCGAATAACATATCCGACCTGTAGAATAGAAATTGTTATAAAACAAACTCAGTATAAAATTTCAGTAATGTTCATCATCGAAAAGAAGGTGTTTCTAAGTTCTTCATCAAAAAAATGCACGAGACTTGCACAGTAACTTGTCCAGGTTCCTCTCTTTTTATAAAATTTTATGATTTTTGATTTTTCATGATGAAACAAACGTTTGGTAGTTTTCGAAAACCGGAACGAAATGAAACATTGAAAATTTTGAAGAAAAAAACATGTTTTCGATTGAAATTTCAATTTTCGTTGGCATTTTTGTCATTTCAATGGACAATTTCAAAAGTATAACTATCAAGAAAAGTTCAACTAACCTGATATCCAATTTATCGACTGCATCGCCATTTGTTCTAATCGAAAAGATCTGAAAATAAAACATTTCAACATGTTCCCGACTCAAAGCACTCACCATCTTTTGTGATTCTGGTGTCATGTTCAAATACACCGTGTCCAATCGAATGCGCATGGGATCTGTAGTACATTCCTTCGGAAGCTTCGGTTTATTGGACTTCTATAAAAAAAGAGTAATAATATTATCAGTTTTGAAAAACTTTGGAACGGAAAAGTATTGAAATTTGAACGCTAAATCCAGTTCGCAATGGGGCGCGCTTGCATACACCACTGTTAATTCAGTTTATTCAGTTTTCTCTTTCTCTCAAGAGAAGTTATTATCAGAATAGAACAATAACAACAATCGGAAAGTCGATAATAAGCTATTCAAGCCTTAAAAGGACAGTTTAATCAATGGGAGTGATGCGAATAAACTGAATTAACAGTGGTGTATGCAAGCGCGCCCCATTGCGAACTGGATTTAGCGTTCAAATTTCAATACTTTTCCGTTCCTAAGTTTTTCAAAACTGATAATACATGGAAATCTAGTCCCTCTCTTACATAACGTTTCCTTGGCGTAATGATTCGAATGTTCATAACAAGCGCGAATCGTAGTTTTTCGCGAATTGGGGCCGATTTCAGAGGAATTGATGATCTTCTGGAGTGATTTTTCACGATTTTCGACGAAAAAATCGTGATTTTCGAGTGTTGGGCAAGACATGAGGGAATGTTTGCTCTTTCTCCGACTTCCATCTGAACATACGAACATTATTAAAGCTTACAAAATAGTTTCCCTCACCGAAAACTTCCGCCGATCCTTCTTTTTGTTAGCAGTAGTTTCTCCACCACTTCCCGCTCCTTCGTCACTTCTCGTTGTTTCGTCAATCGATCAATAAATGTAACTTTTTCTTTATTTTTCCTTTCTTACCCATATGAATAAATTTATTAATATAATCTCTTCGAAATGAGCTCCAATTGTTGATTGATCTGAAAAATAATTTCGCAATCAGCGAATTCGATTGAAAAAAATAGCAGAAGCTCCTTTTCACTGATTATTGATGAATAGAATACAAACTAGCTATAAATCAATTTATTTAACAAAACTGCAATGATTTTTTACACAATAAATTCCTATTTAATCAACATTCCGAAATCAATATGACAAAAAAGTTATTGCTTATTTTTCCAAATTGCATAACCATCCTCTAATTTCGTCATTGTCTTTTGTGGTGCTCCTTTTCCCGTCCAGTTAAGTTATCTGGAATTATAAATGTCCTTTTATCAACATAAAGCCTCGATTTTTTCAAAAATTGCACTAATTTTGTGTCAAAAGTCGCTTTTGTCTTCTTGAAAAAGAAAGACAGCTTCGAATTGTGAAAATTTTCAACTTTTTCTAATACTTCCGCAATTCCATGTTCTTTTTAGTCAATTTTCGGAAAAAAAGTGTATAGTGCCTTGTCCGACAACTATTTGAGTTTCCAAAAGACGTTTCATAATTTTCCCCTTGTAAATCTCCTTCAAAAATAACTCACAGATGAAAAATTTGTCGATTCAATCGTCACCACATGACTCGCCAATCCTTCATCTTGCTTATGTGCATCTATGAAAACATCACCATTATCCTCCTTCTTCTTTCCTCTATCATTTCCATTCTTTTTCTTCTGCTCAATCGTCATCCGATGTTTGTCATCATCCATTGAATTTGATTGTTTTGTATTCTGGAAGGATTCGTTTTCATTATATTGCAACGATACGTTATATATTCATAATTTTCTTTGAAAATATGCTTTTCACACATGTGTCAAACGTATATCTAGATGAAAAATGCAGTTTCATTTCAAAAATATGTCAAAACATTGGTATTTTGTTGGCGTATTTCATGTTTTTATGCTAAATATCATAAATTTCCTTGTGCAGCTATTATCATTTTTGTTTATTCCGGCTCGAAACTTGAAAGTCAACAGATTTCTTTTTGTCGGAAACGGATTCTCTAAGCAAATTACTTTTTGGGACACCTAGATTTCAAGTATTTCAGTCAGGATTTTTGATAAAACAACAAATCGGCTTATTCTTGGAACTTTTCGATAGAATTTTAAGCTGAAATGTGGATACAGTATGGGATATATCTCCCATCTAATGAATAAATTGAAACGTCTCGAACGTTTTCTATTGATCAATGAAACATTTTCTACATCTTTTTTCTCCGGTTCTGCCATTTTTGTGGTTTTTTGATGGATTTTTTCGAAAACATTGTCACCTCCATCGCACAGGAAATTGACACCAATCAAAATGTCCTTTTTACAAGTTCTTATTAGTCAATTTTCGAAAAAAAAAAGTGTATAGTGCCTTGTCCGACAACTATTTCCATTGAGTTTCCGAAAGACTGTTCATAATTTTTCCCTAATGAATCTTTTCAAAAAGAACTCACACAATCATTTTTAATGGCAACTTTCGGTTCAATTAACACCAATGTATCACCCGATCCATTACCAGCACTCTTCTCCTCGATTTTCTTTCTCGTGTTAATATCCTTCTGTCTTGTATCAACTTCTTGCCCCGTCTTTTGACACTTGACAACTGGAATGATATGATATTCAACGCGAGTAATTTACATCACTTTGAAAATTAGTAAATGTCTGTCACTAGAAATTGTCAAATTCATGCTCCGAATGACAGATATCCCCAGTTACAGTAGTTCGTATAATAAAAAAGTGTGGATTTCTACCCACAATCAGTGGAAGTTTCTGATCTACCATGATGCACGAGATCAAGGAAAATGAATAACAAACTAACATGTATTTTCTGATGCTTGGTGGCAGATTTTTGGTTCTCGAGTGACTCCGAATCGCACGTGATTTGATGATGTTGCCTTTTCCTTCTTCATATTTTCGTCATTGGCACTTCTTAAGACAAGTTTCTGAAAAATACAGTACATTTTGTGGATACAGTATACATTTATCATCTAATAAATAAGTTGAAAAGTTTTGAACGTTTTCTATTGGTCATTGAAACATTTTCTATGTCTTTTTTCTCCCCGTTCTGATATTTTTGTGGTTTTTTGATGGGTGTTTTCCAAAAACATTGTCTGTAAAAATGCTTCGAGGAATATCGAATCAAAATACTTATTCGGGCAAAAAAATGT
The DNA here is from genome assembly GCA_963573275.1 of Caenorhabditis uteleia. Classification (NCBI taxonomy): domain Eukaryota; kingdom Metazoa; phylum Nematoda; class Chromadorea; order Rhabditida; family Rhabditidae; genus Caenorhabditis; species Caenorhabditis uteleia. Next base: position 15,777,128 of record OY752135.1, read on the forward strand.
GACAAAACGGGTATTAGGGGTATAATTGTACATTTAAAAAATTTTTAAGTCAAAAAATGTGAGTATTTTGCATAAAAATGGTACAAAATGCATAAAAATCCAATATCTTTGTAAAAAACAAAATTTTAATGGCCTAGAAGAAAGCCGGTGTGTGTAATCCTAGTCCACTGCCAATTATTGCAATTTGAATTCGCGCCAATCGTTTCGGCTGAAATTTCAGTGGAGCAAATTTGCAACTCTGCCTTTTTCAGTAGACGCCAAAGCGATTTACTAAAACACCAGGAGGAACTACAAGTTATACTAAAGCGACTAGAATGAGGACTAATCAAGAAGCAGCTGAGAAAATTCTTGTTAAGATTTCAGTAAGTGTTTAATCGTCTCTTACAAACAAAGTAATCAATTTTCAGAGGTTTCACATTCCATCAAATGAAGCATTAATGCAAGATATTTCCAATCGACTTCATTCATCAGAGGTATTTATTTAAACCTCCCCAGTTTTTCCTACAATATTATCAATTTCCAGGTTCCTACAGTTCTATCATGCCGTGAACAAGCAACAACCGAGTTGCGAAACTTCATTAGAAAAGCAATCGACCCGAAAAGGAGGGAAAGTAGTGCTATGTATATCAGTGGAGTACACGGGACTGGTAAAACTGTCACTGTGTGAGTTTTATTTTCACTTTTTTGTTGAAATTCATATTTTTAGGTAGCTTCAGCAATGGAAAATGATCGAAAATGTCCGCAGTTTGTGTATGTTGAAGTGAATGCGATGATTTTCTGAAAACGAGTATTTGCGGAGAATTACGAACGGTTTGTACTAATTTTTTCACAATTTCCATAGGTTTTCGTTTAGAATCGAGGAAAACAACTTGGAGATTAATAAAGTAACAACAAGCATCGGATCATCTACAGCTCGACAGAAACTTAATATCATGTTCCGAAAAGCGGATAAAAATCGACCGCCGACTGTTATTCTAGTTGATAAGTTGGATAGTCTGTGCAATCGGAAGCAAGATGTATTGTATGATTTATTCAAATAGACATCATTGCCCGAAACGCGAGTGGCATTAGATTTCCCGGAACGACAACTTATTCAAAAAGTTTCTAGTCGAATGGTATTTGTTTGGTTATTTTCATGAGAAATCATTGGAAAACATTTTTCAGGCTGAAAATCGATTGATCTTCCAACCATATTCGCATGAAGAAATAGGAAGAATTATCAAGAAACGAATCGGTGAAACAAAGGTGATCAATGATAATCAATTAGCGTCAAGAAAAATTGGTGGATTGAATGGTGATCTCCGACATGCGTTGGATTTGTAGAGAAGAGCTATTCGAGTTGCGATTGATAAAAAGGCGGATGAAGTTGTTATGGATCATGTAAGATTTTAGCGAGGATTGTATTGTGAAACGATATTCCAGGTGAACAAGGCAACGAAACCAATTTCTGAGCCATATCGAGTGAAACTGGTCAAGTCACTTCATTTCCATAAGTTCCAACTTTTCCGAGCTGTTGCCGCTAATGTAAGCTCTTACATGTTTACTCCCAAAAACAAGAATTACAGCTCCAATACAAAGAAGAAACATTCTTCGGTGACGTTTACAAAACCTACTCATCATTGTCTTCTAATTACTCGGGTATTGAGGCTGTTTCGGATTCAGAAGCATATGAGATTATGTTACAGTTGGCTAGATCAAGGTAATTAAAGAATATCTTGTATTTTCAATAGTTTTTTTTCCAGTTTGATAATCCTTGGCACTGGTCATGTCGGACAGCGTCGGCGGAAGGTGAAACTCGGAATGTCGACAATGGAAGCTGATAACTGTATCAAAGCGGTTGAAGATTAAAAAAAGTTCTAATTGCATTACTTTCTATATTTATCTCTGTTGGATATTTCAATTTATTTGTGTAGAACTATAAAGTATAATCTTTAACTTTGTTCTTTTTTTCTTTATTTCAAAGTTTCAAACTATAAAATACCAACTTAAAATACCACATTTCATCATCATTCATAGGTACGGAGGATTGGGGTTGATCCATAGGTAGGGGTCGACTTGCAGTTGAATTAATGGAAGTCGCAGTCCCATATCTAGCTTGTTATCAGTATTCAGAAACTCGAAAAAGTGCATGTATCGGAATAAAAGGCTATATTTGTTTTTATTTTGTTTAATAACATGTTACCTGCTTGAATGATTTGCTGATGGTTTTATTTTGTTCCAATTTTTATCACTAACATCCTCACTTCATTTTGCTACTAGGTTACATTTGTGGTTTTCATGTGAACTTGCGTGTATGTTGTTTTTGCCAAAGATAAAACAACCTATGCGAAATGATACTGAAGAAGTAAATCAATTATGTCTTATTCATGATCATCACATTATTATCATGGTGTTAGTAGCAAAATAAAGTAAGGATGTTAATGATTAAGAAAAGAAAAATCGAAACCATCAACAAATCATTCAAGCAGGTAACATGTTATTAAACAAAACAAGAACAAAAATAACCTTTTGTTGCCAAATATGCACTTTTTCGAGTTTCTGAACACAGAAAAATGTGTTATGAAGGTGCCCCATAGAGAAAAAGTCACCGAAAGTAACAAAAAAAGCATTGAAACATTTGACTACATCAATAGAATCTACGTTAGAACTGCAGTACTGAGAACTAGGAGGTTTCAGAAAAAGGGGATCAGTAGGAAATTGTCTGGGGAGTCAGTACCGGAATGTTCAACATCGACCCTTCCGGAACTATGCATTGCTTTTTTTTAAACCCCCTAAAATAGTTTTTTTCAGCAGTAGTGTTGAAAAATTGGTCAATGAGTTTTGCACATCAAAAAAGGGACAATGTTGCTTGTTGGAAGGTAAATTTTGAGAGATTTGTGTTTAAGAAATGATGGATTTCCAGGAGAACCGAATTGCGGACGAGAAAGTGTTTTGAGAAAGGTTTTGGATAAATCTGGATTGGAATTGAGGGTTATTAATGTTGGTAAGTGGTGATTTTTCATTTGAAAAGATTCTTTTATATGTTAAAGTCACTTGAAATACGTTTCACACATGTCATATGATTCATTTGTGCTCTGTATCAATGATTGTGATCCATGGCGATCAAAAAACCAATTTGGTCAACCCAACATATTATTTCTTTTTCTTAAAGTGCTATTTAAGGTTTCATCTCCGCCGATCCATTACCCACGAGATTGATGATGAATTCTCAGTATTCCTGATTCGCGATGCAGATGAACTGTTATCAGCACATCAACAAGAATTCTTGTATACAATGGTTGATAAGGCGACTCATTCTTCATGGCTTGTGTTTTTCTCGATCACGAGACATGTAAGTACTTTAGAATAACTCACAGCGAAAATACTTTTTCTTAGAACTTCGCTCCAAAAACTGGAAAAACGAGGTAACTCGAGAATACCGAAAATCCAAATCTGTTTCGATCAATCAGAAGAATGCAGAACATAGCGATCAGTATAAGCAGCTTGTTAGACGATTCCCGGTGGAGAAATGGTTGAAAACTATTTATGAGGTATGAAGTAGACCATCTTGTCGAAAGTTGAAGTTGACAACGGTTTAGAAATACAATTACGACGTTTTGAAACAAGTTGCTGCTCAAATTCTGTCGAAAATTGCGTATTCGAATGAAGAAAAAGCGTTTGAAGATGATAGTGATTACGACAAAAATGATAAATTGTTCGAGGCTGTTGTTGGATTTGCACTTCCTGGTTTCAATCGGAAAATCGAGTTGCTTCAAGGTGAGATCTACTGAAATATCATCAAAATGACTTTATTTAGATCAAACACTACGATCAAGATGTGTATTCCTTTGTGTCCATCGTCTATTGTTCAATAAGAGTCCGGATGGCTCATTTTTGACACCACAAACAACGTATCGTACTGTTTTCCTAGGTATAGTCCCCACTTTCTATCAGTTGTGATAATGTTTTCTTCAGAATTCAAGAAACTCGCCAATAAGGCATTTAAATTGTTGGATGTGAGCAGTGATATGTTCATTTTCCGGGAAATTAATCATTTGATTGATATTGGATTGGTGAGAGGTGATCGGAATAGTAATGCAACGAATGCATCGTTTCGGTAAGTGATTTTAAGTGTTTTTTTTTAATAGAAAATGAGTGGAAAAGATGCTCTTCCTGAAAGCTTAATTGTCTCAATTCGAATCGAGTGACTTGGTCTAGAACGCCGCAAACGTCGCTCAAAGCGAAGAGCTGTTTTTGAGATGTATGCCATTTCAAACATAACAGTAGTTTGAGTTTTGTTTTGAACTACGGTTAAAGAAACGATCAATGGCTTTGTAAATCTAGGCTCGAATAAAACCGATAATAAAGAATATAGTATTTTAAGCCAACTATAATGTTTCAGAAAAGTGTGGCTCGACATGGATCCAGTAACAGCTCAATCCTCACTCAAATTAATCGATTTGCCAAGCTTTGTGTCTGGATTTTTCGATACAACAATCGCCACTTAATTATATTTATATATTTGGACTAAAAATAAAGTATCATCATTCAGTCTGTGTATTTTCTGCATTTTCATTTAAATTGATATTGATACATTTTATCATTGAAGTTTGAAAAATAAGTTTGAGACGAATATGATACGAAACGCGAAAAGAATGAAGACTGATATGCAGTTGGAGGAGAAGAAGGTGTTGTATGTGGTGTTGGAGGGATGTAGCTTAGAAACTGCCAAGGTATGTAAGTTTTTGAAAGTGCGTGATTGAATCGACATATAACCTCAAACTAGCGTCATAAAACCTGGATCTATGCATATATTTATATATTTTTGTGTCAAAGAAATAGGTATTCTCAAATATATTTATCCTCCTTTTTCATGCATAGAACTACACCATTGTGTCATAGAACCGTATTTCTATGCATAGAACGACAAGTTTATTCCATAAAATCACAATTCTATGCATAGAACTAAAATTATATATCTATTAAAAGTTCTATAAAGTTTGAATGAAGGTATCAAGTTCTATGATTAGTATTTTGAGAGAAATATGTAGTTCTATGCTCCTGTAAATCATAGAATCGACATAAAGCCTAAAATTCGATACCATAGATACAGTAGCTCCATCGAACTTGGATCTATGCATAGAATAGGTTCATATATCTTTCGTGTCATAGAAAAAGATGTTTTCATAGATCTTTGAGATATCATTCTATAGAACCATAGATAGGCAAATGAGTAGATCACAAGGGGGTGTGTATGCACACAATACATGACAAAATTTCATAGAACGATCATTTTGCAATTCTTTTAAAGCGTACATTTCACTGTTTTCAGGTGGAGAATACGTAATTCTAAGCAGTGACAAGCACGCCAACTTTATACGAAAACAAAAGAAGGACCCATCCGACTACCGTCCGGACATTCCCCATCAATGTCTCCTCAATCTTCTCGACAGCCCATTGAATCGTGCTGGTAAACTGCGAGTTTCCTTCAGAGCATCGAAAAATGTGCTAGTTGATGTCTCACCGCAGTGCAGGATTCCAAGAACTTTTGATCAATTCTGTGGATTGATGGGTAGGTTGAAAAGAGATTTTTATCAAAGAAAATAAATGTTTAGTCCAACTATCGATTCGTGCTGTTGAACGAAAGGATGATATTGTTCAGGTATTTTATTAATAACATTTTTTCAGTCGCGATTCATGAAAGCCCTCGCATATTGTCTCGATTCGGAATGTTCGGAATATCTCACATGGTTCAATCAAATGAACAAGATGCGCGAGTGGAGGAAGAGATTGCAGTTGCAGAACAACAGATCGAAGTGAATATGGAACATATACATCTAGTTGCAACTAGGAATGAAGTGCCAGTTGTCGAACAACAAATAGAAATGACACAACCTGTTGAGGAGTCACAAATTATCACTGAAACAACTCAACCAGAAGTTGAGAAAAACCGAGTTGAACTGATGGACAAATCGGCGGACGTTGTTGTGACGAACACGGAAGATGCGACTGAACAAGTAGAATCAGATGACACAATTGAGAGCTCAAAAGATACACAAGAATTATCAACAATGGAAGGCACAGTACAATGGACGGCAAAAGCAAGGAATCGCAAAATAGTGGAAGAACTGCTAATGTTATCGTCGGAAAGTGAGGATGAATACTATGATGCACAAACAGAGACCACGACTCGGCGGTGGGATGTTCAGTGATTCCGATGACACTGATTTCTGTATCGATGATGGAGAATTAGTTGATGTTGTAGTTCCAAAATCCGTTGTTCCATTTACTGATGAAGAAGATGAAGAAGCTGAAGGACAGGAATTGATGATGATGACGGCAGCAGCTGTGAAATCCAGAATAAGAAGTGTTGGAAGACCAAGAATAGTGAAGAAGACGGATGATGAGTTGGAGACACCTGGAGCAACATCAAGTACTGCGGATAAGATTGAGAAAGTTGGAAACAACGATTCTCATTGGGCCGATTCGTGAAGGAAGACAAAGGAAGGATGCGAAACTGGCGACAATTAGAGATATCAAGGAAATGTCAAAGAATGCACAAATGAAAGTGACGAATGAGTATAAAGCTCAATTGAAACAAGCATCGAAATTGAAGAAGTCAGTGACTGAGATCGAGTTGTTGATGAAAGAGAAGGGGATAATACTTGGATCATCTATATCATCATCAGCGGATGATGCAGTTGATATTATGATTGAGGTATGTTTATTTATAATTTTATTCGTTCGTTTCAGTATCTCCAAACAAGCAGTCATTCGGATATGTGACAAGTGTTACTACAACATCGTCAAAAAGGGAATACGATGTAACTGGTGAATAATGATGAGCAAAACTTCCTACAAGTCTCAGTCTCACTCAATACTGATGATCAGAACTTGTAAGATTGTGTCAATCAAATTATGGCTGATATGGAAGAGGTAAGATTTTTCTGTTTTCAAATGAAGTTCAGGCGAGGAAATGCGAAAGTTCTACGGAAGTGTATTCAAATGAGAAACGTACTCGAAACACAGTCAGTTGATGGTGGATCGACATCCGATACAATTGGATTGATCTCGTTTGTTCAATCAATCAAGAAACAAACAAAGATCGGACAAGATGGTGTTGATTTGTATAGATCGTCTCAACGACTTCTTACACAACAAAGATATCCATTCCCAGCTCAAGGCTTCACTTCGAAATGATGTGAATCAAACAATTCTAGCGACAACTTCAATTGTACACGAAACGAGTCGATGATGTGTTGGGAAAACAATGGGAGAATCATGTGGATGGACGACAATTGAAGGATGATGAATTTACAAACGAAGCTGGAAGATGAAATGGTGGAGAAGAGAACTGGTGAAGCATTGACGGAATGGAACAAGAATAAGCCAGTCGAAGGAGCATTGAGACGACAAAATGCATTGACAGTCATTCGAAGCGAAATTGAGCAAGTTGACAGAGGAAAGGAACAAGATGAGAAAGACAAGGACAGTGCACATGCACCATCGAAGAGATATAAGTTGTCAGTTGCTGCAGAGGAACTGTCGGATATGAAGGAAGTGTGGAAGGCATCGCAACCTGGGAATCGATGACACAAAGGAGAGCACATTGGCAGTCAATTCAACCGAGGGGATCAATGTGATAGGATAAGGTACTTCAACTCGATCAAATTACAAATTTGAATCATGGATTGATGCTTGTTGGATCGATTAGAAGTGGAAAGACGATGGCTTGGAAGGTTTTGCTCAAGGTTTGTATAATTCTGAACACCAAACCACTTTTTGAGGAATGGATCGAGATGGTACAAGCACAAAATTGGCAGTTGAAAGAAATCAAGTCGATGGAAGAGACTGTCTACAGATGAAAGTGAACTATCATCCGGATAGCTTCGTTCTTTATAATAAGGAGGTTTGCTTTTCTATCAAAAATTGAAAAATGTTCAGGTTAGTCACTTGAAAAACATGGGATTCCGTGTACCATTGAACATCGTTAATTGATCGAAGCAATCCGAACATTCGAATCTGTAAATGCAGTATTGGCATATGTCAAGTGTGTTGATTCAGTATTGGCGAGCTATCGAAAGGATATTCAAACGAAATTGTTGGAAGATCTGCCACCAGAAACGCGGAGGTAATTTGTTTTGAAATTTACACATTTTTTGCAGCCACTGGCTCCTGGAAAACGTCATTCAGCTAGAATACGTTCACAAAGTCGTCATACGAACTATAGCGAAGTTTCACCATCACCTCCAGAAACACCAGATCAACGCGCAGAAAATGATCAACGAAAGCGATCATTTTCTAGGATACGAACACTTTCAACTGTTTCATCTGACTCGAAATTAGTGAAAACTGTTGCTTCTGAAAAAACTCCAAATCTTGATAATAGTTAGTTTTTTTTCGATCAACTGGCTTTGCGTTCATATAAATTATTGATACATTTCCGCGTTAAAATCTTTCATCTCATAACTGTCTCGATTCGTGACAATATACTAAAACAAACACGTGAAATTTCAAAAAATTTTATTCATTGCTATAGTTACGAAAGGAATTTCCACGCGGAGGGGTATTAATTCAATTACATACGTTTCAACTTGTTCATTCTAGAACTGTTCGAGCCAATGGATCGTAGCCAACGAGCAAGAGCAAGAACCGTTTTGAGGAATGAGCCAATTTCAAGAACACCGTCAGCTAGTAGAGAGAATAGTACTGATCAGGTATTGAAAGTTGAACATTTTAATGTTAAAATCATGTGTTTTTAGAAATTGGAGAAGAGAACGACTCATTCATCACTAGTAACAACACCACTACCAATACTTCGACGAACAGCTTCATCAAGTTCGAACGGGAGGATTTGGAATTGGCAAATGAACAAGATGCTCAAGTGGAGGAAGAGATTGCAGTTGCAGAACAACAGATCGAAGTGAATATGGAACATATACATCTAGTTGCAACTAGGAATGAAGTGCCAGTTGTCGAACAACAAATAGAAATGACACAACCTGTTGAGGAGTCACAAATTATCACTGAAACGGCTCAACCAGAAATTGAGAAAAACCGAGTTGAACTGATGGAAAAATCGGCGGACGTTGTTGTGATGAACACGGAAGATGCGACTGAACAAGTAGAATCAGATGACACAATTGAGAGCTCAAAAGATACACAAGAATTATCAACAATGGAAGGCACAGTACAATGGACGGCAAAAGCAAGGAATCGCAAAATAGTGGAAGAACTGCAAATGTCATCGTCGGAATGTGAGGATGAATACTATGATGCACAAGCAGAGCCCACGACTCGGCGGTGGGATGTTCAGTGATTCCGATGACACTGATTTCTGTATCGATGATAATCAGTTGATGTTGTAGCTCCGTTGTTCCATCTACTGCTGCTCCAGAAGCCGTTGTTAAATCAAATTTTGCTCCGGAATCCGCTGCGCACCATACTGGAAATCCATAAGATCATCAGTTAGGAAGGTGGTATCAGTTGAGAAAGAGGCGAAGCCAGTGCAAACGAAACAACAACAACAACCACAAAAATTGAGTGAACCTGAAAAATCTCCGGTTTGTATTTTTACTTTTCGTTTGTTTTAATTCAGGTAACTGCGGAAGATCTCGGTTAAGACACAAGTGACGATAGTGAAGATGAAGAAGATGAGGGACAGGAATTGATGATGATGACGGCAGCAGCTGTGAAATCCACAATAAGAAGTGTTGGAAGACCAAGAATAGTGAAGAAGACGGATGATGAGTTGGAGACACCTGGAGCATCATCAAGTACTGCGAATAAGGCTGACAAAGTTGGAAAAAGGCGATTCCCATTGAGCCGATTTGTAAAGGAAGACAAAGGAAGGATGCGAAACTGGCGACAGTTAGAGATATCAAGGAAATTTCAAAGAATGCACAAATGAAAGTGACGAATGAGTATAAAGCTCAATTGAGACAAGCACTGATGTTGAAGAAGCCAGTGACTGAGGTCGAGTTGTTGATGAAAGAGAAGGGAATGATACTTGGATCATCTATACCATTATCAGCTGATGATGCAGTTGATATTATGATTCGAGGTATGTTTTTTATGATTATATTCGTTTGTTTCAGTATCTCCAAACAAGCAGTCATTCGGACATGTGACAAGTGTTACTACAACGTCGTCAAAAGGGGAATACGATGCCACTGGTGAATAATGATGAGCAAAACTTCCTACAAGTCTCAGTCTAACTCAATACTGATGATCAGAACTTGTATGATTGTGTCAATCAAATTATGGCTGATATGGAAGAGTATTATAGGTAAGATTTTTCTGTTTTCAAATGTTCAGGCGAGGAAATGCGAAAGTTCTACGGAAGTGCAGACAAATGGAGAAACGTATTAGAAACACAGTCAGTTGATGGTGGATCGACATCCGATACAATTGGATTGATCTCGTTTGTTCAATCGATCAAGAAACAAACAAAGATCGGACAAGATGGTGTTGATTTGTATAGATCGTCTCAACGACTTCTTACACAACAAAGATATCCATTCCCAGCTCAAGGCTTCACTTCGAAATGATGTGAATCAAACAATTCTAGCGACAACTTCAATTGTACACGAAACGAGTCGATGATGTGTTGGGAAAACAATGGGAGAATCATGTGGATGGACGACAATTGAAGGATGATGAATTTACAAACTAACTTCGAAGATGAATTGGTGGAGAAGAGAACTGACTGGTGAAGCATTGACGGAATGGAATAAGAATAAGCCAGTTTAAGAAGCATTGAGACGACAAGATGCATTGCCAGTCATTACGAAATTCGAAGCGAAGTTGAACAAGTTGACAGAACTTTTTTTTTATTTTTCCTTTCTTACCCATATGAATAAATTTATTAATATAATCTCTTCGAAATGAGCTCCAAATGTTGATTGATCTGAAAAATGATTTCGCAATCAGCGAAATCGATTGAAAAAAATAGCAGAAGCTCCTTTTCACTGATTGTTAATAAACAATAAAAAACAAATTAGTCGATTCATGTTTATTTCTCATTTTATGGTTAATATATTACATGACAAATGTGGCAATTACTAATCGATAAAAAATAGCACAAAGTTCAAGAATTCAATAGTCATTCAACAATTACACAATTTCAGTACACAGTTGCACAACACTACACAATTTCATATCATTTTGATATGTCTTTATCTTATCATTTTTCTAATGAAGTTCATTCAGCAGTAAAGATTAAAAAAGAGAAAGTAGATGGATATTCACACGCAGTAATGTATTAATAATCATCAATGTTTCACTAGTATCACCAAATTCTGTTCAATTATAAGTCCATATCCTGTATCTCATTGTTTTTTATGGTCAAAGAATTTCAATCCCATAAATGATTCTGTTGTCAACAAGTATCACGGAATTGCATGCATTTTTCAACGTTCACCCATCGAATTAACCATTTCTGATTAAGTTGAATTGAGCACAATATCAGAACGATGTATGGATTAATATGTTCATATTTGAATTTATATGTTTTCAAATCGGCTTGTCGGAAGTTTTTTAATTTGCTTAATCGAAATATGTGTGGAAACGCAAAAATCATCGACAAAGTGCAGTACTTTCATATTTTCACTTCAAACAATCAAACTCAAATTTGAACTTTTGGTTCACTCATCCATCATACGCCCATTGTGCAGAATTCAATTTAATCCAAGGTTTTAAATTCATGGATGCATATTCTCATATTCTCAAGTACTACTATTTCTCAACAGTCACATTGTTCGTCTTCCCGGCTCAAAAGATCCAAATTAACCATAACTGAACACTAGCATCGAAATATCGCACAAGTAACTGGTGATATAGTGATATACGGGACTATCAATGAATATTTTGGGGGAAATACATCATAACACAAGCACTATAACTGATCAGAAAACTAATATTGACAACCTTGAAAATACAAGAAAATGTGAAACAATTCGATCAAATATGGGTGGAAACAATCAAAACTGGGAACAAATAAATGATATGAGATAAGAAGCAAATCTACCTCTTCCTTTTGGTGATATTCCGGCACGTTGATGGACTCTGGATGATTGGAGCTGGTGTAGTTGTATCATCCTCAGCCGTTGACTTTTTGCCTTTTTCCTTCTTGAATTTATCAAACATCCGTATCAACTGCTCCTTCGATTTTTGTGATTCAGCACACTTCCCGGTCCAATTGAAATTTCTGTAATTATATGATATTCACTATGTTATTTTATGATTTCTTACCTGATGAATTCATGAAACACTGCGTCGCCATCATAAGTTTGTAATATTGATTCCGTATCAGCTGTGCTCATCCTACAAATCGTCACCAATCGTTGCCTTATATCCGTATCAATCTTATCCAGCTCCTATAAAAATTCGATTAAAACACTTTTATTGAGTAGTGGACTTACTTTGACAACTTGTTGACATAGAACTTCCGTTGATTTTTGACCGAATTTTTCAAGTACATCAATTGCTCGAGTCTTGTCATTCTTGAATGCATTCGGCAATTTATTGATAACGGTCTCACAAGAATGATTTGGGCATTTTTCCAGGAACTTTTCGATCTTTTCATATTCCTTTGAAATTGTCACTGCCATCAACACATGCCCAAATTTTACTCCCTGAAATTCACAAACTGTGTTAAGTCATATATTGAAAAAAAAACCTTGACATTTAATAATTCCCCAAATACTGATTTCAATTCCTTTCTTGATAATGATCCAACAACATCAATCGAGTATCCCGATTCTTGTACAATTCTTCGTATGCTTTTGACCTAGAAATTTTTCAATTTGGTATGTTTCATAATCTATCCGTATACCACTGCAGCACTTGTCCAGCCTTCGTCTCCATTCTTTCTTTCCAACACTACATCTAATGGTTCTTCACCAAATATTCCGTTTCGAGATTGAAGCTGCAAATTACAGTATTCACAATGGTTACAGTTTCTATTCCATTGTTACAAAACTATCATATCATTACTACTACTTTTATCCATCTTTTTTGTCAAATTATTATTCCCTAGTTCCATTTTTAAATCCTTTTTTCAATATGTATATTCCATTTTTCTATTCTCTGCTCATCGAACTGGAATAAAATATGCATAAAACCAGGTGTTGTGAGAATCTATGACATAGAATATGAGGAAAGGTCATAGAATTTGGAAGAATGAAAGATTCTATGCTTAGTTGGTCTAATCAATGTTTTGGCTATCGCTTAGAATCAGCGTTCTGAAAGCCTGTTTTTGTTTTTCGAAAGGATAACAGAACGATTTTTCAAGCAAAAAAAACTATAATGCATACACATTTATTTAGAAACAATCTGTAAAATAAGTGAACCGTAAGATAAAAAGAATAAAGCTTACAAATACGACATTATTTACAAATTTAATCTTTCTTGACGCGAGCGCACGACAAACGATACGAAATTGAGTTGTAAAAAACAAAATTTTAATAGCCTAGAAAGCCGGTGTGTGTAATCCTAGTCCACTGCCAATTATTGCAATTTGAATTCGTGCCAATCGTTTCAGCTGAAATTTCAGTGGAGCAAATTTGCAACTCTGCCTTTTTCAGTAGACGCCAAAGCGATTTACGAAAACACCAGGAAGAACTACAAGTTATACTAAAGCGACTAGAATGAGGACTAATCAAGAAGCAGCTGAAAAAATTCTTGTTAAGATTTCAGTAAGTGTTTAATCGTCTCTTACAAACAAAGTAACCAATTTTCAGTGGTTTCACATTCCATCAAATGAAACATTAATGCAAGATATTTCCAATCGACTTCATTCATCAGAGGTATTTGAACTTCCCAGTTTTTCCTACAATATTATCAATTTCCAGGTTCCTACAGTTCTATCATGCCGTGAACAAGCAACAACCGAGTTGCGAAACTTCATTAGAAAAGCAATCGACCCGAAAAGGAGGGAAAGTAGTGCTATGTATATCAGTGGAGTACACCGGACTGGTAAAACTGCCACTGTTCGGCCAGCGCTCTTTGACTCGTTCAATCTTTGACTCGCAGGATCTTTGACTCTTAAGATCATTGACTCGAAAGTTCTTTGACTCGGTTTTCGATGGTAGGATCTTTGACTCATGAAGTGCTTAGGATCATTGACTCATGAACTAGGATCATTGACTCATAAAAGTTCTATTTCGCAATATTGTTCTGCATTTTGAATACGACTATTTTTTACACAGTTTTTGTGAATTTAGTTTATCATAATAACAATATAAAAAACAAAACATGCAAAAGGTGAAGTTTTCGACTTTCGACTAATCGACTGAATACTCTCTCCGACTACTTTTGAACAGAAAAACATGAAAACAAACAATTTAGATGTGAAACAAGTAACAGAAGAGAAAAAACAAAAAACATCGGATGATTTACGGCGAAGGGAATCTCTTTGTGGCCAATCGCTTTCTGAAAAGAAGATGGTTTCCTATAAGAATAACTCATATCGTTACCTTTTGATATTAGTTTCTTCAACTGGGGTTGTTTTTGCAAACGACTTCAAAGTGTCTGAAAGGGACTTCATAGTCGCAGAGTAACTTTGGAGTTTCCTGGAACAGTTTTTATTACAAAACATCAGAAATAACTTGAAAATATACCTATGTTTGGAAGAATCATTCTCTTTTCGACTTGTTTCGGGTTGGACCGTGTTGGAGTCTTTGTCTTCATCATCTGATGACTCACAGAAATTGTGAGTGAATGGATTTATTTTTTTTTTTTCGATTCCTAAATAAAATACTTTAATTGTATACTGTTGACGGAAAAACCTTTTGGGTTCGACTATTGGCACAGTTTGAAGTGAATTCTCTGGAGTGTCAATTGTTAGCCGACTGAAATAATTTGTCCAAAAGTTTCGAAAAACAGATGAAACCTCGTATTGTTGTTAATCACATCCGATGAATTGTTAGTGCCATCCAATATGGTATGATCCAGATTGGGATTCTCATCGTTTTGATCAAGAGAATACACAATTTCATCATCCGACTTTGTCAAGAATGTGTCACTGACTTCTTTGCTGGAGTCCAAAATATCCGACTGTGTTTCGAAGAGGATTGAATCTAGTTCATGCAGAGTAGTTACCCCAACATTCGATCCACTGCAATAAATAATTAGTTGTTTAAAAAATAACAAGCTAAACTGACAATGAGACATTGTCCAATCTTCGAATGTCGTTGTTTTTCGAAAATTTGGTGCACTTCCGACTTCCCGGTTTCTTTCCTTTCACCAAATCATTTGTTTTCATCAGTTGTTTGTGAACTGTCACTTGTTGGCATTTTTCATTCAGGTGCAGGAACTCAATATTTCTTTGATGTTCGTCGAGCGACAATAATACACAGCACCTTGAATAAATTATGTATTATTTGACTTATATTGAAATTGAAACTTACAAGTGGACACACAATGCGACTGGTAATGTTTCATCACATTTGGTACACAACAAGTGACGATTTTCTTGTCGTTTGACTTTGTAAATATCATCATTTTTCGATACAATGTATCCGTCGCGAATACTATCACATGTCCAACTTTCGGCATCAATGAATGTCTCTTCCATTAATTCTAGATCGACTTCTGGAATGATTCAGAAAATAAGTTATAATGTAGCAAAAAATTACTTGATAAAAGAAAACTTGGTAGGTCGAACGCCAAAATTGTTGCTCCAAGAAATTGAAGATTCTCAAGTTCTTTTTTTTTGTTTTCCGGTGATTTTCTCACAAATTCCACGTCGAATTCGTATTTCACCTCATTATCTCTGGCGTACAACGACTTCAATAACTGCTGCATTTGAACTGAAACCTCATTGCTTCGAACATCGTATGTTACGAACTCACGCTTTCCGACTTCAAGCAATTTTTGTGCACAAACGGACGACTTCTCTTGTCGCAAAATTCTCAATTTTATTTTTCCATTGAAACATTCGAGAGCATTGTTGGTTGGATAATGATAAAGGAACCCTCCTTTCAAGCGGGCAAACCAAGATACCTTTTCGAACAAATCAATCTTCCGCATTTTGAGCCTGAATGAAAAGTAAAATGAAAAACAAAGAAACGATAAGTTACCATTTGATATACTTTTCTTCTATATCGACTTTACTGATCTTCCTTTCCATATCATCCATTGAAAGACTAGACAAAATGCATGCATTAAGCGATGACCCATTCTGAAAGGAAAAATAAGTGAGCTAGACGCTATTTCAACATACTTCTCTTCCAAAAACGAGCGACTCATATCTTGAGTTGGAAGAATCAGCGGACAATACAGTCGGAATATTAAATGAAAATCCAGATGAAACAACCTCGGACTCGATGCCACTATCTTCCGGAGTATCTGGACAATTGAGAGCATGCTCACCATTGACACTCCTTAATTATTACGATACCACACATATCAGCTATGGAGAGGAAGACGAGTCGTTGGACAAAAGACATGTTGAGTTTGATGAAGGTGCTGGCCCTGCTCCGCCTGCTGTACCATTAGTTTGGGACGAATATTTGCAAGACTTTGTAGCAGAGTCGAGTCTTTCGTCCGGAGGAGAAATGTCGACAATTCATCACATGAGAGTCGGTCGTATTTGGAATACTGATTCACACGAATATAAGCAAGTCGAGTTGAAACAACTACGTCCAGCAGTTTTTGAATCGATCGAGTCGGATAAAAATAAGGTAAATTTCATGAAAATTTGAAAGATTTCAAGATGGCGAAGCCATACAGTGATTAAAAAACATCATTGATGTAGAAAATTAAACGAGATTTGTTTAGGAAAACAAGATTCCGATTGAACAATCGATGAAAGCTGAAGAGAGCCATAACAAGAAGAAACCAAAACCGTTCTCAAGATTTTCCGGTCTGGACAGCAGTGATCAGAAGAAGAAGGCGTCAGCAAAAGAGAAGTCGGAAAACTTATCGAGCAGTGCTGAAAACGATGTTCGCAAAGTGAGTTATATTTTCTTGAATAGGAAAATTAGAAATTTCGTCAAATGACCAGGCCATAATAACCTAAAAAAGTATTGATAATGCAATGAGACAAACGTCGTTTCAGAAACTGGCGCAGCCTCATGAGTCGGATGTTGTGCAACTGATCAATGGAAAAACATTGGAAGAAAGAAGAAAAGAGCTGAAAGATGAGAAAGTAGCTGAGAGAAAGGAATTGAGGCAACACACGCACGATATCAAACGAAAACAAACGTGCCCGTTTGATGCAAAAGGACATGACACAGCGGATTGTACCACAAGCATAGTCGGAAAATTTCAAGCGATGAAAGCAAGGAAACTATGTTTTATTTGCTGTCGTTACCACTCAATAGTCGGAGTGCGTGGTTGCCGGACAAAAGCAGTTTCAAAAAATTTGCACTGTTATCTGTGTGACTCTTTGACGCATATGGCCATCATGCATTCCTTTTTCGAGGATTTATCTGTGTTGAGAATGCTGTCGATCGAAGGATTTCAATTGAGCGAAGAAGAATGGAACATTCTTCGAGCATTCTTCGGATTCGAATGGAATGTTCAGCAAGATTGGAAAGGATGGTTCGAGGAAGAAAAGTCGAGAATGAAGAAGGAAAAAGAAGATCGAGACAAGAAACCTTGAATAGTCGGAGATAATTCATATTTCCTTTTTCTTCTCTTGTGTTCAAACAGTCGGGGTTTTTTGTGCACCATTTATTCTTCTCCCTCGTTCTGTACATCATATTTTGTCCCAGTAGGGTTTCACTTTTGCATTTATTTGATACTCGATTGTATCATGTTCACTTGAAAGACCGAAACAGTCGGTTTACTAATAGAATAATCATATTCGATATGTCTGTTTAATAAAGTGAAATTATAAAAATGGAAGTAGTAATTGTGTATTAGAGGCATGTCCATACAAATATCTGAATGATATTCCTTGATTATGGAATATAATCAAGACAACGAATTATGAAATTATCGATTTCATCATATTTTTTGTAGGGAATAGTCGTTTTGTATAGTCGTGCCGCTGACGAAGCAAAGATGCCATTTTTGAGTGACGATGAAATCGGTCGAGTCGTTTTGGATAAAAGGTAGTTTCAAATTATATTCATATATTTATTGAAAAATTTCGTTCAGTTTGAACTTGTCGTCCATTTTACTGCCATATCCCACTTTTCAAGTCGGTGAAAATGAAGTGATCTACAAATATGGAGCTGAATTGTTCGCTGAAGGAATTGTAACAAGAGATTCGCACAAATGGACAACTCGAACTCAAGGTTGGTCACTTTTTATAATGAAATAGTTGCAATTGTCGTTATAGATTCTTCGAAAAACGTACGAATTCGAACTGAGCGGAAAACAATTCAGCAACAAGACGTTACAATCTATAAATGTCAGTCGGTAGATTGCAGTCACTTGTTCAAAACAGTAAGTTTTGTTCCTTGTGAAGAGTATAGAAAAATGTCTATTTAGGTCGTAAAAACAAGTGATTACGTGTTTGTTCATTACAAATACACCGGATCTGGCTATGTTCCTCCCTTAAAGTCGACGTATAGATTATCAAGTAAGGCACTATATTTAAAAACCAACACTAGTTGTTTCAAACAGAAAAAGATGCGGACGAAATTGCGAGAGCATTGAATGGCCGTACAGTCGATGATGCATATCAATATTTGAAGCAAAACGGATTCGAATACTCCCATCTTCAAGTAAGGCTTGTACCCTAACCAGACTATTCCAATTTTTAAGGTCAAAAATAAAGCCAGATTCGCTGATAATGTCATCAAAAGGCGAGCTAATCAGCACATTGTCTCGATTCCAGCTGAAATCGCGAACTTTTCAGCACTCAACTCGGATTGTAGTTATGAAACATACACAGGTATCAAAAAAAAACGTGAACATATGTTATAAGACAAGTATTTCCAGATTCAGATGGCACATGCACCAGATTTCATCAATTTCTGAGAGAAAATATTGCTATTTTTTCATCCATGTGCCCATCAGTCGAGGATTATGACGATTATCAAAAAGAAGTCGATGAAATTCTGAAATGTGATCGAGTAGAAGCCAAAAAAAGAGTCAATCAACTGATGAGTCGGTGCGATAACGGTTATAAGTTTCCTTCTGGTTTATCAGTCGACACAACATTTTCCTTGACGAATGAGCCGGTGACATTGCTCATCGGACAACTTCCACTATTCAAGTATGTTTTGAATCATATAACTTCATGTTAGACTTTTTTAGGTCGAAAAATTCCGGAAAACATCGCCACTTGCTCTTAGGCTATATGATTTCGTCAACAAGAAAAGAAGATAATCATGCGAAATTCGCGGAGTCGTTTGCAAAAGTTTTCCGGGAAGAAGCAAACGGAAATCGTGTTCCGTTTGTCATGTCTGACTCGGAGACATCACTAAGGCACTATGCCGAGGTAAGAGAACCACGCCAAACCGTCAAAAAAAGATTTATTGAAGAGCCTTGACACAACTCATCTGCTCTGTTCATTGCATTTGATAAAAAATATGGAAGCAACTAAGCCGTCGTCCAGTCGGAACGCTTTTGACAAAGCAAAGTCGCTCGTTTTTGGAAGAGAAGTATGTTGAAATAGCGTCTAGCTCACTTATTTTTCCTTTCAGAATGGGTCATCGCTTAATGCATGCATTTTGTCTAGTCTTTCAATGGATGATATGGAAAGGAAGATCAGTAAAGTCGATATAGAAGAAAAGTATATCAAATGGTAACTTATCGTTTCTTTGTTTTTCATTTTACTTTTCATTCAGGCTCAAAATGCGGAAGATTGATTTGTTCGAAAAGGTATCTTGGTTTGCCCGCTTGAAAGGAGGGTTCCTTTATCATTATCCAACCAACAATGCTCTCGAATGTTTCAATGGAAAAATAAAATTGAGAATTTTGCGACAAGAGAAGTCGTCCGTTTGTGCACAAAAATTGCTTGAAGTCGGAAAGCGTGAGTTCGTAACATACGATGTTCGAAGCAATGAGGTTTCAGTTCAAATGCAGCAGTTATTGAAGTCGTTGTACGCCAGAGATAATGAGGTGAAATACGAATTCGACGTGGAATTTGTGAGAAAATCACCGGAAAACAAAAAAAAAGAACTTGAGAATCTTCAATTTCTTGGAGCAACAATTTTGGCGTTCGACCTACCAAGTTTTCTTTTATCAAGTAATTTTTTGCTACATTATAACTTATTTTCTGAATCATTCCAGAAGTCGATCTAGAATTAATGGAAGAGACATTCATTGATGCCGAAAGTTGGACATGTGATAGTATTCGCGACGGATACATTGTATCGAAAAATGATGATATTTACAAAGTCAAACGACAAGAAAATCGTCACTTGTTGTGTACCAAATGTGATGAAACATTACCAGTCGCATTGTGTGTCCACTTGTAAGTTTCAATTTCAATATAAGTCAAATAATACATAATTTATTCAAGGTGCTGTGTATTATTGTCGCTCGACGAACATCAAAGAAATATTGAGTTCCTGCACCTGAATGAAAAATGCCAACAAGTGACAGTTCACAAACAACTGATGAAAACAAATGATTTGGTGAAAGGAAAGAAACCGGGAAGTCGGAAGTGCACCAAATTTTCGAAAAACAACGACATTCGAAGATTGGACAATGTCTCATTGTCAGTTTAGCTTGTTATTTTTTAAACAACTAATTATTTATTGCAGTGGATCGAATGTTGGGGTAACTACTCTGCATGAACTAGATTCAATCCTCTTCGAAACACAGTCGGATATTTTGGACTCCAGCAAAGAAGTCAGTGACACATTCTTGACAAAGTCGGATGATGAAATTGTGTATTCTCTTGATCAAAACGATGAGAATCCCAATCTGGATCATACCATATTGGATGGCACTAACAATTCATCGGATGTGATTAACAACAATACGAGGTTTCATCTGTTTTTCGAAACTTTTGGACAAATTATTTCAGTCGGCTAACAATTGACACTCCAGAGAATTCACTTCAAACTGTGCCAATAGTCGAACCCAAAAGGTTTTTCCGTCAACAGTATACAATTAAAGTATTTTATTTAGGAATCGAAAAAAAAAAATAAATCCATTCACTCACAATTTCTGTGAGTCATCAGATGATGAAGACAAAGACTCCAACACGGTCCAACCCGAAACAAGTCGAAAAGAGAATGATTCTTCCAAACATAGGTATATTTTCAAGTTATTTCTGATGTTTTGTAATAAAAACTGTTCCAGGAAACTCCAAAGTTACTCTGCGACTATGAAGTCCCTTTCAGACACTTTGAAGTCGTTTGCAAAAACAACCCCAGTTGAAGAAACTAATATCAAAAGGTAACGATATGAGTTATTCTTATAGGAAACCATCTTCTTTTCAGAAAGCGATTGGCCACAAAGAGATTCCCTTCGCCGTAAATCATCCGATGTTTTTTGTTTTTTCTCTTCTGTTACTTGTTTCACATCTAAATTGTTTGTTTTCATGTTTTTCTGTTCAAAAGTAGTCGGAGAGAGTATTCAGTCGATTAGTCGAAAGTCGAAAACTTCACCTTTTGCATGTTTTGTTTTTTATATTGTTATTATGATAAACTAAATTCACAAAAACTGTGTAAAAAATAGTCGTATTCAAAATGCAGAACAATATTGCGAAATAGAACTTTTATGAGTCAATGATCCTAGTTCATGAGTCAATGATCCTAAGCACTTCATGAGTCAAAGATCCTACCATCGAAAACCGAGTCAAAGAACTTTCGAGTCAATGATCTTAAGAGTCAAAGATCCTGCGAGTCAAAGATTGAACGAGTCAAAGAGCGCTGGCCCCACTGTTCGAGCTGTGAGTTGAATTTTGACTTTTTTGTTGAAATTCATATTTTTAGGTAGCTTCAGCAATGGAAAATGATCGAAAATGTCCGCAGTTTGTCTATGTTGAAGTGAATGCGATCATTTTCTGAAAACGAGTATTTGCGGAGATTTACGAACGGTTTGTTCTAATTTTCTCACGATTTCCATAAGTTGTCGTTCAGAATCGAGGAAAACAACTTGGAGATTAATAAAGTAACAACAAGCATCGGATCATCTACAGCTCGACAGAAACTCAATATAATGTTCCGGAAAGCGGATAAAAATCGACCGCCAATTGTTATTCTAGTTGATGAGTTGGATAGTCTGTGCAATCGGAAGCAAGATGTATTGTATGATTTATTCGAATGGACATCATTGCCCGAAACGCGAGTGACATTAGATTTCTTGGAACGACAACTTACTCAAAAAGTTTCTAGTCGAATGGTATTTGTTTGGTTATTTTCATGAGAAATCATTGGAAAACATTTTTCAGGCTAAAAATCGATTGATCTTCCAACCATATTCGCATGAAGAAGTAGGAAGAATTATCAAGAAACAAATCGGTGAAACAAAGGTGATCAATGATAATCAATTAGCGTCAAGAAAAATTGGTGGATTGAATGGTGATCTCCGACATGCGTTGGATTTGTTGAGAAGAGCTATTCGAGTTGCGATTGATGAGAAGGCGGATGAAGTTGTTATGGATCATGTAAGATTTTAGCGAGGATTGTATTGTTAAACGATATTCCAGGTGAACAAGGCAACGAAACCAACTTCTGAGCCATATCGAGTGAAACTGGTCAAGCCACTTCGTCTCCATATGTCCCAACTTTTCCGAGCTGTTGCCGCTAATGTAAGTTCTTCCATGTTTACTCCCAAATCAAGAATTACAGCTCCAATACAAAGAAGAAACATTCTTCGGTGACGTCTACAAAACCTACTCATCATTGTCTTCTAATTACTCGGGTATTGAGGCTGTTTCGGATTCAGAAGCATATGAGAATATGTTACAGTTGGCTAGATCAAGGTAATAGTAGAATATCTTGTATTTTCAATCGATTTTTCCTTCAGTTTGATAATCCTTGGCAGTGGTCATGTCGGACAGCGTCGGCGGAAGGTGAAACTCGGAATGTCGACAATGGAAGCTGATAACTGTATCAAAGCGGTTGAAGATTTAAAAAAGTTCTAATTGCATTATTTTCTATATTTATCTCTGTTGGATATTTTCAATTTGTTTGTACTATAAAGTATAATCCTTTAATTTGCTCTTTTTTCTCATTTTCAAAGTTCTAAACTATAAAATATCAACTTAAACTACCATATTTCATCATCATTCATAGATACGGAGGATCGAGGTTGAACCAGGGGTCGATACTTGATTCGCAGTTGAATTAATAGAAGTTGCAGCCCCATTTCTAACTTGCTAAAGGGCATGTTTAGGAATAAAAGGCTATATTTGTTCTTGTTTTGTTTAATAACATGTTACCTGCTTGGATGATTTGTTGATTGTTTCATTTTGTTCTTATTTTCATCACTAACATCCTCACATCATTTTGCTACTAGGTTACATTCGTGGTTTTTATGTGAGAGGTTAAGCATTCGAGTCAACTTGCGTGTGAGTTATTTTTGGCAAAGTTTGAATGATGTGAGGATGTTAGTGATAAAAATAAGAACAAAATGAAACCATCAACAAATCATCCAAGCAGGTAACATGTTGTTAAACAAAACAAGAACAAATAAAACCTTTTGTTCCCAAATATGCACTTTTTAGTACTGGAATTTTCAACCTCGCATTTTCCGGAACCTATGCATTGCTATTTTTTATTTTAAAAACCCCCCTAAAATAGTTTTTTTTTTCAGCCAGAGTGTTGAAAAATTGGTCAATGAGTTTTGCACATCAAAAAAGGAACAATGTTGCTTGTTGGAAGGTAAATTCACATTATATTGTTTAACAAATGATAGTTTTCAAGGAGAACCGAATTGCGGACGAGAAAGTGTTTTGAGAAAGGTTTTGGATAAAGCTGGATTGGAATTGAGGGTTATTAATGTTGGTAAGTGGTGATTATTCATTTAAAAAGATTCTTTTATAAGTCAAAGTCACTTGAAATACGTTTCACACATGTCATATGATTCATTTGTGCAATGAATCAATGATTGTGATCCATGACGATTAAAAAACCAATTTGGTCAACCCAACATATTATTTCTTTTTCTTAAAGTGCTATTTAAGGTTTCATCTCCGCCGATCCATAGCCCACGAGATTGATGATGAATTCTCAGTATTCCTGATTCGCGATGCAGATGAACTGTTATCAACACATCAACAAGAATTCTTGTATACAATGGTTGACAAGGCGACTCATTCTTCATGGCTTGTGTTTTTCTCGATTACGAGACATGTAAGTACTTTAGAATAACTCACAGCAAAAATGCTTTTCTTAGAACTTCGCTCCAAAAACTGGAAAAACGAGGTAACTCGAGAATGCCGAAAATCCGAATCTGTTTCGATCAATCAGAAGAATGCGGAATATAGTGATCAGTATAAGCAGCTTGTTAGACGATTGCCGGTGGAGAAATGGTTGAAAACTGTTTATGAGGTATGAAGTAGACCATCTTGTCAAAAGTTGAAATCGACAACGGTT
This sequence comes from Caenorhabditis uteleia, assembly GCA_963573275.1. NCBI lineage: Eukaryota > Metazoa > Nematoda > Chromadorea > Rhabditida > Rhabditidae > Caenorhabditis > Caenorhabditis uteleia. The sequence goes on from OY752135.1 coordinate 15,801,562, forward strand.
TAGAAATACAATTACGACGTCTTGAAACAAGTTGCTGCTCAAATTATTTCGAAAATTGCGTATTCGAGTGAAGAAGAAGCGTTTGAAGATGATAGTGACAACTACAAGAATGATAAATTGTCCAAGGATGTTGTTGGATTGGCACTTCCTGGTTTCAATCGGAAAATCGAGTTGCTTCAAGGTGAGATCTACTGAAATATTATCAAAATGAAGTTATTTAGATCAGACACTTAGATCAAGATGTGTATTCCTTTGTGCCCATCGTCTATTGTTTAATAAGACTCCGAACGGCTCATTTTTGACACCACAAACAACGTATCGTACTGTTTTCCTAGGTATAGTCCCCACTTTCTATCAGTTGTGATAATGTTTTCTTCAGAATTCAAGAAACCCGCCAATAAAGCATTTAAATCGTTGGATGTGAGCAGTGATGTGTTCATTTTCCGGGAAATTGATCATTTGATTGATATTGGATTGGTGAGAGGTGATCGGAATAGTAATGCAACGAATGCATCGTTTCGGTAAGTGATTTTGAGAGTTTTTTAAAAATAGAAAATGGGTGGAAAAGATGCTTTGCCTGAAAGCTTCATTGTTTCAATTCGAATCGAGTGACTTGGTCTAGAACGCCGCAAAAGTCGCCCAAAGCGAAGAGCTTTTTTTGTAACTTTACATCCTTTTTTGTCAAGAAAGAGGCCCATTTTTCGTCCCCTTCATCACCTTTTTTCTAAATACCACCTGTCCAGCTTTTTTGACGGAAATAGGGTATTCTACCTATAGTTTTGAGATGTGTGCCATTTCAAACATAACAGTAGTTTAAGTTTTAATTTGAACTGCGGTAAATCTAGGCTCGTATAAAACCGATAATAAAGAATATAGTATTTCAAGCCAACTTAATATAATGCTTCAGAAAAGTGTGGCTCGACATGGATCCAGTAGCAGTTCAATCCTCACTCAAATTGATCGATTTGCCAAGCTTTGTATCTGGATTTTTTGATGCAACAATCGCCACTTAATTATATTTATATATTTTGACTAAAAATAAAGTATCATCATTCAGTCTGGGTATTTTCTGCATTTAGCTTTCATTTAAATTGATATTGATACATTTTATCCTTGACGTTTGAAAAAGAAATTTGAGACGAATATGATACGAAACGCGAAAAGAATGAACACTGATATGCAGTTAGAGGAGAAGAAGGTGTTGTATGTGGTGTTGGAGGGATGTAGCTTAGAAACTGTCAAGGTATGGAAATTTTCGGCATTTTGACTAGAAAAATTGGTTTGTAGTTCGAAAGTGCGTCATAGAATCGACACATAACCTCAAAGTCGATACTATAGCTCTATGCATAGATTTATATATTTTCGTGTCAAAGAAATAGGTGTTCTCACATATATTTGTCCTTCTTATTTTGTGCATAGAACTACACGATTGTGTCATAGAACCGTAATTCTCTGCATAGAAGTAAAATTATAGACCTATGAAAAGTTCTATAGATTTTGAATGAATGTATCTAGTTCTATGATCAGTATTTTGAGACTGATATGTAGTTCTATGCTTTCAGAAATCATAGAATCATCATAGAACCTGAAAGTTGATCCCATAGATACTGTAGAAAAAAAACTTGGATCTATGAATAGAATAGATTCATATATCTCTCGTGTCATAGAACAAGTTGTTTTCATAGATCTTTGAAATATTATTCTATGAAACCATAGATAGGTAAATGAGTAGATCAAAAGGGGATGTGTATGCACACAATAAATGGAAAAATGTCATAGAACGATCCTTTTGCAATTCTTTAAAAGCGTACATTTCACTGTTTTCAGGTTGGTGGAAAATACGTAATTCTAAGCAGTGACAAGCACGCCAACTTCATACGAAAACAAAAGAAGGACCCATCCGACTACCGTCCTGACATTCTCCATCAATGCCTTCTCAATCTTCTCGACAGCGAATTTTCGACCAATACTTCGACGAAGAGCTTCATCAAGTATGCTCGAGTGGAGGAAGAGATTGCAGTTGCAGAACAACAGATCGAAGTGAATATGGAACATATACATCTAGTTGATAATCGGAATGAAGTGCCAGTTGTCGAACAACAAATGGAAATGACACAACCTGTTGAGGAGTCACAAATTATTACTGAAACGGCTTAACCAGAAGTTGAGAAAAACCAAGTTGAACTGATGGACAAATCGGCGGACGTTGTTGTGACGAACACGGAAGATGCGACTGAACAAGTAGAATCAGATAACACAATTGAGAGCTCAAAAGATACACAAGAATTATCAACAATGGAAGGAACAGTAGACAAATCAAAAACGAATGATATTCCAACATTGCCGGCTCGAAATCCATCATTCGAAATCAAAATATCACCGAGAAAAGCAAGGAATCGCAAAATAGTGGAAGAACTGCAAATGTCATCGTCGGAAAGTGAGGATGAATACTATGATACACAAACAGAGCCCACGCATCGGCGGTGGGATGTTCAGTGATTCCGATGACACTGATTTCTGTATCGACGATGGAGAATCAGTTGATGTTGAAGTTCCAAAATCTGTTGCCCCATCTACTGCTGCTCCAGAAGTCGTTGACAAACCAAAAACCAAATGTTGCTCCAGAATCCGCTGCTCAACCTACTGGAAATCCAAAAGATGTTGTTCCATCTACAGAGGCTTCCGAATATGTTGCTCCATCGATATCAAGAAGCCATCAGTCAAGAGAGTGGTATCAGTTGAGAAAGAGACGAAGCCAGTGCAAACGAAACAACAACAGTATCTCCGGTTTGCATTTATACTCTTTCACTCAAGTTACTCAAGTCTATACTCAAGTTAGACATAAGTGACGATAGTGAAGATGAAGAAGATGAGGGACAGGAATTGATGGTGATGACGGCAGCAGCTGTGAAATCCACAATAAGAAGTGTTGGAAGACCAAGAATAGTGAAGAAGACGGATGATGAGTTGGAGACACCTGGAGCATCATCAAGTACTGCGAATAAGGCTGACAAAGTTGGAAGAAAGGCGATTCTCATTGAGCCGATTAGTAAAGGAAGACAAAGGAAGGATGCGAAACTGGCGACAGTTAGAGATATCAAGGAAATATCAAAGAATGCACAAATGAAAGTGACGAATGAGTATAAAGCTCAATTGAGACAAGCACTAATGTTGAAGAAGCCAGTGACTGAGATCAAGTTGTTGATGAAAGAGAAGGGAATAATACTTGGATCATCTATACCATTATCAGCTGATGATGCATTTGATTTTATGATTGAGGTATGTTTATTTATAATTATATTTGTTTGTTCCAGTATCTCCAAACAAGCAGTCATCCGGTAAGTGTTACTACAACATCGTCAAAGGGGAATACGATGTAACTGGTGAATAATGATGAGCAAAACTTCCTACAAGTCTCAGTCTCACTGAATACCGATGATCAGAACTTGTATGATTGTGTCAATGGAATTATGGCTGATATGGAAGAGTATTATAGGTAAGATTTTTCTGTTTTCAAATGAAGTTCAGGCGAGGAAATGCGAAAGTTCTACGGAAGTGTATACAAAATGGTGGAACGTAGTCGAAACACAGTCAGTTGATGGTGGATCGACATCCGATATAATTGGATTGATCTCGTTTGTTCAATCACTCAAGAAACAAACAAAGATAGGACAAGATGGTGTTAATTTGTATAGATAGTCTCAACGACTTCTTACACAACAAAGATATCCATTCCCAGCTCGATGGATTCATTCCGAGCATGTTGAAGGCGAATCTTGGCAAATGGTGAGAATTTGAGAGATGCATCGATTCAAACTCAAATGATGAATTTACAAACGAAGTTCGCACAAGCAGATGAATTGGTGCAGCATTGACGGAATGGAACAAGAATAAGTCAGTCGAAGGAGCATTGAGACGACAAGATGCATTGACAGTCATTAAACGAAGTTGAACAAATTGGCAGAAGAAAGGAACAAGATGAGAAAGGCAAGGACAATGCACATACACCATCTAATAGAGATAAGTTAAGTGTGGAAGGCATTGCAACCTGGGAATAGATGACACAAAGGAGAGCACATTGGATGTCAATTCAACCGAGAAAGATTCGACAATGATCTGATGAATCAATTGAAGAAGTTGCCATTCAAATGTCGAACATCTAAGAGTTACGAGCATGTGAAACAGATGTTACACACTTATGGAAAGATGAACATGTTGGTGGTTGAATTGAAACATCAGAGACATTGGATTCAACTGATGATGGAGAGAACTGGAATCGAACTGATTTGACAATTGGACAAGTTTGGGATGCTGATATTCTACGAGCCAGCAATCAAGAAGATTCTCGCGATACAATGCATCATTCATTCGGCCAAGAATTCGTGGAGCTATTTATGAATATCAAACGGGACTTATCAATAGAGTCAAGAAAAGAGCAACGAGTGAAAATCATGAAAACCACTGGTGTTCCACCATTTTCCGCCAATATGATGTGAATCAAACAATTCGAGCGACAACTTCAATTGTACATGAAACGAGTCGAGGATGTGTTGGGAAAACAATGGGAAAATAATGCGGATGGACGACAATTGAATCAGAGGACCCACGGAAGCGATAACACCAAACTTCAGAGTGAAACTGAACACCCAACCATTTTTCGAGGAATGGATCGAGAAGGTACAAGCACAAAATCGGCAGTTGAAAGAACTCAAGCCGATGGAAGAGACTATCTACAGATGAAGGTGAACTATCATCCGGATAGCTTCATTCTTTATAAGGAGGTTTGCTTTTCTTTTTTTTTTCTTTAGAGTGCACAATATTGGGATGAGAAATTGAACAAGATCAATGCAATGTTCGATGTCTGGATTTATGTGAATGAAAAGGATAGAAGTGTTCTTGTCAGCCTTAGCAGAACAATTAGAAGCGTAAACAGATGATGCACAGCAGAAGTATTCGAATGTTGTCAGACTCCTCGATCAACAACAGAAGAAGTCAGTCATTTCTTCTTCACTCAAATTATTTAGGTTTTTTCAGATTTCTCTCTCATAAGGCATCCTACGAGAGCTTGAAAACTCAGTCAGATGCGTCGAAGTTCAAGCATAAAAAACTGGACAAATACCTGGCAAACGCCATAACAGTCATAGACTCATTGTGTAAGAGTAATACCACAATAGATTTACATCATAATATTTTTTGTAGTTACTCGTTTAAACAATAAAAGAACAGTGTAAAGGACTTGGTCGAAATCTTCCGAAAAGACGAAGTTGGTGTATTTTTCAATGTGGGACCGTGGAAAGAGAATGGAAAATCGAAAGAAAAACGGTCTAATATGGGATTGGACGATGAACAGAATGTTGAACACTTAACACCCAAAAAGAAAAAGACCAATCATGGCGAATTCGGACTTGATTTGAGTGATGAAGAATGTAGAGACGATGATAATTATGATAAAGAAATTGAAGTAATTGAGAAGTTTATTGTGAGTTGCTTGGTCAATCCAAGAAAAATTATTTCGAAATCAGCATCAACGAAGAATACACCGGTAAACGGACTGGTTCATCAACGAAGTGCATCAATAAGTGATAGAGGAAGATCATTAACCAGAAACGGAGGTAATTTGTTTTGAAATTTGCACATTTTTTTTGCAGCCACTGAGTCATGGAAAACGTCATTCAGCTAGGATACGTTCACAAAGTTGTCATACGAACTATAGCGAAGTTTCTCCATCACCTCCAGAAACACCAGATCGACGCGCAGAAAAAGATCAACAAAAGCGATCATCTTCAAGGATACGAACACTTTCAACTGATTCATCTCTCTCGAAATCAGAGAAAACTGCTGCTCCTGAAAAAACGCCAGATCGTGAGAATAGTGAGCTTTTTTTCGATCAACTGGCTATGCGTTCATATAAATTCTATTGATACATTTCCGCGTTAAAATCTTTCATCTCGTAACTGTATCGATTCGTGGCAATATACTAAAACAAACACGTGAAATTTCGAAATACTTTATTTATTTCTAAATATAGTTACGAGAAGAATTTCCACATGGAGGTGTATCAATTCTATTTCATAAGTGTCAACCTGTTCGTTCTAGAACTGTTCGAGCCAATGGATCGTAGTCAACGAGCAAGAGCTGGAGCCGTTTTGAGGAATGAGCCAATTTCAAGAATGCCGTCAGTTAGTAGAGAGAATAGTGCTGATCAGGTATTGAAAGTTGAACATTTTTAGTGTTAAAAATGTGTTTTTAGAAATTGGAGAAGAGAACGACTCGTTCATCACTAGTAACAACACCAATACCAATACTTCGACGAACAGCTTCATCAAGTTCGAACGGGAGGATTTGGAATTGGCAAATGAACAAGATGCTCGAGTGGAGGAAGAGATTTCAGTTGCAGAACAACAGATCGAAGTGAATATGGAACATACACATCTAGTTGCAATGAAGTGCCAGTTGTCGAACAACAAGTAGAAATGACACAACCTGTTGAGGAGTCACTAATTATTACTGAAGCGGCTCAACCAGAAATTGAGAAAAGATGAGTTGAACTGATGGAAAAATCGGCGGACGTTGTTGTGACGAACACGGAAGATGCGACTGAACAAGTAGAATCAGATGACACAATTGAGAGCTCAAAAGATACACAAGAATTATCAACAATGGAAGGGGCAGTACAATGGAAGGCAAAAGCAAGGAATCGCAAAATAGTGGAAGAACTGCGATTGATGATGATGACGGCAGCAGCTGTGAAATCCGCAATAAGAAGTGTTGGAAGACCAAGAATAGTGAAGAAGACGGATGATGAGTTGGAGACACCTGGAACATCATCAAGTACTGCGAATAAGACTGAAAAAGTTGGAAAAACCATTCTCATTGGGCCGATTCGTAAAGAAAGACAAAGGAAGGATGCGAAACTGGCAGCAGTTAGAGATATCAAGGAAATGTCGAAGAATGCACAAATAAAAGTGACGAATGAGTATAAAGCTCAATCGAGACAAGCACTGATGTTGAAGAAGCCAGTGACTGAGATCGAGTTGTTGATGAAAGAGAAGGGAATAATACTTGGATCATCTATACCATTATCAGCTGATGATGCAGTTGATGTTATGATTGAGGTATGTCTATTTATAATTATATTCGTTCGTTCCAGTATCTCCAAACAAGCAGTCATTCGGTAAGTGTTTCTACAACATCGTCAAAAAGGGAATACGATGTCACTGGTGAATAATGATGAGCGAAACTTCCTACAAGTCTCAGTCTCACTGAATACCGATGATCAGAACTTGCTTCGTATTTTCATAGTGTATGTTTCTGTTTAATCCTCTATTCATCCAATATTACCAATTCCAGTCGTATTCTGATCGAGTTTGCTACACGTAACTATCTTGATTCGCCTCAATGTGGCTGTTATACCCGTCTATTCTGTCATGTGATACGTGTTGTCGGAGAAGATAATGAGAAGAAAAACGAATGGATGAAGAACTTTATTGATATTGTTCAGGTATTTTATTAATTACATTTTTTCAGTCTCATATTGTCTCGATTCGAATGTTCGGAATATCTCAAATGGTTCATTCAGAAGTTGGAAGAAAACATCGAGTTCTGATATAGTTAGTCAGTTTTAACCATTTACAATCAACCGTTTTTAGAGCTCCGATCAGGCAGTTGTTGTTAAGTGGTTAATCAATGATAAATTCCAATAATCATACATTGATAAGGCCACTGATGAAAATGTTATCGAAGTGATTAACAGTCTATTTGAAAAGTACTGTAACGAAGGAGTAAGTCACTTGAATATCGTCGACGGTGAGGTTCGAATCGGTCAAACTCTTCTGAAGTATATCGAAGCATCATTGAAATTGGAAACAACTGAACGCCAAAACGATGTGGATCAAACAATTCAAGCGACAATTTCAATTGTACATGAAACGAGTCGAGGATGTGTTGAGGAAACAATGGGAAAATTATGTGGATGAACGACAATTGAAGGATGATGAATTTACAAACGAAGTTGGAAGATGAATTGGTGGAGAAGAGAACTGATGGAACATTGACGGAATGGAACAAGAATAAGCCAGTCGAAGGAGCATTGAGACGACAAGATGCATTGACAGTCATTCAAAGCAAAGTTGAACAAATTGACAGAAGAAAGGAACAAGATGAGAAAGGCAAGGACAATGCACATGCGACAGTTAGAGATATCAAGGAAATGTCAAAGAATGTACAAATGAAAGTGACGAATGAGTATAAAGCTCAATTGAGACAAGCACTGATGTTGAAGAAGCCAGTGACTGAGATCGAGTTGTTGATGAAAGAGGAGGGAATAATACTTGGATCATCTATACCATTATCAGCTGATGATGCAGTTGATGTTATGATTGGGGTACGTTTTTTTAATAATTATATTTGTTCGTTCCAGTATCTCCAAACAAGCAGTCATTCGGATATGTGGCAAGTGTTACTACAACATCGTCAAAAGGGGAATACGATGTAACTGGTGAATAATGATGAGCAAAACTTCCTAAAAGTGTCAGTCTCACTCAATACTGATGATCAGAACTTGTATGATTGTGTCAATGGAATTATGGCTGATATGGAAGAGTATTATAGGTAAGATTTTTCTGTTTTCAAATGAAGTTCAGGCGAGAAATTGCGAAAGTTCTACGGAAGTGTATCCAATAGGTGAAAAGTACTCGAAACACAGTCAGTTGATGATGGATCGACATCCGATACAATTGGATTGATCTCGTTTGTTCAATCACTCAAGTAACAAACAAAGATAGGACAAGATGGTGTTAATTTGTATAGATAGTCTCAACGACTTCTTACGCGACAAAGACATCCATTCCCAGCTCGATGGCTTCACAAGTTGACAGAAGAACGGTGCAAGATGAGAAAGGCAAGAATCGCATCAGTTGTCAGTTGCTGCAGAGGATATGAAGGAAGTGTGGAAGGCATGGCAACCTGGGAATGAATGACACAAAGAAGAGCACATTGGCTATAGGATCAAGCGAGGGGGATCAATGTGATAGGATAAGGTACTTCAACTCGATCAAATTACAAATTTGAATCATGGATTGATGCTTGTTGGATCGATTAGAAGTGGAAAGACGATGGCTTAAAAGGTTTTGCTCAAGGTTTGTATAATTCGGAAGTATCATTCATTGAAAATGTGAAATTGCAGGCTTTGGAACGATGAGAGAATGTTGAAGGAGTTGCTCATGTAATTGAAGCAAAAACATCCGGAATGCGTACTCGATGACAACAAGTTGTTGATATTGGCGCGAACAGAGAACGTCTATCAATCACCGCCAAATGTTCGACTCATCTTCGAGGTTGCTGATCTGAAATACGCCACTCTTGCTACAGTATCTCGTTGTGGAATGGTCTGGTTCAGTGAAGAAGTTGTTACATCTGGAAATGTTGTTCGAACAATATCTATCAATGCCTCGACGTGTTCCATTGGGTTCCGATACGGCTGTCAGCATCTTCTGCACCTGTCAATCTCGTCTCGGACGATGCCAAACCAACTCGATCAATACAATCACACTTCTCGATAGATTGAATTGTACCAGGAAGTTTGAAGTATGCAGTGATCGAACTTGAACATATTATGGCCACAACGACTTCTTTCATCATTCTTCTCGATGATGCCGTATTCAGTGAGAAAGATAATATCACATGATGAAGGATTGTTTGATTATTCGATGGAATTGGATCAAATTCAAAATTATGTCGATGTTAACTCACTTGGTTTGGGCATTCAGTGGAGATGGAAAGTGGAAATCAAGGGAGATGTTGAGTGATTATTAATCACCAAATCAGAAGGTTGGTGTTTGATAGATCAAAATATATTTATAACTGTTCTGATTTCAGACTTTTCTCATCGACTACGAAGTTCAAATGGATGGTGAAGGTTCCAACAATGGGAATTGAATTACATCGTGTCGGTGCAGCTGATCTTGTTGTTCCGACAATTGATACGGTTCGACATGAAATGCTTCTTGCTGATACAAATCTATGGAACATTCAATCGAGCAATGTTGAAGATGACACCATGGACAAGATGGGTTAGAGGAATCTCGAAAGCGATAACACCATTGGATGTCGATGAACTTGTCAGATTATGGGCTCATGCAGCAATTCGATTGGTAACAGAAGAGGAACGAATTTGGACAGATAAATTGGTTGATTCGACTGCAGAGAAGTATTTTGGAAATGCATGTGAATAAGAGAAGGCACTGAAGAGAACATTATTGTTGTCTCTCGTGAGGATCTTCAAGATTATGTATCCGCACAACTCAAAGGATTCTATGAGGAGGGATTGGATGTCAAGTTGGTACTCTTCGATCAGATGCTCGATCACGTTTCGAGAATCGATCGAATTCATCGGCATTCACAAGGACAATTGTTGCTCATTGGAACTGCTGGTTAAATGGATTGAGCGTGTTCCAGGTATTTTGAGTTTGATTTGAAATACTGATTTTCAGTTGAAAGTACACTGCTGCTGATTGTGACGAAGATGTGAGAACTGTAGAAATGAGTAGCTTCGCTTTCATCATGGATGAATCGAATATGTTGGATTCTGGTTTACTCGAACGACTCGATACATTGATGGCGAATGGGTGAAGTACCAGGACTGAGTGATGAGCACACAACACTGATGACACAAATCAAGGAAGGAGCGCAAAGGCAAGGACTCATTCTTGTTCACACAACAAGTGATGACTCTATCAAGGACAAGAACGATGGATATTGATGGAAATGATTACGAAGGATCGATTAGGCTGACATCATCCTGTGAATTGGCACCTGCTCAACCAGCGTCATTTCTTAGACTTCATCATGCAATTAATGTCACTGTTCCATGAGAAACGATCGGATTTTGGAAGAGGAGAAGAAGATTCACTTGAATATCGAATTGAACAAGATCAGTGAAACGGAAGGGCAAATCAAGGAATCGCTGAAGAGTTTGCATTTGAAAAGCAAGGAATTGGAGGAGAAGAAGGAGGCAGCTAACTTGAAATTAAAGGAAATGTTGTCGGATCAGGAGAAGGCGGAAGAGGAGGAGAGAGTGTCGGTTTGTGTTGAAGTGAGGTTAATGCCAAATTGACAATCGAAGCAATTTGTATTCAATTCGGTGACAATGTCGGAACAGAATGGACGTCGATTATAATGAAGAACGTTTTAATGACAAGAGCCTTACAATTCGACACGGAGAGCATAACCAATGATATTCTGAGACAAATGGAGAAGTATATTCAAAATCCGGATAGAAATGAGTTGAATCGATTGGAGAAGGAGGCGGCGACGAAGACGGAAGAAGGTAAGTGTGTTGATATCAGAATAACCGAGTTGGAGGAGTCAATTGGCAAGTATAAGAAGAAGTATGCACAGTTGATTGGACAGACTGAAAATATCAAGCATGATTTGCTAGGAGGAGGTTTGAACTTTTTGTTTTTTCTCAATATGATTTCAGGTAACAACGGAATATGGTGGAACAACGTCGATTTGGTGAAGAGCCGGACGCCAGGTGGTGCGATTAATCCTGTGAGGAGACAAATGTAACTTTTGTTTTGTTTTTACTTTTTTCTCGCATACAAATAAAATAGAATGCCATTTATTTACACAATCAAGAAAAGCAATAAAAAATGAGAATCTAGTGGCAAAGTGTACTTAATTTATGCATATCATATAACAGGACATTTGAAATATTTTGGGAAAACAAATGTCTATGAACTAGAAATTGATATGTTGGGGGAAGAATATAGAGAAGTTGTTGTGATAGCTACTTAAATGCTTTGATAAAATGAAATCATTTCGAATGATTTTTTTTTGATGTTCGTACGCATTTTTCTACCACAAAACTGCTCATATAATCATCATTAATCACGACCTACTTATCATACCTACTTATAGTAAACATGAAAAGTTAACTATATCAATATAAATCATCTAATCACAATCACAATTGACAAAATCGAACAGTAATGGAATGTCAGTATATATATATATATATGGATTAAGATATAATCAAAGAATCTAGAGAAGTATGGGAATGTCAAATAAACGAGACAGATTGATTTGAGTTTTTGACTATTTTTAGGATTGATATATCGATGATCAAAAAAAGGATAGTTCAAAACGAGTGAAAGTCATTCTCAAGCATCACCTCAATTCTTCTGTCTTGTTTGTAGATTGGCAGTTCTCATTCTACTTCTAGTACATACATTTGTCATTTTCGGAGTTTGTGGATTTGGTGGGGATAAGGAAAGGGCTGATAGAGATGAAGATAAATTCGATACAGATAAATTGGACGATGATGGTAGGGAAACAGGAGATGGAGGATGAATTTGAGCCAAAGAGTTAGCACTGTGAGACACATTTGATATCAATGATGCATCACTTGTTACTTCTGTTGTCAGCACTACTTCGGGAATCCGTAACTTGAAATTGGCAAACCCTCTCACAAATAAATCGATTCGCTTCTTCCATCTTGTTTGTGGCTTCCTGTAATTTAAAATATATTTTCTCATTCATTATTGTTTCTCACATTGCAAATACTCCAAATCTTGCATCAGCACCATATTCAACAATCAAATCATGTGCATCAGATGCAGAAAATTCGTAGTATGTTTGCAAGCGTTCTTCTACATTCTTATCCATTAGACAAAGTGCCTATAAAAATATGATTCAAACTAGTTTTTTAGTTGAAAACTTACAGTCATAATATCAGTCGAATTGATATTCTCTTCCAGTTCACTTGTGAAGATTACAATTATTTCCATCGTTTTTTTGATAATTCTTCTTCAAACATCCTGGAATCCGCGATACTAGGTCATCACCTCGTTTGCATCGTTGAAACAATACTTCGAAACGGCCGTAGTCGAGATCCGGAAGTGTCGATATTCTTACATGTCCATAGTTAATCTCCTGAAATTTTGGATATTGATTTATTTTTATTGAGAAACAAACCTTCATAGCTATTACGGGTTGGAAAAACCCCTTCAATACCGAATCCGTGAAATCCATCCATTTTGAAGGTGCGATTCCTGTCGACAAAACAAATTCTCGTAAGTCGCGAAGCTAAAAATCATTTTTGATACGTTTGACAAACTATTAGATTACCTTTCTCAAAGTCACATATTCATCTTCGTCTCCATATGCAAGTTTTTCCACAATAATGTTGGCCTTTCTGTACTTCAATCGTTCTCTCTTCTGTAAATTATAGTGTTATCAATGTCAGAGTTGATACTGTATTGACATTCAACTATTATCCATTGCCTCCTTCACATTCTTCTTATTTTCTGCCTTATTTGTCGCAGATCTAAGTCTGTATTTTATGGAATCTAGTTCATTCGATTCGAATCCAGTCAATCCCAATGACGGTGTTGCTGAAGCATCTACTGTTGATTGTTCTTCTTTTTCATCACACGATCCAGGTTTCTGAAATACAGATCCGTTTAAATTTGAGCAGTTTCCACCAATATGTTTTTTTTGAAAATAAATTCCTGAGAAAGTCTGAATTCTGAGGATTCTTGATGAAAAATCAGCTTATTCTCGAAATTTTTCGGTAGAATTTTAAGCGGAAATGTGCCTCTATCATCACATTATTTCCAAAAATTTCAATTTCTTTTTCGAATTCAAGTAAAAAGCTCCCTCACCTTCTTATTACTTTTTCTAGCAGTCTTCGATGTCGATTCGGTTGGTGGATCAACATTCAACTTCACATCCTCTCTTTTGTTTCCATATTTTTGTTCTTCGAGCTTCTGAAATACAGATTCGTTTAAATTTGAGCAGTTTCCATCAATATGTTTTTGAAGAATAAATTTCTGAGAAAATCTCTAGTGTTGAAGAGAACTTCGAATTCGACAAAGCAGTTCAAAATATGATGAACAAAACGATTTGTCGCAGATTTTCACGAAAACGTTCCGATGCTTTTGGTTTTTCTACAGGAAAGTATTCGACGCATTAATACGCTTTTTGAGCTTCGCAGATATTGGTCTTTATCTATCTTGAAGCCTTCCAATACTTTTTATACACAATTTTCCAGATACATCAAATTCAGGTATCAATTTTCAGACAATTTTGAAGAAAAAGTTCAGCTCACCTCATTCAATTCAATACCAATTATCGCATCATTCCCAACACCCGCCAAACTATTCTTATTCATCTTCCGCTGTACTTCATCATTTTTTGATTGATCATTCTTCACATCTTGATCCTCTTTCTCCTTCGTCTCAAACACTTTTTCCACTTCTGGCTCATTTGATTCCGATCCTTTTACTTCTGATTTTGGTTTAGCATCGATTGTCGACTCTTTTTCTTCTGCTCTATCCGATGATTCAGTATTCTGAAACACAGATTCGTTTGAAATTGAACAGCTATCAATTGGTTTTTTTTTTTGAAAATAAATTCCTGAGAAAGTTTGAATTTCGAAGAAAACTTCGAATTACATCAAATTCCAGTATCAATTTTCTGGCAATTTTCAAAAAAAAATTCTGAGGATTCTTGGTAAAACAAGAAAAATACAGTACATTTCGTTGATACAACTATTTTAGTTTCCAGAAGGCTTTTCATAATTTTTCCCTAACAAATCTTTTCAAAAAGAACTTACATATGCACTTTTTGTGCCAATTTTCGGTGCAATCAATGCATTCCCCAATTTTTCGTTAAATTCATCCTTCAATTCGCCATCACTATTATTCTCAACTTTCTTCCTTCTTCCAATATCCTTCTTCTTCTCTTCAATATGTTGCTTCGTTCTCTCATCATGCTCATCAACAACCGTCGAATCGTCCATTTTTGTGCCAATTTGACTCTGGAAGGATTCAATTTCATTATATTGTAACGATACGCTATATATTAATAATTTTTTTTCGAAAATATGCTTTTCACACATGTGTGAAACGTATCTCTAGATGGAAAATGCAGTTTTATTTCAAAAATATGTCAAAACATTGGTTTTTTGTTGGCGTATTTCATGTTTTTAATGCTAAACATCATACGTTTCCTTGTGCAGATAGTATCATTTTTTTACATCCTGGTTCGAAAATTTAAAGATGAACAGATTTCTTTTATTGAATAAAACAGCTTTAAAATCGTTTAGACATGCTAAAAAGATATTGGGCATGCTAAAAAGATATTAGACATGCTAAAAAGATACATGCTTCGAGGAATATCTAATCAAAAAAATAGTTATTCGGGCAACAAAATGTGACAAAACGGGTGTTAGAGGTATGATTGTACATTAAAAAAATTCATAAGTCAAAAAATGTTCGTATTTTGCATGAAAATGGTATAAAATGCATAAAAATCCATGATAAAAACAAAATTTAATGGCCTAGAAAGCCGGTGTGTATAATCCTATTCCACTTCTAATTATTGCAATTTGAATTCGCGCCAATCGTTTCGGCTGAAATTTCAGTGGAGCAAATTTGCAACTCTGCCTTTTTCAGTGGGACGCCGAAGGCGAAAATTCTGAAAAGGCAAGATTTTTGTGCCAAAATGGAAGTTGATCCGTGCGAAGGTAAGCCTGAATTCATGTTTTTGTCTGAAATAATGCTTTTTTCAGGAGCTATGAATAGTGCTTCAAAAGATCTAACAAAAAAGCTGAGGAATCTCGGAGTAAACAGTTCCAAAAAGGTGGTTGCCCCCAAAAAAGTTCAACAAACGTTTCGTGAAACCGAATCGTCTTCATCTTCATCTTCTGGTGATTCTGCTGAGAAAATTCTTGTTAAGATTTCAGTAAGTGTTTAATCGTGTGTTACAAACAAAGTAATCTATTTTCAGAGGTCTCACATTCCATCAAATGAAGCATTAATGCAAGATATTTCCAATCGACTTCATTCATCAGAGGTATTTAAACCTCCCCAGTTTTTCCTACAATATTATCAATTTCCAGGTTCCTACAGTTCTACCATGCCGTGAACAAGCAACAAGCGAGTTGCGAAACTTAATTAGAAAAGCAATCGACCCGAAAAGGAGGGAAAGTAGTGCTATGTATATCAGTGGAGTACACCGGACTGGTAAAACTGGCACTGTTCGAGCTGTGAGTTGAATTTTCACTTTTCTTGTTGAAATTCATATTTTTAGGTAGCTTCAGCAATGGAAAATGATCGTAAATGTCCGTGGTTTGTGCATGCTGAAGTTAATGCGATGATTTTCTGAAAACGAGTATTTGCGGAGATTTACAAACGGTTTGTACTGATTCTTTCACAATTTCCATAGGTTTTCGTTTAGAATCGAGGAAAACAACTTGGAGATTAATAAAGTAACAACAAGCATCGGATCATCTACAGCTCGACAGAAACTTAATATCATGTTTCGGAAAGCGGATAAAAATCGACCGCCAATCGTTATTCTAGTTGATGAGTTGGATAGTCTGTGCAATCGGAAGCAAGATGTATTGTATGATTTATTCAAATAGACATCATTGCCCGAAGCGCGAGTGGCATTAGATTTCCCGGAACGACAACTTATACAAAACGTTTCTAGTCGAATGGTATTTGTTTGGTTATTTTCATGAGAAATCATTGGAAAACATTTTTCAGGCTAAAAATCGATTGATCTTCCAACCATATTCGCAGGAAGAAATAGGAAGAATTATCAAGAAACGAATCGGTGAAACAAAGGTGATCAATGATAATCAATCAGCGTCAAGAAAAATTGGTGGATTGAATGGTGATCTCCGACATGCGTTGGATTTGTTGAGAAGAGCTATTCGAGTTGCGATTGATGAGAAGGCGGATGAAGTTGTTATGGATCATGTAAGATTTTAGCGAGGATTGTATTGTTAAACAATATTCCAGGTGAACAAGGCAACGAAATCAATTTCTGAGCCATATCGAGTGAAACTGGTCGAGCCACTTCGTCTCCATATGTCCCAACTTTTCCGAGCTGTTGCCGCTAATGTAAGTTCTTACATGTTTACTCCCAAATCAAGAATTACAGCTTTAATACAAAGAAGAAACATTCTTCGGTGAAGTCTACAAAACCTACTCATCATTGTCTTCTAACTACTCGGGTATTGAGGCTGTTTCGGATTCAGAAGCATATGAGATTATGTTACAATTGGCTAGATCAAGGTTATTGAAGAATATCTTGTATTTTCAATCAATCTTTCCTTCAGTTTGATAATCCTTGGCACTGGTCATGTCGGACAGCGTCGGCGGAAGGTGAAACTCGGAATGTCGACAATGGAAGCTGATAACTGTATCAAAGCGGTTGAAGATTTAAAAAAGTTCTAATTGCATTACTTTCTATATTTATCTCTGTTGGATATTTTCAATTTATTTGTGCAAAACTATGAAGCATAATCCTTTAATTTGTTCTTTTTTCTCATTTTCAAAGTTTTAAACTATAAAATATCGACATAAAATACCACATTTCATCATCATTCATGGGTACGGAGGTAGAGGTTGAACCAGGGGTCGATACTCGATTTGCAGTTGAATTAATGGAAGTCGCAGTCCCATTTCTAACTTGCTAAAGTGCATGTTTAGGAATAAAAGGCTATATTTGTTCTTGTTTTGTTTAATAACATGTTACCTGCTTGAATGATTTGTTGATGGTTTCATTTTGTTCTTATTTTAATCACTAGCATCCTCACATCATTTTGTTACTAGTCAACTTGCGTGTGAGTTATTTTTTCCAAAGTTTAAACGTATGCGAAATGATACGGAAGAAGTAAATAATTTATGTCTTATTCATGATAATCACATTATCATGGTGTTAGTAACAAAATGATGTGAGGATGTTTGTGATTAAAATTAGAACAAAATGAAACCATCAACAAATCATCCAAGCAGGTAACATGTTATTAAACAAAACAAGAACAATTAAAACGAAACCTTTTTCAACCTCGACCTTTCCGAAACCTATGCATTGCTATTTTTTATGGTAAAAACCCCCCTAAAATAGTTTTTTTTCAGCAGGAGTGTTGAAAAATTGGTCAATGAGTTTTGCACATCAAAAAAGGGACAATGTTGCTTGTTGGAAGGTAAATTCACATTTTATATTTTAAGAAATGATGGATTTCCAGGAGAACCGAATTGTGGACGAGAAAGTGTTTTGAGAAAGGTTTTGGATAAAGCTGGATTGGAATTGAGGGTTATTAATGTTGGTAAGTGGTGATTTTTCATTTGAAAAGATTATTTTATAAGTTAAAGTCACTTGAAATACGTTTCACACATGTCATATGATTCATTTGTGCTATTGTGATCCATGACGATCAAAAAACCAATTTGGTCAACCCAACATATTATTTCTTTTTCTTAAAGTGCTATTTAAGGTTTCATCTCCGCCGATTCATAGCCCATGAGATTGATGATGAATTCTCAGTATTCCTGATTCGCGATGCAGATGAACTGTTATCAGCACATCAACAAGAATTCTTGTATACAATGGTTGATAAGGCGACTCATTCTTCATGGCTTGTGTTTTTCTCGATTACGAGACATGTAAGTACTTTAGAATAACTCACAGCGAAAATGCTTTTCTTAGAACTTCGCTCCAAAAACTGGAAAAACGAGGTAACTCGAGAATGCCGAAAATCCGAATCTGTTTCGATCAATCAGAAGAATGCGGAATATAGTGATCAGTATAAACAGCTTGTTAGACGATTGCCGGTGGAGAAATGGTTGAAAACTGTTTATGAGGTATGAAGCGGACCATCTTGTCGAAAGTTGAAGTTGACAACGGTTTAGAAATACAATTACGACGTTTTGAAACAAGTTGCTGCTCAAATTATTTCGAAAATTGCGTATTCGAATGAAGTAGAAGCGTTTGAAGATGATAGTGACAACTACAAGAATCATAAACTGTTCAAGGATGTTGTTGGATTCGCACTTCCTGGTTTCAATCGGAAAATCGAGTTGCTTCAAGGTGAGATCTACTGAAATATTATCAAAATGAAGTTATTCAGATCAAACACTTCGATCAAGATGTGTATTCCTTTGTGTCCATCGTCTATTGTTTGATAAGAGTCCGGATGGCTCATTTTTGACACCACAAACAACTTATCGTACTGTTTTCCTAGGTATAGTCCCCACTTTCTATCAGTTGTGATAATGTTTTCTTCAGAATTCAAGAAACTCGCCAATAAGGCATTTAAATTGTTGGATGTGAGCAGTGATGTGTTCATTTTCCGGGAAATTGATCATTTGATTGATATTGGATTGGTGAGAGGTGATCGGAATAGTAATGCAACGAATACATCGTTTCGGTAAGTGATTTTGAAAGATTTTTTAAAAATTGGAAATGGGTGGAAAAGATGCATTGCCTGAAAGCTTCATTGTTTCAATTCGAATCGAGTGACTTGGTCTAGAACGCCGCAAAAGTCGCTCAAAGCGAAGAGCTGTTTTTGTAATTTTACATCTTTTTTTGTCTAGAAAAAGGCCCATTTTTCGTCCCCTTCATCACCTTTTTTCTAAATAACACGGGTCCAGCTTTTTTGACGGAAATAGGGTATTCTACCTATGGTTTTGAGACGTGTGCCATTGGACAGCACAGTAGTTTAAGTTATGTGTTGGACTACGGTTAAAGGAACGATCAATGACTTTGTAAATCTAGGCTCGTATAAAACCGATAATAAAGAATATAGTATTTCAAGCCAACTTAATATAATGTTTCAGAAAAGTGTGGCTCGACATGGATCCAGTAACAGTTCAATCCTCACTCAAATTAATCGATTTGCCAAGCTTTGTATCTGGATTTTTCGATGCAACAATCGCCACTTAATTATATTTAT
The DNA here is from genome assembly GCA_963573275.1 of Caenorhabditis uteleia. NCBI lineage: Eukaryota > Metazoa > Nematoda > Chromadorea > Rhabditida > Rhabditidae > Caenorhabditis > Caenorhabditis uteleia. The sequence continues at coordinate 15,821,312 of OY752135.1, forward strand.
ATATTTTGACTAAAAATAAAGTATCATCATTCAGTCTGTGTATTTTCTGCATTTAGCTTTCATTTAAATTGATATTGATACATTTTATCATTGAAGTTTAAAAAAGAAATTTGAGACGAATATGATACGAAACGCGAAAAGAATGAAGACTGATATGCAGTTGGACGAGCCAAGGTATGGAAATTTTTGGCATTTGGACTAGAAAAACGGGTTTGTAGTTCGAAAGTGCGTCATAGAATCGAGATATAACCTCAGAGTCCATACTATAGCTCCATAGAACCTGGATCTATGCATATGTTTATATATTTTCGTGTCAAAGAAATAGGTGTTCTCAAATATATTTATCATTCTTATTTTATGCATAAAACTACAAGTTTATTCCATACAATCACAATTCTATGCATAGAACTGAAATTATATATATATATAAAGTTCTATAGATTATGAATGAAGGTATCTAGTTCTATACTCAGTATTTTGAGATAAATATGTAGTTCTATGCTATTTGAAATCATAGAATCATCATAGAACCTGAAAGTTGATCCCATAGATACTGTAGCTCCATAGAACTTGGATCTATGCATAGAATAGGTTCGTATATCTTTCGTGTCATAGAACAAGATGTTCTCATAGATCTTTGAGTTATTATTCTATAGAACCATGGATAGGAAAATGAGTAGATCACAAGAGGGTGTGTAGGCACACAATGCATGGCATAATTTCATACAACGATCATTTCACTGTTTTCAGGTTGGTGGAGAATACGTAATTCTAAGCAGTGACAAGCACGCCAACTTCATACGAAAACAAAAGAAGGACCCATCCGACTACCGTCCGGATATTCTCCATCAATGCCTTCTCAATCTTCTCGCCTGCCCATTGAATCGTGCTGGTAAACTGCGAGTTTCCTTCAGAACATCGAAAAATGTGCTAGTTGATGTCTCACCGCAGTGCAGGATTCCAAGAACTTTTGATCGATTCTGTGGATTGATGGGTAAGGTCAAAACAGTTTTTTGACAAAGAAAACAAATGTTTAGTCCAACTATCGATTGGTGCTGTTGAACAAATGGATGAAGAACTTTATTGTTATTGTTCAGGTATTTTATTAATAACATTTTTTCAGTCGCAATTCATGAAAGCACTCGCATATTGTCTCGATTCGGAATGTTCGGAATATCTCAAATGGTTCATTCAGAAGTTAGAAAATAACATCGAGTTTTCGACCAATACTTCGACGAAGAGCTTCATCAAGTTCGAACGGGAGGATTTGAAATTGGCAAATGAGCAAGATGCTCGAGTGGAGGAAGAGATTGCAGTTGCAGAACAACAGATCGAAGTGAATATGGAACATATACATCTAGCTGAAACTCGGAATGAAGTGCCAGTTGTCGAACAACAAATAGAAATGACACAACCTGTTGAGGAGTCACAAATTATTACTGAAACAACTCAACCAGAAGAGAAAAGCCGAGTTGAACTGATGGAAAAATCGGCGGACGTTGTTGTGACGAACACGGAAGATGCGACTGAACAAGTAGAATCAGATAACACAATTGAGAGCTCACAAGATACACAAGAATTATCAACAACGGAAGGCACAGTACAATGGAAGGCAAAAGCAAGGAATCGCAAAATAGTGGAAGAACTGCAAATGTCATCGTCGGAAAGTGAGGATGAATACTATGATGCACAAGCAGAGCCCACGACTCGGTTGATGTTGTAGTTCCAAAATCCGTTGTTCCATTTACTGATGAAGAAGATGAAGGACAGGGATTGATGATGATGACGGCAGCAGCTGTGACATCCACAATAAGAAGTGTTGGAAGACCAAGAATAGTGAAGAAGACGGATGATGAGTTGGAGACACCTGGAGCATCATCAAGTACTGCGAATAAGACTGACAAAGTTGGAAGAAGGGCGATTCTCATTGGGCCGATTCGTAAAGGAAGACAAAGGAAGGATGCGAAACTGGCGGCAGTTGGAGATATCAAGGAAATATCAAAAAATGCACAAATGAAAGTGACGAATGAGTATAAAGCTCAATTGAGACAAGCACTAATGTTGAAGAAGCCAGTGACTGAGATCGAGTTGTTGATGAAAGAAAAGGGAATAATACTTGGATCATCTATACCATTATCAGCTGATGATGCAGTTGATGTTATGATTGGGGTATGTCTATTTATAATTATATTCGTTCGTTCCAGTATCTCCAAACAAGCAGTCATTCGGATATGTGACAAGTGTTACTACAACATCGTCAAAAAGGGAATACGATGTCACTGGTGAATAATGATGAGCAAAACTTCCTACAAGTCTCAGTCTCACTGAATACCGATGATCAGAACTTGCTTCGTATTTTCATAGTGTATGTTTCTGTTTAATCCTCTATTCATCCAATATTACCAATTTCAGTCGAATTCTGTTCGAGTTTGCCACCCGTGACTATCTTGATTCGCCTCAATGTGGCTGTTATACCCGTCTATTCTGTCATGCGATACGTTTTGTTGAAGAAGATAATGAGAAGAAAAACAAATGGATGAAGAACTTTATTGATATTGTTCAGGTATTTTATTAATTACATTTTTTCAGTCACAATTCATGAAAGCAATCGCATATTGTCTCAATTCGGAATGTTCGGAATATCGTCGACGGTGAGGTTCGAATCGGTCAAACTCTTCTGAAGTATATCGAACCATCATTGAAATTGGAAACAACTGGGCGCCAAAATGATGTGGATCAAACAATTCAAGCGACAACTTCAATTGTACATGAAACGAGTCGAGGATGTGTTGGGAAAACAATGGGAAGACCATGTGGATGGACGACAATCGAAGACTAATGGAGATAACTTCAGAGTGAAACTGAACACCCAACCACTTTTCGAGGAATGGGTCGAGATGGTACAAGCACAAGATTGGCAACTTCCGCATACGAATTTGGCAGTTGAAAGAACTCAAGTCGATGGAAGAGTCTGTCTAAACGAAGTTCGAAGATGAATTGGTGGAGAAGAGAACATTGACGGAATGGAACAAGAATAAGCCAGTCGAAGGAGCATCGAGACGACAAGATGCATTGACAGTCATTACGACATTCGAAGCGAAGTTGAACAAGTTGACAGAAGAAAGGAACAAGATGAGAAAAACAAGGACACTGCACATACACCATCGAAGAAAGATAAGTGGTCAGTTGCTGCAAAGGAATTGTCGGATATGAAGGAAGTGTGGAAGGCATTGCAACCTGGGAATCAATGACACAAAGGAAAGCACATTGGATGTCAATTCAACCGAGAAAGTATCGAAAAGGAGCTGATGAATCAATTGAAGAAGTTGCCATTCAAATGTCGAACATAGAAGAGTTACGAGCATGTGAAGCAGATGTTACACACTTATGGATAAATGAACATGTTGGTGGTTGAATTGAGGCATCAGAGGCATTGGCATGAAATGATGATGGAGATGGAATCGAACTGATTCGACACTTGGACAAGTTTGGGATGCTGATATTCTACGGGCCAGCAATCAAGAAGATTCTCGCGATACAATGCATTATTCATTCGACCAAGATTTTGTGAAGCCATTTATGAATATCAAACGGGACTTATCAATAGAGTCAACAAAAGAAAAACGAGTGAAAATCATGTGGATGGACGACAATTGAAGGCGGATGGAGATAACTTCAGAGTGAAACTGAACACCAAACCACTTTTCGAGGAATGGGTCGAGATGGTACAAGCACAAAATTGGCAGTTGAAAGAAATCAAGTCGATGGAAGAGACTATCTACAGATGAAGGTGAACTATCATCCGGATAGCTTCATTCTTTATAAGGAGATTTGTTTTTCGATTAGAAATTGAAAAATGTTCAGGTTAGTCACTTGAAAAACATGGGATTCTGTGTACCATTGAACATCGTCAATTGATCGAAGCAATCCGAACATTTGGATCTGTAAATGCAGAACTGGCATGTGTCAAGGGTGTTGATTCATTATTGGCGAGCTATCGAAAGGATTTTCAAACGCAATTGTTAAAAGATCTGCCACAAGAAACGCGAAGGTAATACTTGTTTCGAAATTTACACACATTTTTTGCAGCCACTGGCTCCTGGAAAACGTCATTCAGCTAGAATACGTTTACAAAGCCGTCATACGAACTATAGAGAAGTTTCTCCATCACCTCCAGAAACACCAGATTGACGCGCAGAAAAATATCAACGAAAGCGATCATCTTCAAGGATACGAACACTGAAAAAACGCCAGATCGTGACAATAGTAAGCTTTTTTTTTCGATCAACTGGCTATGCGTTCATATAAATTCTATTGATACACTTCCGCGTTAAAATCTTTCATCTCGTAACTCTATCGATTCGTGGCATTATACTAAAACAAACACGTGAAATTTCGAAATTTTTTATTCATTGCTATAGTTACGAGAAGAATTTCCACGCGGAGGTATATCAATTCTATCACATTAGTTTCAACCTGTTCGAGCCAATGGATCGTAGTCAACCAGCAAGAGCATGATCCGTTTTGAGGAATGAGCCATTTTCAAGAACGTTGTCAGTTAGTAGAGAGAATAGTACTGATCAGGTATTGAAAGTCGAACATTTTCAATGTTAAAATCATGTGTTTTTAGAAATTGGAGAAGTGAACGACTCGTTCATCACTAGTAACAACACCAATACCAATACTTCGACGAACAGCTTCATCAAGTTCGAACGGGAGGATTTGGAATTGGCAAATGAACAAGATGCTCGAGTGGAGGAAGAGATTGCAGTTGCAGAACAACAGATCGAAGTGAATATGGAACATATACATCTAGTTGATACTCGGAATGAAGTGCCAGTTGTCGAACAACAAATGGAAATGACACAACCTGTTGAGGAGTCACAAATTATTACTGAAACGGCTTAACCAGAAGTTGAGAAAAACCAAGTTGAACTGATGGACAAATCGGCGGACGTTGTTGTGACGAACACGGAAGATGCGACTGAACAAGTAGAATCAGATGACACAATTGAGGGCTCAAAAGATACACAAGAATCATCAACAATGGAAGGCACAGTACAATGGAAGGCAAAAACAAGGAATCGCAAAATAGTGGAAGAAGTGCAAATGTCATCGTCGGAAAGTGAGGATGAATACTATGATGCACAAGCAGAGCCCACGACTCGGCGGTGGGATGTTCAGTGATTCCGATGACACTGATTTCTGTATCGACGATGGAGAATCAGTTGATGTTGTAGTTCCAAAATCTGTTGTTCCATCTACTGCTGCTCCAGAAGGCGTTATTTAAACCAAATGTTGCTCCAGAAACCGCTGCTCAACCTACTGGAAATCCAAAAGATGTTGCTCCATCGATTTCAGGAAGCCATCAGTTAAGAAGGTGGTATCAGATGAGAAAGAGACAAAGCCAGTGCAAACGAAACAACAACAGCAACCACAAAAATTGAGTGAATGTGAAAAATCTCCGGTATGTATTTTTACTTTTTGTTTGTTTTAATTCAGGTTACTGCGGAAGATCTCGGGTAAGACACAAGTGACGATAGTGAAGATGAAGAAGATGAAGGACGGGAATTGATGATGATGACGGCAGCAGCTGTGACATCCACAATAAGAAGTGTTGGAAGAACAAGAATAGTGAAGAAGACGGATGATGAGTTGGAGACACCTGGAGCATCATCAAGTACTGCGAATAAGGCTGACAAAGTTGGAAGAAAGGCGATTCTCATTGGGCCGATTTGTAAAGGAAGACAAAGGAAGGATGCGAAACGGGCGACAGTTAGAGATATCAAGGAAATATCAAAGAATGCACAAATGAAAGTGACGAATGAGTATAAAGCTCAATTGATACAAGCACTGATGTTGAAGAAGCCAGTGACTGAGATCAAGTTGTTGATGAAAGAGAAGGGAATAATACTTGGATCATCTATATCATTATCAGCTGATGATGCAGTTGATTTTATGATTGAGGTATGTTTTTTTATAATTATATTTGTTTGTTTCAGTATCTCCAAACAAGCAGTCATTCGGATATGTGGCAAGTGTTACTACAACAAAAGGGGAATACGATGTCACTGGTGAATAATGATGAGAAAAACTTCCTAAGTCTCAGTCTCACTCAATACTGATGATCAGAACTTGTATGATTGTGTCAATGGAATTATAGCTGATATGGAAGAGTATTATAGGTAAGATTTTTTTGTTTTCAAACGAAATTTAGGCGAAAAAGCGCAAGTTCTACAAAAGTGTATAAAAAATGATGGAACGGTTTCGAAACACAGTCAGTTGATGGTGGATCGACATCCGATACAATTGGATTGATCTCGTTCGTTCAATCACTCAAGAAACAAACAAAGATCGGGCAAGATGCTGTTGATTTGTATAGATCGTCTCAACGACTTCTTACACAACAAAGATGTCCATTCCGAGCATGTTGAAGGCGAATGGTAGGCAATTGGTGAGAGATGCATCGATTCAAACTCAAATGATGAATGTACAAACGAAATTCGCACAAGCAGATGAATTGGTGCAGCATTGGCGGAATGGAACAAGAATAAGCTAGTCGAAGGAGCATTGAAACGACAAGATGCATTGACAGTCATTCGGAACGAAGTTGAACAAGGTGACAGAAGAAAGGAACAAGATGAGAAATGCAAGGACAATGCACATGCACCATCGAAGAGATATAAGTTGTCAGTTGCTGCAGAGGAATTGTCGGATATGAATGAAGTGTGGAAGGCATTGCAACCTGGAAATCAATGACACAAAGGAGAGCACATTGGCTGTCAGTTCAACCGAGAAAGAATCGAAAATGAGCTGATGGATCAGTTGAAGAAGTTGCATGTCAAATGTCGAACATATACGGATTACAAGCATGTGAAACAGATGTTACACACTTATGGAAAGATGAACATGTTGGTGGTTGAATTGAAATCGGAGGCATTGACATCAACTGATGAAGGAGATCGAATCGAAGTGATTCGACATTTGGACAAGTTTGGGATGCTGATATTCTAAGAGGCAGCAATCAAGAAGATTTTGTTGGTGGCTCAAGATGAAATGGCACTTTAAGAGTGATGATTTGTTCAATAAATTGAAGGAACAACAGAATTCATTGTCTGCTATGAAGTTGTCACCATATTATAAGCAGTTTGAAGAGGTTTGTGGTTTTTGAAATTGAAAAATTTCTTGTAGAGTGCACAATATTGGGATGAGATATGGAATAAGATCAATGCAATGTTCGATGTCTGGATTGATGTTCAACGACGATGGATGTATATCGAAGGATTGTTCTTCTCTGGATCAGCTGAAATCGCACAAGTATATGACAAGAATGCAGAAGCATTTGAGCATTTTACCGCAATGGCTTGATAAGTACCTGAGTCAAGTTATTACACTAACTGCTGAAGTCTGGTGGTGTGACGAGATGGAGAGGACATTGGCTGGTGGAAAAGAAGCGGAAAATGTGGAGAAATCGGTGACAAAGACATTGGAATCGTTGGCGGATAGTGTATTGAAGGAGCAATCACCAATTAGTAGGAAGAAGGAGGAGGCATTGATCACGGAACTTGTTCACAAGAGATTAGCCCAAGCATTGCACTCAAGACTCGGAGGATCGCCGGAACGATTGGAAGTGGAAAGACGATGACTTAGAAGGTTTTGCTCAAGGTTTGTATAATTCAAAAGTATCATACATTAAAAATATTGAATTGCAGGCTTTGGAACGATGAGAGAATGTTGAAGGAGTTGCTGATCTGAAATACGCCACTCTTGCTACAGTATCCCGTTGTGGTATGGTCTGGTTCAGTGAGGGAGAAGTTGTTACATCTGGCAATGTTGTTCGAACGATATCTATCAATGCTTCGACGTGTTCCATTGGATTCCGAGACTCCTTTCATCATTCTTCTCGATGATGCCATATTCAGTGAGAAAGATGATATCACATGATGAAAGATTGATTGATTATTCGGTGGAATTGGATCAACTTCAGAATTATGTACTTCGATCGAACTGATGACACAAATCAAGGAAGGAGCACAAATACAAGGAAAATATGGAAAAATGTGCAAGTTGATGTCTCACCGCAGTGCAGGATTCCAAGAACTTTCTATCGATTTTGTGGATTGATGGGTAGGTTCAAAAAAAACTTTTTTATTAATAAAAGAAGTGTTTAGTCCAACTATTGCATAAACTATCGATTCGTGCTGCTGAAACAACAGAGAAGCTGATGTCGGTTGTTAAGAATCCAGTATCGAATCATTTGCCAGTTGGATGTCGCAAGATTCTGATGTCTTTCAATGTTCAGGTAACTGAAAATTCAGATTTTTGTCAATAATGATGTATTTTAGGAATTGACAATGGCGAATAAGTTGGTGTCACCAGATGTTGAAGAACCATTGGTGGTGGTTATTGGTGGAATTGCTAAAGGAAAGGTGGTGAGTCTTTTCATATTTTTCTGCCGGAAAAATGACAGTTTCTGACCACAACTCCAGTTGTTCTCATGATAATATCCAAATTCAACGAAAATATGTTACCTATAAAGCTCTAATTTGAGTCAGAAGATTTAGAAATAGAAAAGAAGAAATTTTTGCAAAGTCTTGTCTCATCTTCGATGAGAATCGTGTAGTTGCGTGTGAATGTGTAGTTCTGCCGAGAAAAGTGTTTGTTGTGCAATTTATACGAATTCTTATCTGAAACTCTCCATTTTGAAAGTGCGAAACATCAAAAATCGAGGTTCCATAGAAAAAAACGAATTTAGTTAGCAAAATGACTAGTTTGATTTGAAGTTTGTTGAAGTTCTATGGTTCTATGAATAGTTTTATTTGATACCATAGATACTATAGCTCCATAGAACCTGGATCTATGCATAGAAGAGATTCATATATACTTTGTTGACGTGAGACTTGTGAGGTTTGTTGTGGCGCTTTTTGAGACAGAAAACAAGCACTTTCAGCCAAAAACTACTCTATCATTCTGAAATTTTTCATAATTCCAGGCGTACTCTAAAGTGAAAATCGACAACCACAATTTCAACAAGGACATCATGCCAAGTCACTACAAAGTCAAGGAATATTGCCCAAATGTGTTCCGAAACTTGCGCGAACAATTCGGCGTCGATCAATACGAATATCTACGATCATTGACATCGTATGAGCCGGAGCCGGATCAATTGGATGGAAGTGGCAAGGATTCGACACCGAGATTCTTCATCTCGTATGATAAGAAGTTTGTTATCAAGGTGAGCTGGTTTTTTTGAGAATTTTTGAGTGGGGAAGAAACATTTTTTGAGTAAGTTGTGATTTTGAAGTTTGATTTAAAGGTTTGTTGAAGTTCTATGGTTCTATGAATAATTCTATGAAATTTGTATAAGGATCTATGGGCATCTACGGTTCTATGAATAGTTCTCTGATCATTATATGAAAATCTATGGGCATCTACGGTTCTATGAATAGTTCTATAATCAATGTATGAGGATCTATGGGCACATATCAAAAGTTTTATGGATTTTGAATGAAAGTATCTGGTTCTATGGTGGATATTTTGAGACAAATATGTCATAGAATCGCCATAGAACCTGAAAGTCGATATTGTAGTGTTATAGAACCTGGTGTCTATGCATAGATTCATATATTTTCGTGTCAAAGAAATAGGTGATCTCAAATATCTTTGTCCTTCTTTTTTCATGCATAGAACTACAAGTTTATTCCATAGAATCGCAATTCTATGCATAGAACTAAAATTATATACCTATGAAAAGTTCTATAGATTTTGAAGGAAGGTATCTAGCTCTATGATCAGTATTTTGAGACTGATATGTAGTTCTATGCTTTTTGAAATTATAGAATCATCATAGAACCTGAAAGTTGATCCCATAGATACTGTAGCTCCATAGACCTTGGATCTATGCATAGAATGGGTTCATATATCTTTCGTGTCATAGAACAAGATGTTTTCATAGATCTTTGAGATATCATTCTATGGAACCATAGATAGGCAAATGAGTAGATCACAGAGCGTGTGTATGCACACAATGCACTCGATTTGACGACATTTGAATAAAAATGTGAAATTTTGCAGATCACCGGATGCAAAAAGGTCGGAATCGAAGTCGTTCGCCGGGATCGTATTCTTTTAGCTCAGATAAGTTTTTTTATATACTAAATTGGTGCTCTCTGGCTAAGTTTCAGAATAATTTGATCAATGGCGGCACAACAACAGCAACAAAGGATGATAGTGGAATATCGTGGTTTCGGACAAGAAGGAAGTCGTTCAATAAAAGTAACTTTTGTTTAATTTTCGTTTTTTTAATCATGAATACAATAAAATCCATTTTATTCATAAGTTACAGCTAATCAAAAAAGAAGAAAAAATAGGTATCGGACGAGACTAAAAATTTTCCTTAAATCTCAAGAATGTTTCAAGATCAATCTATTTTAACAGTGCATTAGAAATCCTCAAAATAAATCAGAAAATGTCGAAAATGTTAAAAAAGAGAGAATAAAGACGGGGATGGAGTATTGGAAACTGGCGGCTGATTCAACTACTTTTTCGAAATGAAATGAAATCGAATGAATATTTTTTGTATCGATGCACCATATTCAGCCACCGATTCGCCATATACTCTTCAAGACATCAGTACTCTAATCAGTATATAAGTATGAGAAATGCATGCGTAATCTAAGTGTGATAATGTATAATAATCTAAAACAGGAATCGATCGAAGAATGGTGAAAAATGGTGGAAAACATTAGCTTCACATAACCTTATCATCATAAATCAGGAACTACTTACACTAAACAGATTCAATACAGCTAGCAATCAATATACATAATCTAATCAGTATTCGCACAACACTAAAGTGTGAAGTTTCCAAAAATATTGGTGACAAGTATGTATACGGATCTAATCAAGGAGTAGAGGAAAAATGGCAAATGAGATTTGAGACACGAATCGATTTGAGTTCTGTGGATTTGTTTATATTTGATATATCGAAGATGAAAAAAATGATAGCTCAAATGACACACAGTCATAATCCCATATTCACTCAATACTTTGGTCTCATTTCTTACTTTCCATTTCTCAATCTTCGTCTCGTACTTACAAACGGCAATTTTGGTGTTGGGGGATTTTGTACAGGAGATAAAGATAAGGATGACAACGAGTTAGCTAGATGAGAGATGTAATTAGAAGATGATGATGAGGAACTTGGAGATAGGGTTGACAATGTAGACGACGATGACGAATCTTCACTGATACTCGCACTCGATTCATCAACAACAATCGGATGCTTCTTGTTATATTTCATATAAGCCTCCTCGAACTTCTCCGGTTTCTCTTGGAACCTTGTTTGAGATTTTCTGCAATTATAAAATATATGTTTTATTCATTATTATTTCTTACTTGACATAAATGTGGAAATTCGGCTCACAACCGAATTTTATCATCAAATTTGCGGCTTTTTCAGGTGAGAACATGTAGTACATAATCAATCTCTGTTCCGTGCTGCTTTTCATAGTCCGTAGTGCCTAAAAAATACAATTCGAACTGGTTTTTTTGGGTAAAAACTTACGTCGAGTACATGTCCAGCCTGAATCTTCTCATATTCACTATAGAAATCAACAATGATTTCCATGGTTTTTTGATGATTTTTTTTAAGATATCCCGGTAATCGTGTGCATAAGTCTTCTCCCCGTTTACAACGCTCGAAAAGCGTTCGGAAACTGTAGTAGTCATTTTCGGAGGCGATTGATAACACGACGTGACCAAAACTCACATACTGAAATTTTGTACATTATTTCAATTTTTATTGAGAAACAAACTTTTGAGATCAAAATAGGCTGGAAAAAACCTTGAAGGACCTCATCTGAAAATTGCTGCCATTTGTCGATTGGGACACCAGTCGAAAGCACAAATTCACGCAAGCTTGTAATCTAAAAACCCTTTTTCATATGTTTGATAAACTTTCAGATTACCTTATATAGTGTTCCATTTTCCATTTCTTTTCCGTATGCTAAATGTTCCACCACATAATTCGCTGGTCGCTCTTGTAACCGGCATTCCGTCTGTAAATTATAGTATAATCAATGTCACAGTTGATACTGTATCGACATTCAACTATTATCCATATCTCCACTTCTTTTTCCTTCTTTTGTCGCCTAATTATAACAATATTCACTCAAATTTTGCAATTTATTCATAGTTCTTTTCATTTTCCATTCCATTCTATCCTTTTATTCATTTTCCATATCTATTCCATCCGGGTGGATCCCAATTCCTTCCTGATTTCTGTGAAATTGCGTGTGGTGTGTGCCTATGTGTGCATACACTTGTTGATACAGTACCACTTCATTCTCATTTCGGCGCGTATTTTATGCGTTTTTTTTTGTGAATTTCTCATTTTTAAAATACTTTTGATATTTTCTAGGCCCCATTTTTGTGAATATCGTTCAGAAATGTTTCATACCATTCTTTTTCGTTAATTTTCGGTGAAATTTCATCAAAAGAAGTCGTTCAAAGTTTCAAAAATTGTGCTATTTGTGTTTTTCTCGATTTATCTGTAAATTTTGCCGTTTTCCATGAATATCCCGACATTTCAGCACAGTTTCAGTCATTTTTCGCCTCAAAATTATTGTGTTTCGGGTGTTTTTCGTCAAAATAGGACTGAAAACTGTTTTTGAGTTTTCGCGAGAAATATTGATAGGGACGATGGAAATCCATATTTTTAGCTTTTTTTGATTCAAAACTAGTTATATGTCTTTACTTGTCTCTTTTAGTTGTTCAAAATTGGCACAATTCGTCGAAAACGTCATTTTTGGACCTTTATCCGCCACTTTAAATTTCGCTTAATTTTTTAGCATTTTCATTCATTTCGGACGTTTTGACAACAAAATATAACGTGAAATTGTCCATATAAGCTTCAAATTTTGTATTACTTTGCAGAAAAGTGCAATATTTTGTGTAATTTTGCATTTGTAAGTTTTTCGTTATCTCTGTCCTCACAAATGTGTTGCAGTCACTTTTTTCTTTCATTTCTCTATAATTCTGCGGTGTAAATAGTGTTCTTGATCTTCGAAATGTTATTGACGTCTCAGCTTTGTCAAAAATTATGCATTTTGGTTGTTTTTCACGAAATTCTTATTTTTCATCATTTTTCGTTCGTTTTCAGTGAAATTTCAGCAAAAGAAATCGTTCAAAGTTTCAAAAATTGTGCAATTTGTCCTTTTCTCAATTTATTGGTAAATTTTACGGGTTTCCTTAAATAATCTGCTATTTCAGCATAATTTCAGTCATTTTTCGCCCAAAAATTATTATTTTTCGTGGATTTTTCGTCAAAAAACGACTGAAAACTGTTGTTGAGCATTCTGTCGATAAATATTGATAGGAACAATGGAAATTCATATTTTCTATCTTCATTTGACCATTTTAGTTATTCAAAATTGACATAATTCGTCGAAAACGTCATTTTTATCCTCTCATTTGTCACTTTGAATTTCGCTTCAATATGCGCATTTTCATTCATCTCGGTCATTTTAACAACAAAATAAATCACAAAATTGTTCATATAAGCTTCAAATTGCTTATTATTTTGCAGAAAAGTTCAATGATTCGTTTAATTTTGCATTTTCGAGTTTTTCAATATCTCTGTCCTCACAAATTTGTTTTCTTCACTTTTTTTGCATGATTTTTCGTGAATTCTGCCATATAAAAAACTTTTTTGGTCTTCGAAATGTAATTGACGTTTCATTTTCGACAAATAATGTGCATTTTAGTTGTTTTTCACAAATTTTATTCCTTATTTTACATTTGCCGTCTCAAATTTATTATTTTTCGTGTATTTTTTCTTCAAAAATGGACCGAAAACTGTTTTTGAGCGTTTTTCCGAAAAAATATTGATAGGAACGATGGAAAACAATATTTTCTAGCTCTATTTGATTCATAATTAGTTATATGTCTTCATTTGTCTTTTTTAATTGTTCAAAATTGGCACAATTTGTCGAAATCCTCATTTTTAGCCCGATATTCGCCACCCTAAGTTCCGCTTCCTTTTTCCGCATTTTCATTCATTTCGGTCGTTTAATCAACAAAATATATCCCAAAATTTGTTCATATAAGCTTCTAATTGCTTATTAATTCGCAAAAAGTGTAATATTTTGCTTAATTTTCCATTTGGTAGTTTTTTAATATCTCTGCCCTCACACACCTTTCGCCGTCACATCTCTCCTTTATTTTTCTTTATTCTGCGATATAAATTACGTTTTTGTTTTTTGAAATACTCGTGACGTTTCAACTTTATCAAAAATTGTGCATTTTGATTGTTTTTCTCAAAATTAATCTCAAATTGCACATTCATGGCCTCATTCGTCATCATTTTTACAAAAAAACATCCTAATTTTGAGTTTTACTTGTTTATCTTCTCTCTTCCAAGTTCTTATCGAAATTCGACTTTTTTCTGGCTCAAATGACTTTATTTCATCTACTTATTTGAGAATTTTATGCAAAATTATGCAAATTTACAGTTTTTGAGGATTAATTTCCTAAATATATGAATTATTACACTTCTAGTGCAAAAATATTTGGTTTTCATCAGCTAATCATTCTTTCTTGTCTTTTTCCATTCATAATTCTTATTAAAAATCGTTCTATTCGTTCTTTTTTCGTTTTATCGATCGACAGTTATTTTATTGAAGTGCGCTCCAATTCAAATATTATTCAAACACACTTTCCCGCATTTTTATTCAAAAGGGTGTTTCGAGCCGATAATTCATAATTTATTTCGATATTCCCCTTTTTTGTCTAATTTTATAGCATTTAAAGTTTGAAAATGCACAATTCTTCGAAAAATCGTAATTTTTAGCCTAAAGTTGACGAGAAATAGGAAAATTTGTTTCCATTTTGCAATTTCTTTTTTTTCATTTTGTTTTCTGACTCATTTTGTATGAAAACATTATGAAATTCTGTTTTTCTATAGTTTTAGCTGATTCATAACAAATATAATCACTAAAACGCTCATTTTTGTCTCGAAATGTCAAATTTTATACAATTTTTATGCAAAAATCATCCTTTCATCATCTTTCCGTTATTTTTAACCCGCAAGTACTCTTATTCTCATTCTCTGCTTTGTTGTCAATTTTCGCTTTTTTATCGCGTGCTTCTATTCAAAAAACATTTGTTTCTTCTAGGTATCGAGGAGGAAGGTCGAAATGGTGCAAGTCTCGAGGAAAATGAGGTATTTTTATGTTTTTATTCACTGACGAATTCCGAAAAACTATGATTCATAGATTCCTAGATTCATAGATTCATAGATTCATAGATTCATAGATTCATAGATTCATAGATTCGTAGATTTCATAGATTCATCTATGAATCGAAGAATATTTGCCTTGAAACATGGAATTTTTGATAGAATTTTCGGTTTTTTGACTGTAATCAAACAAGTTTCTGCTGAAAACTGGTTTTTTTTTCAAATTTCATCAAAATTGTTCAACTTTTTCTTGAAAATCGAGATTTTTTTGTGCAAATGTGTGTTTTTTTCTCGATTTTTGCGAAAATATGGATCATACTGTAGTCGAAAATTGACAGTTTTAGAATACTGTAGTCAAAAAATAATATCAGGAGAAAGCCAAATCATACGAAAACTGGCCGATCTCTTAATTTTTTGATAATTCCACTAACATGATTAAGATCTACAGTAACCACATCCAGGTTACTGTACTCGAGTACAGTATCCCAAAATTCAATAATATGAATCTATGAATTTATGAATCTTTGAAAGCACTCTTGAGGAATCGAACTCACGACCTCTCAAACAATAGAGTAAGATTCTTCAAAAGTTCTCAATTTTTCGAAATTTTCGAGTTCTGATTTGATATATCTCTGATCAACGGGGCCCTATATGAGAAATAAATATGGTGAACTTTTTTTTTTTTGGAGATATGGAAAATGGTTTTTTGACATTTGGGTATCTTTTTTAAAATCAAAATACTTACATTCATTCGAATGTTGCATTCGAATTTTCGCTTGAGTCGATTCGGGGTTAAATCTTCCGGCGAGTCATGTCTCAAGGCAATTTCTCGAGTGACATCACCCATTCCTCCGGATAAAAACCCTGCAAAATAATTGATATAACGGGGATTCGACGGCTAGAAAAGAATAAAGCGATTGAAAACGGTTGAACGGTTGAACGGTTGAAGTGAGAACTAAAAAATCACAGTGAACACTATTTTTACATTAAAATTGCCAAAAAATCACTTTTTTCGAATGAAAAAGATCAAATTTTCGGGGATAAATAGTGGGTAAACGTGGTTAAGCATCAATATTTTTGGAATATTCAAATTGATGAAAAATTTTTGATATTTCAAAAAATCCAAATATTTCACGAAAAAGGGTGATAATTAAAGGGAATGGGGACAAAAACTTTCAAAAACATCCCGATCTAGCCGGGAAAAAGTTTTTCGGTAGAAAAAAGGAAGAAAATTGAAGAAAGGCCAAGTATTTCGAAGTCAACTCGAAAAGGCAATTTTTTGTGAAAATATGAAAAAATTTTGTAAAAAAATGGTGATTTTTGGGGAATATGTGACTTAATTTTCTCGAAAAGCTTTAAGGTCATCAGAAAATATGCTGTAGAGAATCATAATCTGCGAAAAAAGAGGGGAAAACAGACCATTTGTCGAAAATTTCGAAAAAATAAATTGTTCCGCCGGAAAAGAAGAAAAATTTTATGATTGTTCTTGTTTTCCTGTTTGAATATGATTTAAAAACATTAATTAGCTTCTTAGCAATCTATTTATCAACAAATTGGATCAGAAAACATTCAGAATTCAATTCAGACCTATGATTTTTGAAGTGCTTTTCATGTAGGCGGTCTATCTCCATCATAAAAATTAAATTTTTGGGGCTAAAAATGGGCGAAGCATCTATATTTTGATATTTTTACGAACTAGAAAAGTAGAAGAATTAAGTTTATCAGGAAAAAAACAGGAATAATAGGCAGAAATGGATCCAGGAATCGAAATTAGGCGAAAATCGATAATTTTTGAAAAATTTTCTAAAAACCCCAAAAAATTGGTGAAAATCAAAACGAATGATGGCAAAAACTATCGAAAACAGTAAATTTGAAATAAGAAAGAAGTTTTTCACTGGAAAACGAGAAGAAAATCAAAGAATAATCAACAATTTCAACAAAAACTCGAAAAAATGCGTTTTTTTTGGCGAAAAACGAAAAATTTTTGGGAAAAATGGTCGATTTTCTAGGAAAATGTTGGTAGATTATCTAAAACAGGGTCGTGATCACCGGAAAATATACTTTAGAGAATGAAAATCCATAAAGAACGAGCGAAAATCGGCATATTTATCGAAAATTGGGGGAAAAAAGGCTTTTTCACCGAAAAATGTGAAATTTTTAATGATAATTCTGATTTTTGTGTATGAAAATAATTTTATAACATGAATTCGATGTCCCTTAATCAATTTATCAACATTTTGAATCAAAACGAAATCAAAAATCAATTCGAAACTATCATTTTTGAAGGGCAGTTCATGTGGGCCGGTCAACTTCTTCATTGAAGTTAGATTTTTCGGGCCAAATATGGGTACAGCTTCTCAATTTTACTGTTTTTATAAGCTAGAAGTACTCTACTAATTGATTTTCTAAAAGAAATTGTGAAAAAATCGGGAAAAATGTGTCAAATCTCAAAAAAAAGGCGTGATTAAATGAAAAAAAGGTGTGAGATAGTGTAATACGGAGGGAGGCGCAGACATTATCAATGGAGCATGGCGCAGGCGCCGGCGGATTTGGCTGTTTTGCCTCCAAATCCTGATTCAGAAGTTGTCTTGCTTATATAGATTTTCACGGAGAATCCGATAATGATAACCGTTGGTGTCATATTGGCGTAGTTTTGGCGTATGGTGAACTTTTTGGTGGGAAATCGCAGTTTTTCATCATTTTTTCTACTGAAAGTCATTGAATTCACCTATTATACACCAAATTGTTGTTTTCGAGTTGATTTGTGCCATTAAAAACCATGATCGGCAGCTCTTTTAGATAAGCCAACCCTTCAGATAACACTTTTTATGAACGAAAATAGCCAAAAATGCGTTTTTTGAACATAAAAGCATTATTTTTGATTAAAAAAGCATGAAAATGCTGAATGAAATCTGAAAATTCGTGAGATTAGCAAAGAAAATGAAGATTTTTGAGAAATATATGCTCAGGAAATCCTTAATTTCCATGAAAAAGCAGCCAAACCATCAATTTTTACCCAAAAACCTGATTTTTCATAGCATAAGAGGTGATTTTCGTTGATAACAGGGTTAAAAATTATGTTTTTTGAACAATTCAACCTATGGAACTATTGAAAAGACGAAAAAACCACTTTATTCTATTGTTTTTTGAAAATTTTTGGGTTACTGTATTCGAGTACAGTAACCTGGATACTGTAGATTTTCGTCACCTTGGTGCAGTTGTCAGAAAAACTATAAGATGGGCAAGTTTTCGTGTGATATAGAGTTCTCCGGAATGTATTTTTGACTACAGTACCCCAAAACTGTCGATTCATCACTACAGCATGATTCGACCGCATAACATCCATTTTCCCCTCAAAAACCCGAGAAAAAAACACATTTTCACGAAAAACCTCGATTTTCAAGAAAGGTGTTTGATTTTTTGATAAAGGAAGGAGCTAAACCTATAAAAAATGTGAAAAAACATGTTTTTTCGGCAAAAAATGATGATTTTTAGTCGAAATCTGTCGAAAATTGTTGTGATTGCCAACTGTTATAGCTTATCAACTACTTTTATCACTTTACCATTGAAATCCCTAACAGTTGTTATCATATTATCACTATTTCCAGTCTGTATCACATCATTCCATTGTCTATCTGCTCCATCTTTTCCTCGTTTTCCTTTCTGATATCCCTTATCAATTGTTTTTATCAGTATGCAAATTCTTATCATTTGTTATCACTATTTCGAGTCCATGTGATACCATGCCGGCTTTCATTCTCTTTCCCGTTGTTATCATTCGCATATCAATCATTTTTTGAAAATTTTGAATGTTTTGATAAAAATTTTGGGTTACTGTAGATTTTTGACACCTTAGTGCAATTGTCAAAAAATTATGAGATTCGCAAGTTTTCGTATGATTTAGCGTCCTTCAGAATGTACTGATTAACTACAGTACCCCAAACCTGTCGATTTATAATTACAGTACATTTTGATTGATATTTCCCGCGAAAAACCCAGAAAAAACATGAATTCTCACAAAAAACCTTGATTTTCAAGAAAAGGGATTGATTTTTTTGTGAAAACAAGTTTTTACAGAACCTAAACCTATTAGAAGTATGAAAAAACATGTTTTTTCGGCAAAAAATGATGATTTTCAGTCAAAAATTATGAAAATCAGTGTGATTATGGCTTATCAACTTATTTTATCAGTGTGCAAATGAAATCTCATAGATCCATATCTAGGTACTATCACTCCCCTTCTCCACTCCTTCTTCTTTATCTTTTCCTTATTGTCTGCAATGATTCTTTTGTTATCATTGTATCACTATTTCGAGTCTTTATCATATCTTTCAACCGTTCCCATCGTTATCATTTACATATCCATCTTTTCTGAAAGAATATCGAAAACCATGATATTCCATTGATAAAAACTATAATTGGCAAGTTTTTGTATGATTTAGTGTTCTCCGAATGTATTGCTTCACTACAGTACCCCGAAACTGTCGATTCATCACTACAGTATGATTCGACAGCAGAAAATCCAAATTTCCCGCGAAAAACCCAAAAAAAAACACGAATTCTAGCAAAAAAAAACCCATTATTCAAGAAAGTGTTAGATTTTTTGATAAAGGAAGGAGCTAAACCTATAAAAAATGTGAAAAAAAACATGTTTTTTCTCCAAAAAGTAATGATTTTTAGTCAAACATCTGATAAAAATTGTTTAGCTTCTTCCTCATTTCCAAAATCCTTTCGAGGTGTTGGATATTGAAAAACACGAGATACTGTAGATTCATAGATTCCATAGATTGATATGCAATCACTATCAATATCCATCTCCACTCCATCTTCTCCATCTTTTCCTCATTTTTCCTTTCTGATTACTAGTTCATATCCCGTATCAACTGATTTCATCAGTTCATCAGAACATCGATCGATATTGATATTTTTAAAAATTAATATATATAATTGTTTGATCTTTCAGAAATTGTTCAACTGATGATCGTCATGACTGCTGTTTGCTGCTGGATGTTCTGGATTATGGTAAGTCTTTCATTATATCTATTTTTCTATAATATTCTTTTTGTAGGTATATTTGCATCAAATGATTCCACTGATCGGCCCACAAATCAACGTCAAAACAATTCGCTGGATTTCAGAAGAGGATTAGATAAAATGGTATGTGTTTTTAGTGAAATAAAATGTAGAAAGTAAAAAGGTTGTCACTTTTTGTGATAACGGCATGCAAATTTTTGTATCTAAAATGTCATTTTCCCAGTTTTCGCAAGGAAATCATTGTATTTTCATTATCCATCTCCACTCCATCTTCTCCACCCTTTCCTCATTTTCCTTTCTGATCACTAGTTTATTTCCCTTATCAACTGATTTTATCAGTGTAACTTCGTATTCCTTCATATAAACCGAGAAGAAAAACCAATTATTCAAGAAAAGTGTTTGATGTTTTGGTGAAAACAGGTTTTTTACATGAGCTAAACCTTCAAAAAATGTGGAAAAACATGTTTTTTCACAAAAAGTGATGATTTTTGATCAAAAATCTGATATAAATTGTTGTGATTGTCGGCTGATATAGCTTATCAACTGTTTTTATCATTGTGCAAATGAAATCCCTAATAGGTATTATCATATTATCACATCATTCTATTGTTTAGCTTCTTCCTCGATTTCTAAAATCTTTCGAGGTGTTGAATATTGAGATACACGAGATACTGTAGATTCATTGATTCCATATATTGATATGTGATCTTATCAATATCCATCTCCACTCCATCTTTTCCATCTTTTTCTCATTTTCCTTTCTGATTACTAGTTTTTTTCCCTTATCAATTGTTTTTATCAGTTTCCGAATTCTAATCAACTGTTATCACTATTTCGAGTCCATGTGATACCTTCCCCTCTTCCATCATCTTTCCTGTCATTATCATTAACATATCCAGCGTTTTTTGAAAGTATTGATGAAATTTTTTGGGTTACTGTAGATTTTTATCATATTAGTGCGAATCATCAGTTTTTATCAAAAAACGGTTTTTTCATAAAATAATGGATGCTTTTCGTTGAAAACTAGATATTTCGAAAGAATTCAACCTGTAGAATGATTTAAAATCAAAAAATCACTTTATTCGATCGTTTTTTGAAAAATTTTGGGTTACTGTATTCGAGTACAGTAACCTGGATGTAGCTTCTTCCACATTTCCAAAAACCTTTCGAGGTATTGGATATTGAGAAACACGAGATACTGTAGATTTCTTAGATTGATATGTAATCTTATCAATTGTTATCCTTTAATCACTTTTTCGAGTCTTTATCATCTGAAAGTTCTGAACGTTTTGACAAAAATGTTGGGTTACTGTATCGGAACTGTCGATTCATCACTACAGTATGTTTTGGTCGCTGAACATCCATAGTGCCCGCGAAAAACCGAGAAAAATCCCGAATCTTTACAAAAAAACCTCGATTTCCAATCGCAAATATGAAAACAACCAGTTTTTAGCGGAAAATTGATAAGTTCCAGTCAGACGACCCGAAAAGTTCATCAAAACTTTTATGTTTCAAGTCGAACTTTCATAGATTCACTGCGATATTTTCAAGCCGCGTGGCCGCACTTTGTGGAAAGTTCGGCCATTTGAAAAACCTAGGCCATTTGTCAATCTAGATTCATATGCAAAAAAATTATAAAATCGAGAAATTACACGAATTTTCTCAGAAAACCGATAATTCAAAAAAAGTGTTTGATTTTTTGGTGAAAACAGGTTTTTACAGGACCTAAACCTATAATAAATGTCAAAAAACATGTTTTTTCACCAAAAAGTGATGATTTTTAGTCAAAAATCTGATAAAAATTGTTTAGCTTCTTCCTCATTTCCTAAAACCTTTCGAGGTGTTGAATTTTAAGATACTGTAGAGTACTACTGTATTTCGACATTACTGCGAAAAGGGATAGGTCACGTTCATGTATCAAATTATCAAAATACGTCGAAATACGTATAAGTCGAGTCTAGAAAATAATTCATTTTGACTTTTCACGCAATCGTGATCGGTGGCAATAAATAAATCTCGAAATTTTAATAATACGTAGATAACCAATTTATTTTCTTGCCACCAAACCGAATTATCTGATTTATGAAAACCATTTAATTTAGTTGTTCCACTGATTCTGATGGTCTTTTCTTGACTTGAGATTTACCGTGCAAAGATGTTTCGAACTTTTTGTAAGATTGATAAGGTAGAAGTAGATGCAAAGTACACAAAAAGTATAACCAGGTTCTACGCATTCAATTTCAAAACGAAATTCAAGATTCTTAATTGTTTACATTTCACGATTCATGCTAAAAATAGAAAGAATAGAAAAGAAAGTTTCACTACTTCAATTTCTTTTTCATCGTTTTGATATGCTATTCAATAAACTTAATTCACGTGACCTATCCCTTTTCGCAGTAATGTCGAAATACAGGAGTTCATAGATTCCATAGATTCATGTGTAATCACTATCAATATCCTTCCCCACTCCATCTTCTCCATCCTTTCCTCATTTTCTTTTCTGATTACTAATTCATATCCCTTATCAACTGATTTTATAGGTGTAACTTCTTATTCCTTTTTTGCTTCACAAAATCGATCGATATCCACCAAAAAATCATGAATATGTGCATTTTGCCGTCAAAGTGTATTGACGCGCAACTGCACACCACCGTAGTCTCCGTAAATATTTTCAGTCAATTTTTAGACCGTTTTTTGCTTTTTCTGTAAAAATTATTTATTTTTATCGCTAGATAATGTGAAATTATTAAATTTTGAATTTTTTCGGTCCATAGCATGTGTTTTTGTATTTAAAAATGGGTATTTTAAGCTAAATTCTATGTTTTTCATCGAAAATTGTTCGAAACATCGTATTTTTGATTTTATTAGCGAGAAAAGGGGACATATTTCGGAAAAAAAATCATTTTTTTTTCTGAAGTTAAAGTTTTGAGTGGTTTTTACAACATTTTTCGCCGAAAACGTTATATTTCTTGTAAAATTGAGCTTTTAAAAAAAAAATTTTTTTTTAAGCGCTTTGAAAATGGCTTTTTTCACCATGCTTTTTTCACCAAACCGTTTTTTATGAATTATTCGCTCTCCTTATCATTCGAATCACTAATTTTCGCACATTTCCAGCCGAAAAATGAGCAACGAGACGATCGTAAAAATGAGCGCCGACGAGTATTGGAGTGATATCAAGAGCCCATACATCCTCGAGTTGTCCAACAAAACTCCGGACGAAATCTATGCGAGCAACAATCCGGGACCGACGAAACCCGACGGATCTATGAATTTCGAGTGTCATTGTGTCGGCCATTTGGTCGCCAGTCCGTGTGGTTACGAGTTTAGAAATGCGATTTTATGCCAAAAATCGGCGAGTGACGAGCAAATGAAAAAGGTTTGTATGGTTTTTTTTGTTGATTTTGAGTTCAAAAAGTGGGGTGTCTAACAATTTTTTTCTAGAAATCCTTTGAAAAAGCTGTTAGTGAGGGTTCTATGGAGATTTGTTGAAATTCTATTTTTTGTCAGGTTTTTGTAATCTAACTGGGTTACTGTAGGTGGTAGATCACTAGCATTTGACAAAAATGAAGGAAAGAACCACAAAAAAAGATCTTAGCACAAGTATAGATGAAATTTTCAGAGCATGGCCAAGATGGAAACCATTCAGTGTACAAGGAGCTGTCAGAAAAAGTCTCAACATTAGCATCTGAAAATTCGAAATTAGTAGCTGAAAATCTTCGCCTACAAGTGGAATTGAACAAGACAACCGATGAAAACAAGGAAAAAACGGATATTGTTGATTTGTTCACCGCCCGTGCCGATGAAATGAAACGAGAATTGGAAGATGTGAAATTTGAGGCGGACAAAAATCTTCGACTCGCCAACAAACTCGAAGTACGCCTTTGTAACATTGTTAGCGAAATGAAGGGAAATGCGATGAATAAGGTGAGAGGAAGAACGTGTATTTTTTCGAGATAAGATCGGAATTCCCGATTTCTAACTTCTTCTCGATTGTCGTTTTTTCTAGATACAAGTTGCCAACGAGAGCGTCGAAGCATCGACATCTACATCGGGGTCTGATTTGTATGATTCGTCGACGTCTACAACGAAAGGGCATCATAGGCGGACGTCGTCGTTATGCCACCTACAAGGTTTGTCATTTATAAGGAAGGGTAATTCGGGATCATTCAGTAATTTTCTTTGAAAAAAACGTTAGAGCCAATATGAAACGAGTTATGACCTGAAATGTTGCCAAAAATAGCCACAAAGTGTCTAAATTTTTTGTCGAAAAAAAGCCAGTTGGTCACCAGAAACACTTTTAGTTTGTCGAAAAATGGGCGGAGTTTATTGGGAATTTTTGCAGACCAATATTCTCCTCGCCGTCACAAGTAATTAAAGAGAAGGCTGAAAATGGTGGACGTATCCTGAAAGCACACCCTGTCACTCGATGATTATTTACAAATCAACCAGTCCTACCGCAACAACGCATAATAACACCGAATGATCAAAATCAGGAAGCAACACAACGCTATGAGCATCCGAATCGCAAATTTTGTGGCAATCGGATATCAACGACGAAGTACAATGTACTAACGTTTATACCTAAGAATCTGTTTGAGCAGGTTTGTAACGTTTTAGTGGTTCTATTCGGTATAAAAGACTTACAGCTCCATCGAACAGCGAACCTGTACTTCATCTTTATGATGCCGATTGCATTTGTACTTGGTGTCACTGCTATTAAAGATGCTTTTGAAGATTATCGGAGGTACAAGTCTGATCAGAAAATCAATCATTCAACGTGTCGTGTTTGGGATTCTAGTCAGCAAAGGTTTGAAGCGTTTTTTGCTGATTTTTCTAATGTTTTTAATGTTTAGATATCGAAAACTAGAATGTCAAAACATAATTGTTGGTGATTTTGTGCATTTATCACACGATGAAATCATACCAGCTGATATTCTACTCCTACGAGGTAGTGATGTTAATGGTGTTTGTTACGTTGAAACATCAAATCTGGATGGTGAGAGTAATCTGAAACAACGGCAAGCGATACGAGCCATGGGAAAATATCACAATACGAATGTACCAATGGTTCTCACCGACTGAGTTTAACTATAAAGTATCGTGTGGTGAGCCGTCACCTGATGTGTATAAATTTGAAGGGAGGTTGGAAACGATTGAAGGAGGTTTGTCGGATTTTCGATTTCTACGAAGCATTTCAGCTGTACGTGAAACTGTAGACCATTAACGTTTTTCTTGAAACGTACATTATATGAGAAAAATGACTTTCGAGAAAAAATCCAAAAATTTTCTATTCAGGTCCACCACTTGCTCGAGAATGTACAATTCTGGCAAAGGAAAACGTGCTACTTCGAGGTTGTGCAGTTAGGAATACGGATTTCGTGGAAGGGATTGTGTTGTATGCTGGAAAAGATACGAAAGCGATGCTCAACAACAATGGACCAAGATATAAAAGGTAAAATATTCAAAACTAATCTAACTACCGTGCGTACATTATAGGAGTTCACTTGAACAAATGACAAATATCGATATCCTGTGGAGTGTTGCCACCCTACTTGTACTATGCATTCTTGTTGCCGTCCTCTCTGGTGTATGGCTTCGAAACTATGAAAAACCCGAAGAAACACCATTTTTGGTGTATATCAACAAGAATCGACTGCGGTGAAAGAGCAGAAAGTGGTGCATAAGGTGACCAATGGTGGAACGACTAATGTGGCGCATAGTCCTGGATCGGATACTAGTACCAAGGAGGTTTGTGTTTTTTTTTTCGTTTTTTTGTGTTGACAAGATGGAGAAGAAGTGAACAATCGACAGTTTGGAAAATTTTATGAAAAAAGCTCTGAAGTTTTGAAAATATTTGAATCTGGAAGCATGTCAGAATTTTGGTTAATTTTCCTAGAAAAAGTTGCTGATTTGCAACAGTTTTTTCAAAGATTTTGTCAAGTTTTGGAAAATTTTGACAAAAAGAAAAACAGAAGGAGCTTTGAAATGAGTCTTTAGAAAATTTGGTCACTGGACTATTGATTCGGAGCAAAACCCGGAGGTTAATTTTGTTTGGTTTTTATTGTATTTTCGAAAAAGTAGATTTGAATTTGATTTCTGAGCGGATTCGTGCCAATTTTCATAGGTTTAGCCGCATTTCGAGAAAAATAGAAACACGAGAATTTTTCAATAAAAATGAGCCCCATAACCGATATTTTGAGAAGTTACAGAATGACTCGCTCCGTAACGAACGTGACGATCTCAACGAATTGGCGATACGTCGATTACAAGAATTGAACGATGCCAACAAGAAAATCAGTAATTTGAGTGTTGAAATTGAGAAATTGAAGTGTAATGTAAGTGTTTTCTGCCTTTTTTCAACCGAAATGTTCGAATTTTCGCAGTCACTCATCGTCCGTAATCGACGTATCAAATGATTCTACTGATCGGCCCACAAATCAACGTCAAAACAATTCGCTGGATTTCAGAAGAGGATTAGATAAAATGGTATGTGTTTTTAGTGAAATAAAATGTAGAAAGTAAAAAGGTTGTCACTTTTTGTGATAACGGCATGCAAATTTTTGTATCTAAAATGTCATTTTCCCAGTTTTCGCAAGGAAATCATTGTATTTTCATTATCCATCTCCACTCCATCTTCTCCACCCTTTCCTCATTTTCCTTTCTGATCACTAGTTTATTTCCCTTATCAACTGATTTTATCAGTGTAACTTCGTATTCCTTCATATAAACCGAGAAGAAAAACCAATTATTCAAGAAAAGTGTTTGATGTTTTGGTGAAAACAGGTTTTTTACATGAGCTAAACCTTCAAAAAATGTGGAAAAACATGTTTTTTCACAAAAAGTGATGATTTTTGATCAAAAATCTGATATAAATTGTTGTGATTGTCGGCTGATATAGCTTATCAACTGTTTTTATCATTGTGCAAATGAAATCCCTAATAGGTATTATCATATTATCACATCATTCTATTGTTTAGCTTCTTCCTCGATTTCTAAAATCTTTCGAGGTGTTGAATATTGAGATACACGAGATACTGTAGATTCATTGATTCCATATATTGATATGTGATCTTATCAATATCCATCTCCACTCCATCTTTTCCATCTTTTCCTCATTTTCCTTTCTGATTACTAGTTTTTTTCCCTTATCAATTGTTTTTATCAGTTTCTGAATTCTAATCAACTGTTATCACTATTTCGAGTCCATGTGATACCTTTCCCTCTTCCATCATCTTTCCTGTCATTATCATTAACATATCCAGCGTTTTTTGAAAGTATTGATGAAATTTTTTGGGTTACTGTAGATTTTTATCATATTAGTGCGAATCATCAGTTTTTATCAAAAAACGGTTTTTTCATAAAATAATGGATGCTTTTCGTTGAAAACTAGATATTTCGAAAGAATTCAACCTGTAGAATGATTTAAAATCAAAAAATCACTTTATTCGATCGTTTTTTGAAAAATTTTGGGTTACTGTAGTCGAGCGTCGAGTACAGTAACCTGGATGTAGCTTCTTCCACATTTCCAAAAAACCTTTCGAGGTATTGGATACGAGATACTGTAGATTCCATAGGTTGATATGTAATCTTATCAATTGTTATCCTTTAATCACTTTTTCGAGTCTTTATCATCTGAAAGTTCTGAACGTTTTGGCAAAAATGTTAGGTTACTGTATCGGAACTGTCGATTCATCACTACAGTATGTTTTGGTCGCTGAACATCCATAGTGCCCGCGAAAAACCGAGAAAAATCCCGAATCTTTACAAAAAAAACCTCGATTTCCAATCGCAAATATGAAAACAACCAGTTTTTAGCGGAAAATTGATAAGTTCCAGTCAGACGACCCGAAAAGTTCATCAAAACTTTTATGTTTCAAGTCGAACTTTCATAGATTCACTGCGATATTTTCAAGCCGCGTGGCCGCACTTTGTGGAAAGTTCGGCCATTTGAAAAACCTAGGCCATTTGTCAATCTAGATTCATATGCAAAAAAATTATAAAATCGAGAAATTACACGAATTTTCTCAGAAAACCGATAATTCAAAAAAAGTGTTTGATTTTTTGGTGAAAACAGGTTTTTACAGGACCTAAACCTATAATAAATGTCAAAAAACATGTTTTTTCACCAAAAAGTGATGATTTTTAGTCAAAAATCTGATAAAAATTGTTTAGCTTCTTCCTCATTTCCTAAAACCTTTCGAGGTGTTGAATTTTAAGATACTGTAGATTCATAGATTCCATAGATTCATGTGTAATCACTATCAATATCCTTCCCCACTCCATCTTCTCCATCCTTTCCTCATTTTCTTTTCTGATTACTAATTCATATCCCTTATCAACTGATTTTATAGGTGTAACTTCTTATTCCTTTTTTGCTTCACAAAATCGATCGATATCCACCAAAAAATCATGAATATGTGCATTTTGCCGTCAAAGTGTATTGACGCGCAACTGCACACCACCGTAGTCTCCGTAAATATTTTCAGTCAATTTTTAGACCGTTTTTTGCTTTTTCTGTAAAAATTATTTATTTTTATCGCTAGATAATGTGAAATTATTAAATTTTGAATTTTTTCGGTCCATAGCATGTGTTTTTGTATTTAAAAATGGGTATTTTAAGCTAAATTCTATGTTTTTCATCGAAAATTGTTCGAAACATCGTATTTTTGATTTTATTAGCGAGAAAAGGGGACATATTTCGGAAAAAAAATCATTTTTTTTTCTGAAGTTAAAGTTTTGAGTGGTTTTTACAACATTTTTCGCCGAAAACGTTATATTTCTTGTAAAATTGAGCTTTTTAATAAAAAATTTTTTTAAAAGCGCTTTGAAAATGGCTTTTTTCACCAAACCGTTTTTTATGAATTATTCGCTCTCCTTATCATTCGAATCACTAATTTTCGCACATTTCCAGCCGAAAAATGAGCAACGAGACGATCGTAAAAATGAGCGCCGACGAGTATTGGAGTGATATCAAGAGCCCATACATCCTCGAGTTGTCCAACAAAACTCCGGACGAAATCTATGCGAGCAACAATCCGGGACCGACGAAACCCGACGGATCTATGAATTTCGAGTGTCATTGTGTCGGCCATTTGGTCGCCAGTCCGTGTGGCTACGAGTTTAGGAATGCGATTTTATGCCAAAAATCGGCGAGTGACGAGCAAATGAAAAAGGTTTGTATGGTTTTTTTTGTTGATTTTGAGTTCAAAAAGTGGGGTGTCTAACAATTTTTTTCTAGAAATCCTTTGAAAAAGCTGTTAGTGAGGGTTCTATGGAGATTTGTTGAAATTCTATTTTTTGTCAGGTTTTTGTAATCTAACTGGGTTACTGTAGGTGGTAGATCACTAGCATTTGACAAAAATGAAGGAAAAAACCACAAAAAAAGATCTTAGCACAAGTATAGATGAAATTTTCAGAGCATGGCCAAGATGGAAACCATTCAGTGTACAAGGAGCTGTCAGAAAAAGTCTCAACACTAGCATCTGAAAACTCAAAGTTAGTTGCTGAAAATCTTCGCCTACAAGTGGAATTGAACAAGACAACCGATGAAAACAAGGAAAAAACGGATATCGTCGATTTGTTCACCGCCCGTGCCGATGAAATGAAACGAGAATTGGAAGATGTGAAATTTGAGGCGGACAAGAATCTTCGACTCGCCAACAAACTCGAAGTACGCCTTTGTAACATTGTTAGCGAAATGAAAGGAAATGCGATGAATAAGGTGAGAGGAAGAACGTGTATTTTTTCGAGATAAGATCGGAATTCCCGATTTCTAGATTCATCTCGATTGTCGTTTTTTTCTAGATACAAGTTGCCAACGAGAGCGTCGAAGCATCGACATCTACATCGGGGTCTGATTTGTATGATTCGTCGACGTCTACAACGAAAGGTCATCATAGGCGGACGTCGTCGTTATGCCACCTACAAGGTTTGTCATTTATAAGGAAGGGTAATTCGGGATCATTTAGTAATTTTCTTTGAAAAATTAGAGCCAATATGAAACGAGTTATGACCTGAAATGTTGCCAAAAATAGCCACGAAGTGTCTAAATTTTTTGTCGAAAAAAAGCCAGTTGGTCACTAGAAACACTTTTAGTTTGTCGAAAAATGGGCGGAGTTTATTGGGAATTTTTGCAGACCAATATTCTCCTCGCCGTCACAAGTAATCAAAGAGAAGACTGAAAATGGTGGACGTATCCTGAAAGCACACCCTGTCACTCGATGATTATTTACAAATCAACCAGTCCTACCGCAACAACGCATAATAACACCGAATGATCAAAATCAGGAAGCAACACAACGCTATGAGCATCCGAATCGCAAATTTTGTGGCAATCGGATATCAACGACGAAGTACAGTGTACTAACGTTTATACCTAAGAATCTGTTTGAGCAGGTTTGAAACGTTTTAGTGGTTCTATTCGGTATAAGAGACTTACAGCTCCATCGAACAGCGAACCTGTACTTCATCTTTATTGTAATATTAAACATGATAATTGGAGCATTTGGAAAATATATATCAATGATGCCGATTGCATTTGTACTTGGTGTCACTGCTATTAAAAATGCTTTTGAAGATTATCGGAGGTACAAGTCTGATCAGAAAATCAATCATTCAACGTGTCGTGTTTGGGATTCTAGTCAGCAAAGGTTTGAAGCGTTTTTTGCTGATTTTTCTAATGTTTTTAATGTTTAGATATCGAAAACTAGAATGGCAAAACATCATTGTTGGTGATTTTGTGCATTTATCACACGATGAAATCATACCAGCAGATATTCTACTCCTACGAGGTAGTGATGTTAATGGTGTTTGTTACGTTGAAACATCAAATCTGGATGGTGAGAGTAATCTGAAACAACGGCAAGCGATACGAGCCATGGGAAAATATCACAATACGAATGTACCAATGGTTCTCACCGACTGAGTTTAACTATAAAGTATCGTGTGGTGAGCCGTCACCTGATGTGTATAAATTTGAAGGGAGGTTGGAAACGATTGAAGGAGGTTTGTCGGATTTTCGATTTCTACGAAGCATTTCAGCTGTACGTGAAACTGTAGACCATTAACGTTTTTCTTGAAACGTACATTATATGAGAAAAATGACTTTCGAGAAAAAATCCCAAAATTTTCTATTCAGGTCCACCACTTGCTCGAGAATGTACAATTCTGGCAAAGGAAAACGTGCTACTTCGAGGTTGTGCAGTTAGTAATACGGATTTCGTGGAAGGGATTGTGTTGTATGCTGGAAAAGATACGAAAGCGATGCTCAACAACAATGGACCAAGATATAAAAGGTAAAATATTCAAAACTAATCTAACTACCGCGCGTTCTTTATAGGAGTTCACTCGAACAAATGACAAATATCGATATCCTGTGGAGTGTTGCCACCCTACTTGTACTATGCATTCTTGTTGCCGTCCTCTCTGGTGTATGGCTTCGAAACTATGAAAAACCCGAAGAAACACCATTTTTGGTGTATATCAACAAGAATCGACTGCGGTGAAAGAGCAGAAAGTGGTGCATAAGGTGACCAATGGTGGAACGACTAATGTGGCGCATAGTCCTGGATCGGATACTAGTACCAAGGAGGTTTGTGTTTTTTTTTTCGTTTTTTTGTGTTGACAAGATGGAGAAGAAGTGAACAATCGACAGTTTGGAAAATTTTATGAAAAAAGCTCTGAAGTTTTGAAAATATTTGAATCTGGAAGCATGTCAGAATTTTGGTTAATTTTCCTAGAAAAAGTTGCTGATTTGCAACAGTTTTTTCAAAGATTTTGTCAAGTTTTGGAAAATTTTGACAAAAAGAAAAACAGAAGGAGCTTTGAAATGAGTCTTTAGAAAATTTGGTCACTGGACTATTGATTCGGAGCAAAACCCGGAGGTTAATTTTGTTTGGTTTTTATTGTATTTTCGAAAAAGTAGATTTGAATTTGATTTCTGAGCGGATTCGTGCCAATTTTCATAGGTTTAGCCGCATTTCGAGAAAAATAGAAACACGAGAATTTTTCAATAAAAATGAGCCCCATAACCGATATTTTGAGAAGTTACAGAATGACTCGCTCCGTAACGAACGTGACGATCTCAACGAATTGGCGATACGTCGATTACAAGAATTGAACGATGCCAACAAGAAAATCAGTAATTTGAGTGTTGAAATTGAGAAATTGAAGTGTAATGTAAGTGTTTTCTGCCTTTTTTCAACCGAAATGTTCGAATTTTCGCAGTCACTCATCGTCTCATCCGACGCCATTGTGAACAGCGAAGAATATCTGAACCTCAAGCGTTATTACTCATTGGCAATGGCCGAATGTGAGAAAATGGGCAAAGAATTGGAGACGGCGATCATGGAGAGGGATAAATTGAGAACACATTGGGAGAAGACGTTTCAACAATATGAGGTATGTTCGATTTACTTTGAAATGTGGGGTTTTATGAGAGAATGACAGTTTTTGAGTGCTACGGTACGATACAGTATCCCTATGTCATACTGTAGCATTAGTAGGGTATCATCATTGTCGTACGATATAATGGGTCGTACGCATTTTTTGATAGCTACAGTATTCGAAAATAGCCAAAAAATCGGTTTTTCGGAGAAAAGTGGAATTTTTTGAGTGCTACAGTAGGATGCAGTAAACAGTGTCATACTGTAACATAAATGAGTTATTATCATTTGAAAATCGTGAGATATAATGTAAAGTACAGTACGCATTTTTGATAGCTACAGTATTTCAAAATCGCCAAAAAAGGGGTCTATGAAAAAATGACATTTTTTGAGTGCTAGTTTTCTACAGTACCCCGTGTTGTACTGTAGCATCAGTACGGTATCGGTATCCGACACCATCAATTCTGATGTATAGTACGCATTTTTTGTTAGATAGGGTAATCTACAGTACGCGATTGTCATACTGTAGCTTCGAAAAAAGATTCTTGAGATTTTTTTGTATTATCTGTTGTATGCAAGCTCTACAATATCCTACAGGAATAGAAAGGCATAATGTAACTTTCTAGTCTGTTTTCGTGATATTTTCTAATGTTATCACCATTTTTCATGTTACAGTACTCTGTAATAGCAACAGTATCCTCCCAGGCTACTGTAACTTTCAAGATGCGTCCGTGAAGGAATTTTTTCAAAAAACACGGGTTTTTGCTAAAAATCAGCTGAAATTACCCGAAAATTAACATCTTTGGCAGAAAATGTCCTCCCAAAACCATATTTTTCAATTTTCACGAAATTCAAAAAAATGACAAAAATTTGATTACAGGAAACCTTAAAAGCAGCACGAAAAGAGTACGAAATCGTCGAAAAACGAATGGCAATCGAAATTGACGAATTGAAGTTCAGCACGGATATTCTGAAACAAGAGATTGACTCGAATTCGTATGAAGCAACTCGATCATTACAGGTTTGTTCATTTTATATCCATTTGATTGAGTAGAGAATTGTAGCAATAGGAGAGACTGTTTTGGAGGTGGTTTTTCATATGAACAATGTGAAAAATTGGAGTTTTTTGGTTCAAAAAGTATTAAATTTATTGATTTTTGCATCCGGGAGTGAACGTTTTCAAGCAAAAATTGTTTTTAAAGCATTAAAAACTGATCAAAAAAACGGAAAAGTTGTGATTTTCGAATAAATTTTTTCTGATAAAGTTAAAGTTTTGGAGCAATCGTTTACTTATTAAATTCTAGAAGAAAGACACAAATTTTTCATGTTTTTCTATGAAATTTTGTCGGAAATTTGCATTTTCAACAAAGAAAATATTTTTGTCATAGAAAAGTGCAAGAAGTCGCTGAAAATCTTCTTTTCCGGCTAATAACCGTGCAGTTTTCAACAAAAATTGATGAAATTTGAATTTATACTTTTCAAATCTAATCAGCATGAAAAATAATGAAAATCATAACTGCCAGCTTCGATTTTTTCAGAAAAAGGCGGTTTTTGATTGAGTAGAGAATTGTAGCAATAGGAGAGACTGTTTTGGTGGTTTTTCTTATGAAAAATGTGAAAAATTGGAGTTTTTCTGTTCAAAATTTAACAATTTATTGATTTTTGCTTTCGGGAAAAAAAATTTTTCAAGCAAAAATGGTTTTTGAAGCATCTAACACTAAAAATGGCGGAAGTTTCGAACCGGTCAACAAAAAACGATTTTCGAATGAATTTTTCAGTTTTTTTTGTTTCGAATGTTGCTAAAAAGTACGGTTTCTCGGCTAATTTAATATGAAAGCGTGAGAATTGTGTTTTTAATTCAATATCTTGTATTGTTGAGCCGAAAAATCGGGGATTTGGCGTGTATCGCCTGAAATAATACGTATGCTGTTGTTTCTGCTTAAAGATTCATATTTCACGCTCTGATGAGAGTTTCCAAGAAAAATGGAAAAAACTGTTAAAAGTGAAAGAAAGAAAAAACATCACTTTTTGTTTAGCCCTACCGTAGAATCCATTCTTTTTGTCGCTTAACCTGTTTCTGGCATAAATGGAAACCGCTGAACGTTTCCGTCAACGGGTCCCTCTTTTTTGAGATTTTGGAATAATTTTGGATCGGGTCATGGGTCCCACTTTCCCCAAAAATTGTACCTTTCCTCTTTTTCTGTCAGAAGAAGAATGTTTTCGCAATAGACCCATTTTTTGGATAACACGGGTCACATATTATCAACTTTTTTCTTTAAAAACCACAAGTCCCGCTTTTTTTTTGCTAAAACAGAGTATAGTTTTACATATAGCTCACATATATAGAGTATATCTTAAAAATTGCGGTAAAAACGAAAAACCAACATCCAAAACAGTCTGATTAGTGTGTTTTTTGCCTCTTCGAATGTCTCATAACTAACATTGACCATTTTTTAGACCGATAATTATTTGCAGCAAAATGAGATTGAAGAGCTGCAATCGGCGAACACGATGCTCAAAACGAAGCTGACAGCGTCACAAAAAGAAGTGAATTACACGCGCCAAAAATTGGATGACAATAGAAATCAACTAAACAGAGTGAGTGATAGTTTTTGAGGATTTTTGAGGGAAAAATTGTAAGGAAGTCGGGATTTTGGAGCTACAAAGTGGGAAAAGAGGCATTTTGAGATGTAATTACGAGTTTTAGCAGAAAAAGTTGACAAAATTGCAAGTTGCGTGTGATTTTTGACAGATTTTGACTCGAAAATCCGCTGAATTATTTGACACTCGGCAAAAAAGTGTAGAAAAATAGGATAAATCCGGATTTTTTGAAGATTTTCAGCCAAATATATTTGTTTGCAGGCACTCGACCAATATCACGAGCTTAGAAAACAATTTGACAATGCAATTATTGTACAATTAGAAGGTGAACTTCAGCGAACAGATGAGAAGGATTGTAGCAAATTGGTACGAATGGTTGATGGATTGAAAGCGGAGATTAAGAGATTGGCGACTGATGAGAATAGGAAAGCATATATTGAGGTGAGCTAGTTTTTTGAAGGGGAATTGAACATTTTGGGGGGAATCGGCAAAAACTGCCTTGATATTGTTATGAAAGTTGTAACAGAAGCAGTGTTCCTGAAGAGGTTTTTACGCTGAAAGTTAGAACTTGACCGGAAATTACTAACAAAAGAAGTTTATGAAAAAAAGAAGGATAGAAGATGAACAAAGAACCCATAGTGGGCTATTTTGGCACAAGTCTGCTGAAATTACCATTGTAAAGTGTGAAAATTCAAGATATCAGTTTTTCAAAATCACATTCCGAAAACTGATTGTGAATTTGGATTTTACATGAAAAAAGCTATAGAATAATATGTTTAACTAGTCAATTTCGAATAATGACTTCCTACAGTCAGAAACTGTTTCTACTTTTAAATTTTCAATTTCTCATGATTTTTCGGATCGAATGAATGAATCACAGGGTGAGGAGAACGACGCTCCGCCCCGAAATAGGCGCTTTTGCGTTTTAGCCTAGAGAATCGGAAAATGCTTTTTTTGACATCAAAAAAATATGAGTCCGCTAATTTTTCTGAAACTTAACCAGAACGTTCCCAAGATATATATCTATTAAATCTATGGACAGGTTTTTTTGTAGATACCCTGCTACCACACTTTTTTCGCCGTTTTTCGTCAATTTTCACTCATAATCACTTTTCCCTTGATATAAAAAAATATAAGTCCGCTAATTTTTCTGAAAATCAACCAAAGTGTACCCATGGTGTATATCTATCACATGTATGCACGGGATTTTTCGTAGATACCTTGCTAACACACTTTTTTCTCTTTTTCATAGCTCTTTTTTCAATAGACAAGCCATTCTAACTGAATTTTCACCATACTGAATAAGCCAGTGTGATTGGTAATGTTTTAAAGGACGTAGACTACTAAAACAAACATTGTACAAGCAGAAAACCAAAATTAGAGGGTGAGTTTTTGAAAATGATAAGAAAATATGACAGAAAAATCACAAAAATAACCTTATCTAGTAATGATCACAACTCAGTTCAAAATCAAGATAGAGTGTTATGATAAACTGATGAATTGTAGTTATGATCCATAATGTTGAGTTTGAACAACCTCCGGTTGAAAATATTTTGAATCCTAAGCAGAGCACGCTCTGAAAACTGGTCAACACTGAATCCATCACTCAGCTAGAAACTTTTCTTTGCGAATTTCCATAAAAGGAACTGAAAGAATGTGATTGAGGTTACATTTCATCATTTGGCTCTTGAAAAGCTATTGTTCGCGAAGAACGTTGTGGAAGTTTCTAAAAACTGCTGAAAATGCATCTAAAAAGGGTGATTTTTCTCAAAGCTTATCTCTACACTCAAAATGCGTCATTTCATTCCACAAAACATGTGATTAGAGTTAATCTGATATGTAGAATGACCGGCAAAAAAGATTGAATGATAAAGCAAATTTCATGGATTCGAACTTTTCACTTCGCGCATCAAAGCTAAACACACCACACGTTTTTGTCTGTCGGCGCGCGCTCTCCACTTCTCTTCTTTTTGGGTATGCGATTTCACCCTGTGGAATTTCAATTAAGTCATAGACAGAGACCGCAGATCTTTTCCGTCCACGGGTCCCACTTTTTGAGATTTTAGATTAATTTTGAACCGAGTCATGGGTCCTACATTCCTAAAAAATAGTAACTTTACCTTCTTTTTCTGTCAGAAAGAGAGCCTTTTTTGCAATATCCTCATTCTTGTCGAACACGGGTCCCACTTTATCAACATTTTTCTAAAAACCACGAGTCCCGCTTTTTTTTTCAAAATAGAGTAATCTATCTATGAATTAAGTAGTTAAAATTGTTCGGTTTATGCTGAAACAACTATAGTCTTATCTGATTTATCAAAACATTTAGATCTCTGAAGATGCGAAATGCGCGCAAGTATGATTTTTGTCCGTTATATCACATATTTCATTGAAAATAATTTAAACAACAATTTGCAGAGTCTAAGCTTTGAACTTCGAAGCTTCAAATTTTGAAGAAAGGAGGAGGTTTTAATCTGAAATTTCATGAATTTGTTGTTTTTAAGAGTATTTTCATTCCCAAATGACTTAGAAATCCAAAATTTGAGTAATGTATCCATTGAAACTCAAAATTTCAACCATAAAGTTTCTTGTTTGCAGACAATGATGCGTGAAAAACAAGCGATCGATGAGACACGATATGCATTGTATGACGAAGAAAAGAAAACGGCAAACGATCTGAGAGCGAGACAATTTGATCAGTTGGATTTGAAGACGAAAGAAATTCAGTGAGTTTTTGGTTTTTTGAAAAATTGAAACAGAATCTGATATTAGTCAAAACTAGCGAAAATTTGAGCATTTTTGAGTAGGAATACTGAAAATGCTGAAATTTCTAAAGAGTTGGACTTTCTCAAACTTGGAAAAAAGAGATCACAATCATTTGAAGAAAAAACTCGAAATTTAAGAAAATCAGAGAAAAATTCGTTTTTCAACTTTTTGAGAGAAAAAGTTGGAATTGTTCTGTGTAGATAGGTCAGAAATCATGAAAATCTGAACATTTTTGGGATTGGAGGTTTTTGTATTGAAAAAGCGAAACTTTTAAATTTTGGCAAGCCGGGAAAGGTAGTCGCGCCTTTTTCGATAAAAACAATTTGAAGTTCAGCGATAACTTTTGAACAATTTGCAATTTTCAGTATTTTTAAAGAAAAAGTTGAAATCCGCAGAAATTGCAGAGAGTTCAAACGGAAACGCTGAAAATTATGAAAAAGGTCGAGATTTTGAAATTACTGTTTTGAAAAAATCGATAAAGAACAAGTTGTCGCATTTTTTCCTGAAAATTTAAAGAACAATGGATTTTCCTGAGAGCTTTCACAGTTAGAAATGAGAAATTTCCGGTTTCTTCAAACTTACAGCCTTTTGTATGTGAACTAATGAAATTCAGTGAAAAATATGGAAAATATTGAAGTTCCTTGCTTTTTGAGAGAATTGAATGAAAAAAAAGGAACTATAATACAAACTGATGTGTTATGGTTTCAAATTTTTCGGTTTACAATTTGAAACATTAAGGAAACTGACGTTTTTGCAGTTTTTTAAAGTTTCTTATGAAATAGGGCCAAAGCTGACGAAGTTTTGAGAAAAATGTTGAAATTTTGAACTTTTCAGCTTTTTGAAAGAGAAGAAGTTTAAATTTGAAACGATTCGAAATTGTTTTTGAAAGATTTTCTAGTTTTCGGTGAAAAGTGGAAGACTTGAACGAAAATTTAGAAGATTTGACAGTTTGGAGCATTCAGAAAACCAGAAATTCGCAAAAATGATAACCTGGTCTGAAATTTCAATAATTTTTATCACTTTTGCAGACGATTGACACTAATCAACGACACATTCCGCCGAAATATGCAAGAAATGGGAATGGTCCGCGATGATTTGATGATTCGATGTGATAAGGCGGAGAATTCATTGAAAAGTGTCAAGGATGTATGTTTTTTCCATCTCTAAATGATACAAATCATTTTTTTTAGTCGTTGAACAGTAAAGCAAGTCAACTGGAAACTGTTTGCCACAAAAAGAATCGAAGTGATGAGGAATTGAATAGTCTTAGGTATGGAACATTAATCGAAAAACACTGAAATATCGTCGATTTTCCAGGAAAAAGTACGAACGAATCCAGAAAAGCGAGAAATTCGGTAGCACCGACGCGGTGCTCAACGAAGAAATACGACAATTGAAGGAGACACTCACGTGTCCGTCGTGTAAAACGAAACAGAAGGATTGTATCATGCTCAAATGTTATCATTTGTTCTGTGAGTCGTGTATTCGAACAAGGTTAGTATCTTTTAGCTTTGTTTTGACTGAAAAATATGGGAAATTGAAGTTTTCAATTGGAAATTTGAGTTTTTGAGTGGATTTTGACCATAGAACTCATAGAATCTGCATATTTTCAGCCATAGAATATGGCACTTTAGATGCAAAAATCTATGTTTTCCAAACTCGCAGATTCATAGAACAATGGTTCTGATTGATGTTTCTATGAGGTTCTATGGACATAGAACCTGAAGTCTACTCTTTTAATGCGTTCCAGCAGTCTAGAATGCAATTCCGGAATGGGGAAAGGACTGACAAAAATGTTAAGTTCCACGTCATAGAACCTGAATTTTTTAAAAAGAAAAGTTGTATGAAATCCGTATTCTATGGTCATAGAACGTCATAGAACTCTCAATTCTATAAAAGTTCTTCGGAAATTTTACGATATCTATGTCTCAATTGCACGAAGTTCAGATTCTATGGTCATAGAACTTGAAAATTCTGCGATATCACAGGTTCATAGAATCCTAAAGAAACTATCACTCGAGTTCTATGGAACTCAAATTCTATGAACGTAGAATCAACAATTCTGTGAAACAAAAATTATATAATCCCTCCATAACTGAAATATGTTCTATGCGTGTATCCATAGAATTCACAATTCAATTTCATAGATCCATAGAATCCAAAAATATCAAAATGTTTTTTTTTCAGATACGACACCCGTCAACGCAAATGCCCAAAATGCAACAGCGGCTTCGGTGCCAATGATTTCCATCGAATCTTCCTCTAATCGCCTCCTTCTCCTTCTTTTCTCTCATCCAATTTGAGTTCCTCCCTACATTCCATCTCCATCCTAATCCTAACTATTGTTTGTTTGTTATGTTTTTTTTATAGAATTTCGTTTTTAATAGGTTTTCTTGTTCCGATCTCAATGTTCTCTCATCCCCCAATTTTTCTCAATTTTTTCGCGATATCTCTCTTTTTCGCTATAATTACCAGTTTTGTCTCCTTCCTTCTTCCTCCTAATCCTAAGGGTAAACCTATAGTGTCTTAAAAACCTGTTGTTACTACTGTTGAAAATGGCCTTTTTCCTACTTCTTATGGTGCTCTGAAAATCGGCTGATTATTACCCTTTGTTTAATGCATTTATTTTGTTCTTTTTGCTCGAATCTTCACCCCCTACATCCATCCACTTGATCATTTTTAAAACTGGTGGTTTTTCGAAATAAAATTTTGGAATTCAAACGATTTTTAGAAAAAATTGAGGTTTTCTGGGAACTATTGATACAAGATCTATGATTGTAGATCTGACAGTAAAGAATAGAACTGAAATAGTTCAAGGTTCTACGATCATAGTTGGGCACGCACCAAGATGAATCAAGGTTCTATGGGCATAAAATAGGATGGATCAAAGATCGATGTATGGCCATAGAACTAGGATGGATATTCATTATGAATATAGTAGATCAATGAGGACAGAAGTGTAGATTTCCGAATCCACAACCCTTTGAAAATTTTTCTTTTTTTTCTCAATTTTCGAAGGAAGGAAGTATGGATGACTAACTAGATGAAAATCTACAGTAACCACATCCAGGTTACTGTACTCGAATACAGTAATCCAACATTTTCATCGAAATATTCTGAATTTTCAAAAGACTATGGAATATAATGATTTTTCAGAATTATATTCTTGTTATTTAAAGTTCGAAAAAACACAAATTACAGAAAATGTTCCGCTGAAACTACTGGAAAAAATCAAATTTAGCTCAAAATACATTTTTTTAAAAATGAAATAACTAATGAAATGTTCCAAATCATTTTGAATTTTGATAATTTCACAATATCTATCGTTCAAAATGAATATTTTTTACTTAAAAAGCTGAAAACGTTGAATTTGACTGAAAATATTAACGGAGACTACGGTTGTGTGCAGTTGCGCGTCAATACACTTTGACGGCAAAATGCACATATTCATAAATTTTGATGGAAAAAAATTGAAAATACAACGATTTTGTTGCGAAAATTGGGAAAGTGACATTTTTAAACATTTAAAACACCAAAATTTGCATACCGATGTGAA
This sequence comes from Caenorhabditis uteleia, assembly GCA_963573275.1. NCBI lineage: Eukaryota > Metazoa > Nematoda > Chromadorea > Rhabditida > Rhabditidae > Caenorhabditis > Caenorhabditis uteleia. The sequence continues at coordinate 15,862,887 of OY752135.1, forward strand.
AATCAGTGGAAGAACATAGAAAAATCATACATTTAATTGAGTTTCGATAAAAATATTTTCTAGGCAAAACAAAAAGTGACAACTTTTTTACTTTCTAAGTTTTCAGATACTTTTAATAAAAAACATACCGTATCAAACATAACTAATCCTCTCCTAAAATCCAGCGAATTGTTTTGACGTTGATTTGTGGACCGATCAGTGGATTCATTTGATGCAAATATACCTACAAAAAGAATATTATAGAAAAATAGATATAATGAAAGACTTACCATAATCCAGAACATCCAGCAGCAAACAGCAGTCATGACGATCATCAATTGAACAATTCCTGAAAAATATAACAATAGTTTATAAGGAGTATGAACTAGTGATCAGAAAGGAAAATTATGAGAAGATGGGGTGGAGAAGGATAATGATAGTGATTACACATGAATCTATGGAATCTATGAATCTACAGTATCTCCAAAGTAAACACCTCGAAAGATTTTAGGAAATGAGGAAGAAGCTAAACAATTTTTATCAGATTTTTGACTAAAAATCGGCGATGTCATTTTTGGAATCAGGAGGATCAACTACATCGGGTCCACTGAGAATCACATCATTTGACGAAAAAATATTCATTTGCAAACTTTTTGAAATTTCAAAAAATTTGCAGCCTGATATACCTATATACCCTCACTCAACCGATGCTATCTCAGTCAGTTTTGAAGATACAGCGTCGGCGATGTCATTTTTGGAATCAGGAGCACCAGATACGTCGGGTCCACTGCAAATCACATCATTTGACGAAAAAATATTCAATTGCAAACTTTTTGAAATTTCAAAAAATTTGCAGCCTGATATACCTATATACCCTCACTCAACCGATGCTAACGCACTCAATTTTGAAGATAGAGCGTCGGCAAGGTCATTTTTGGAATCAGGAGGACCAGATACGTCGGGTCCACTTAAAATCACATCATTTTACGAAAAAAAATATTTTGCAAATTTTTTGAAATTTCAAAAAATTTGCAGCCTGATATACCTATATACCCTCACTCAAACGATGCTATCTCAGTCAGTTTTGAAGATACAGCGTCGGCGATGTCATTTTTGGAATCAGGAGCACCAGATACGTCGGGTCCACTGCAAATCACATCATTTGACGAAAAAATATTCAATTGCAAACTTTTTGAAATTTCAAAAAATTTGCAGCCTGATATACCTATATACCCTCACTCAACCGATGCTATCTCAGTCAGTTTTGAAGATACAGCGTCGGCGATGTCATTTTTGGAATCAGAAGGATCAACTACGTCGGGTCCACTGCAAATCACATCATTTTACGAAAAAATATTCAATTGCAAACTTTTTGAAATTTCAAAAAATTTGCAGCCTGATATACCTATATACCCTCACTCAACCGATGCTATCTCAGTCAGTTTTGAAGATACAGCGTCGGCGATGTCATTTTTGGAATCAGGAGCACCAGATACGTCGGGTCCACTGCAAATCACATCATTTGACGAAAAAATATTCAATTGCAAACTTTTTGAAATTTCAAAAAATTTGCAGCCTGATATACCTATATACCCTCACTCAATCGATGCTAACGCACTCAATTTTGAAGATAGAGCGTCGGCGATGTCATTTTTGGAATCAGGAGGATCAACTACATCGGGTCCACTGAGAATCACATCATTTTACGAAAAAATATTCTTTTGCAAACTTTTTGAAATTTCAAAAAATTTGCAGCCTGATATACCTATATACCCTCACTCAACCGATGCTATCTCAGTCAGTTTTGTAGATACAGCGTCGGCGATGTCATTTTTGGAATCAGGAGGATCAACTACGTCGGGTCCACTAAAAATCACATCATTTTACGAAAAAATATTCATTTGCAAACTTTTTGAAATTTCAAAAAATTTGCAGCCTGATATACCTATATACCCTCACTCAACCGATGCTAACGCACTCAATTTTGAAGATAGAGCGTCGGCGAGGTCATTTTTGGAATCAGGAGGATCAACTACGTCGGGTCCACTTAAAATCACATCATTTGACGAAAAAATATTCATTTGCAAACTTTTTTAAATTTCAAAAAATTTGCAGCCTGATATACCTATATACCCTCACTCAACCGATGCTATCTCAGTCAGTTTTGTAGATACAGCGTCGGCGATGTCATTTTTGGAATCAGGAGGATCAACTACGTCGGGTCCACTAAAAATCACATCATTTTACGAAAAAATATTCATTTGCAAACTTTTTGAAATTTCAAAAAATTTGCAGCCTGATATACCTATATACCCTCACTCAACCGATGCTAACGCACTCAATTTTGAAGATAGAGCGTCGGCGAGGTTATTTTTGGAATCAGGAGGACCAGATACGTCGGGTCCACTTAAAATCACATCATTTTACGAAAAAATATTTTCTGCAAATTTTTTGAAATTTCAAAAAATTTGCAACCTGATATAGCCTATATACCCTCACTCAACCGAAGCTATCTCAGTCAATTTTGAAAATACAGCGTCGGCGATGTCATTTTTGGAATCAGGAGGATCAACTACGTCGGGTCCACTAAAAATCACATCATTTTACGAAAAAATATTCATTTGCAAACTTTTTGAAATTTCAAAAAATTTGCAGCCTGATATACCTATATACCCTCACTCAACCGATGCTAACGCACTCAATTTTGAAGATAGAGCGTCGGCGAGGTCATTTTTGGAATCAGGAGGATCAACTACGTCGGGTCCACTTAAAATCACATCATTTGACGAAAAAATATTCAATTGCAAACTTTTTGAAATTTCAAAAAATTTGCAGCCTGATATACCTATATACCCTCACTCAACCGATGCTAACGCACTCAATTTTGAAGATAGAGCGTCGGCAAGGTCATTTTTGGAATCAGGAGGACCAGATACGTCGGGTCCACTTAAAATCACATCATTTTACGAAAAAAAATATTTTGCAAATTTTTTGAAATTTCAAAAAATTTGCAGCCTGATATACCTATATACCCTCACTCAAACGATGCTATCTCAGTCAGTTTTGAAGATACAGCGTCGGCGATGTCATTTTTGGAATCAGGAGCACCAGATACGTCGGGTCCACTGCAAATCACATCATTTGACGAAAAAATATTCAATTGCAAACTTTTTGAAATTTCAAAAAATTTGCAGCCTGATATACCTATATACCCTCACTCAACCGATGCTAACGCACTCAATTTTGAAGATAGAGCGTCGGCGAGGTCATTTTTGGAATCAGGAGGACCAGATACGTCGGGTCCACTTAAAATCACATCATTTTACGAAAAAAAATATTTTGCAAATTTTTTGAAATTTCAAAAAATTTGCAGCCTGATATACCTATATACCCTCACTCAACCGATGCTAACGCACTCAATTTTGAAGATAGAGCGTCGGCGAGGTCATTTTTGGAATCAGGAGGACCAGATACGTCGGGTCCACTTAAAATCACATCATTTTACGAAAAAAAATATTTTGCAAATTTTTTGAAATTTCAAAAAATTTGCAGCCTGATATACCTATATACCCTCACTCAAACGATGCTATCTCAGTCAGTTTTGAAGATACAGCGTCGGCGATGTCATTTTTGGAATCAGGAGCACCAGATACGTCGGGTCCACTGCAAATCACATCATTTGACGAAAAAATATTCAATTGCAAACTTTTTGAAATTTCAAAAAATTTGCAGCCTGATATACCTATATACCCTCACTCAACCGATGCTATCTCAGTCAGTTTTGAAGATACAGCGTCGGCGATGTCATTTTTGGAATCAGAAGGATCAACTACGTCGGGTCCACTGCAAATCACATCATTTTACGAAAAAATATTCAATTGCAAACTTTTTGAAATTTCAAAAAATTTGCAGCCTGATATACCTATATACCCTCACTCAACCGATGCTATCTCAGTCAGTTTTGAAGATACAGCGTCGGCGATGTCATTTTTGGAATCAGGAGCACCAGATACGTCGGGTCCACTGCAAATCACATCATTTGACGAAAAAATATTCAATTGCAAACTTTTTGAAATTTCAAAAAATTTGCAGCCTGATATACCTATATACCCTCACTCAAACGATGCTATCTCAGTCAGTTTTGAAGATACAGCGTCGGCGATGTCATTTTTGGAATCAGGAGCACCAGATACGTCGGGTCCACTGCAAATCACATCATTTGACGAAAAAATATTCAATTGCAAACTTTTTGAAATTTCAAAAAATTTGCAGCCTGATATACCTATATACCCTCACTCAACCGATGCTAACGCACTCAATTTTGAAGATAGAGCGTCGGCGAGGTCATTTTTGGAATCAGGAGGACCAGATACGTCGGGTCCACTTAAAATCACATCATTTTACGAAAAAAAATATTTTGCAAATTTTTTGAAATTTCAAAAAATTTGCAGCCTGATATACCTATATACCCTCACTCAAACGATGCTATCTCAGTCAGTTTTGAAGATACAGCGTCGGCGATGTCATTTTTGGAATCAGAAGGATCAACTACGTCGGGTCCACTGCAAATCACATCATTTTACGAAAAAATATTCATTTGCAAACTTTTTGAAATTTCAAAAAATTTGCAGCCTGATATACCTATATACCCTCACTCAACCGATGCTATCTCAGTCAGTTTTGAAGATACAGCGTCGGCGATGTCATTTTTGGAATCAGGAGCACCAGATACGTCGGGTCCACTGCAAATCACATCATTTGACGAAAAAATATTCAATTGCAAACTTTTTGAAATTTCAAAAAATTTGCAGCCTGATATACCTATATACCCTCACTCAATCGATGCTAACGCACTCAATTTTGAAGATAGAGCGTCGGCGATGTCATTTTTGGAATCAGGAGGATCAACTACATCGGGTCCACTGAGAATCACATCATTTTACGAAAAAATATTCTTTTGCAAACTTTTTGAAATTTCAAAAAATTTGCAGCCTGATATACCTATATACCCTCACTCAACCGATGCTATCTCAGTCAGTTTTGTAGATACAGCGTCGGCGATGTCATTTTTGGAATCAGGAGGATCAACTACGTCGGGTCCACTAAAAATCACATCATTTTACGAAAAAATATTCATTTGCAAACTTTTTGAAATTTCAAAAAATTTGCAGCCTGATATACCTATATACCCTCACTCAACCGATGCTAACGCACTCAATTTTGAAGATAGAGCGTCGGCGATGTCATTTTTGGAATCAGGAGGATCAACTACGTCGGGTCCACTTAAAATCACATCATTTGACGAAAAAATATTCATTTGCAAACTTTTTTAAATTTCAAAAAATTTGCAGCCTGATATACCTATATACCCTCACTCAACCGATGCTAACGCACTCAATTTTGAAGATAGAGCGTCGGCGAGGTTATTTTTGGAATCAGGAGGACCAGATACGTCGGGTCCACTTAAAATCACATCATTTTACGAAAAAAATTATTTTGCAAATTTTTTGAAATTTCAAAAAATTTGCAGCCTGATATACCCTATATACCCTCACTCAATCGATGCTAACGCACTCAATTTTGAAGATAGACCGTCGGCGATGTCATTTTTGGAATCAGGAACACCAGATACGTCGGGTCCACTGCAAATCACATCATTTGACGAAAAAATATTTTCTGCAAATTTTTTGAAATTTCAAAAAATTTGCAACCTGATATAGCCTATATACCCTCACGCAACCGAAGCTACCTCAGTCAATTTTGAAAATACAGCGTCGGCGATGTCATTTTTGGAATCAGGAGGACCAGATACGTCGGGTCCACTGCAAATCACATCATTTGACGAAAAAATATTCAATTGCAAACTTTTTGAAATTTCAAAAAATTTGCAGCCTGATACACCTATATACCCTCACTCAACCGATGCTATCTCAGTCAGTTTTGAAGATGCAGCATCGGCGATGTCATTTTTGGAATCAGGAGCACCAGATACGTCGGGTCCACTGCAAATCACATCATTTGACGAAAAAATATTCAATTGCAAACTTTTTGAAATTTCAAAAAATTTGCAGCCTGATATACCTATATACCCTCACTCAACCGATGCTATCTCAGTCAGTTTTGAAGATACAGCGTCGGCGATGTCATTTTTGGAATCAGGTGCACCAGATACGTCGGGTCCACTGCAAATCACATCATTTGACGAAAAAATATTCAATTGCAAACTTTTTGAAATTTCAAAAAATTTGCAGCCTGATATACCTATATACCCTCACTCAATCGATGCTAACGCACTCAATTTTGAAGATAGAGCGTCGGCGATGTCATTTTTGGAATCAGGAGGATCAACTACATCGGGTCCACTGAGAATCACATCATTTTACGAAAAAATATTCTTTTGCAAACTTTTTGAAATTTCAAAAAATTTGCAGCCTGATATGCCTATATACCCTCACTCAACCGATGCTATCTCAGTCAGTTTTGTAGATACAGCGTCGGCGATGTCATTTTTGGAATCAGGAGGATCAACTACGTCGGGTCCACTAAAAATCACATCATTTTACGAAAAAATATTCATTTGCAAACTTTTTGAAATTTCAAAAAATTTGCAGCCTGATATACCTATATACCCTCACTCAACCGATGCTAACGCACTCAATTTTGAAGATAGAGCGTCGGCGAGGTCATTTTTGGAATCAGGAGGATCAACTACGTCGGGTCCACTTAAAATCACATCATTTGACGAAAAAATATTCATTTGCAAACTTTTTTAAATTTCAAAAAATTTGCAGCCTGATATACCTATATACCCTCACTCAACCGATGCTAACGCACTCAATTTTGAAGATAGAGCGTCGGCGAGGTTATTTTTGGAATCAGGAGGACCAGATACGTCGGGTCCACTTAAAATCACATCATTTTACGAAAAAATATTTTCTGCAAATTTTTTGAAATTTCAAAAAATTTGCAACCTGATATAGCCTATATACCCTCACTCAACCGAAGCTATCTCAGTCAATTTTGAAAATACAGCGTCGGCGATGTCATTTTTTGAATCAGGAGGATCAACTACGTCGGGTCCACTAAAAATCACATCATTTTACGAAAAAATATTCATTTGCAAACTTTTTGAAATTTCAAAAAATTTGCAGCCTGATATACCTATATACCCTCACTCAACCGATGCTAACGCACTCAATTTTGAAGATAGAGCGTCGGCGAGGTCATTTTTGGAATCAGGAACACCAGATACGTCGGGTCCACTGCAAATCACATCATTTGACGAAAAAATATTCAATTGCAAACTTTTTGAAATTTCAAAAAATTTGCAGCCTGATACACCTATATACCCTCACTCAACCGATGCTATCTCAGTCAGTTTTGAAGATGCAGCATCGGCGATGTCATTTTTGGAATCAGGAGCACCAGATACGTCGGGTCCACTGCAAATCACATCATTTGACGAAAAAATATTCAATTGCAAACTTTTTGAAATTTCAAAAAATTTGCAGCCTGATATACCTATATACCCTCACTCAACCGATGCTATCTCAGTCAGTTTTGAAGATACAGCGTCGGCGATGTCATTTTTGGAATCAGGTGCACCAGATACGTCGGGTCCACTGCAAATCACATCATTTGACGAAAAAATATTCAATTGCAAACTTTTTGAAATTTCAAAAAATTTGCAGCCTGATATACCTATATACCCTCACTCAATCGATGCTAACGCACTCAATTTTGAAGATAGAGCGTCGGCGATGTCATTTTTGGAATCAGGAGGATCAACTACATCGGGTCCACTGAGAATCACATCATTTTACGAAAAAATATTCTTTTGCAAACTTTTTGAAATTTCAAAAAATTTGCAGCCTGATATACCTATATACCCTCACTCAACCGATGCTAACGCACTCAATTTTGAAGATAGAGCGTCGGCGAGGTTATTTTTGGAATCAGGAGGACCAGATACGTCGGGTCCACTTAAAATCACATCATTTTACGAAAAAATATTTTCTGCAAATTTTTTGAAATTTCAAAAAATTTGCAGCCTGATATACCTATATACCCTCACTCAACCGAAGCTATCTCAGTCAATTTTGAAAATACAGCGTCGGCGATGTCATTTTTTGAATCAGGAGGATCAACTACGTCGGGTCCACTAAAAATCACATCATTTTACGAAAAAATATTCATTTGCAAACTTTTTGAAATTTCAAAAAATTTGCAGCCTGATATACCTATATACCCTCACTCAACCGATGCTAACGCACTCAATTTTGAAGATAGAGCGTCGGCGAGGTCATTTTTGGAATCAGGAACACCAGATACGTCGGGTCCACTGCAAATCACATCATTTGACGAAAAAATATTTTCTGCAAATTTTTTGAAATTTCAAAAAATTTGCAACCTGATATAGCCTATATACCCTCACGCAACCGAAGCTACCTCAGTCAATTTTGAAAATACAGCGTCGGCGAGGTCATTTTTGGAATCAGGAGGACCAGATACGTACCCCGCACTTAAAATCACATCATTTTACGAAAAAATATTCATTTGCAAACTTTTTTATCGAGCACAATTATCGGAAAACAGGTTTTTATGCGAACCAATCTCTAATCTCGCCCTCCATTTGATCTTGTGATGTACCTAGTTAGACCAATAAGAATCGAGTAATTTTAAAGATAACGACTCGCTCTTTTTTTTGTTTGGAAGAGCAACTCTAGGTGCAAGGCGGACAACAAAAATCCGCATGGGTTATCGAGCACAATTTCCGGAAAACAGGTTTTTAGGCGAACCAATCTCTAATCTCGCCCTCCATTTGATCTTGTGATGTACCTAGTTAGACCAATAAGAATCGAGTAATTTTAAAGATAACGACTCGCTCTTTTTTTTGTTTGAAAGAGCAACTCTAGGTGCAAGGCGGACAACAAAAATCCGCATGGGTTATCGAGCACAATTTCCGGAAAACAGGTTTTTAGGCGAACCAATCTATATTCGAATGGCAATAACGCCCTCCATTTGATCTTGTGATGTACCTAGTTAGACCAACGAGATCCGAGTAATTTTAAAGATAACGACTCGCTCTTTTTTTTGTTTGAAAGAGCAACTCTAGGTGCAAGGCGGACAACAAAAATCCGCATGGGTTATCGAGCACAATTTCCGGAAAACAGGTTTTTAGGCGAACCAATCTATATTCGAATGGCAATAACGCCCTCCATTTGATCTTGTGATGTACCTAGTTAGACCAACGAGAATCGAGTAATTTTAAAGACATCGACTCGCTCTTTTTTTGTTTGAAAAAGCAACTCTAGGTGCAAGGCGGACAACAAAAATCCGCATGGGTTATCGAACACAATTTCCGGAAAACAGGTTTTTAGGCGAACCAATCTCTAATGTCGCCCTCCATTTGTTCTTGTGATGTACCTAGTAAGACCAACGAGAATCGAGTAATTTTAAAGATATCGACTCGCTCTTTTTTTTGTTTGAAAGAGCAACTCTAGGTGCAAGGCGGACAACAAAAATCCGCATGGGTTATCGAGCACAATTTCCGGAAAACAGGTTTTTAGGCGAACCAATCTCTAATGTCGCCCTCCATTTGATCTTGTGATGTACCTAGTTAGACCAATGAGAATCGAGTAATTTTAAAGATAACGACTCGCTCTTTTTTTTGTTTGAAAGAGCAACTCTAGGTGCAAGGCGGACAACAAAAATCCGCATGGGTTATCGAACACAATTTCCGGAAAACAGGTTTTTAGGCGAACCAATCTATATTCGAATGGCAATAACGCCCTCCATTTGATCTTGTGATGTACCTAGTTAGACCAACGAGAATCGAGTAATTTTAAAGACATCGACTCGCTCTTTTTTTTGTTTGAAAGAGCAACTCTAGGTGCAAGGCGGACAACAAAAATCCGCATGGGTTGTCGAGCACAATTATCGGAAAACAGGTTTTTAGGCGAACCAATCTATATTCGAATGGCAATAACGCCCTCCATTTGATCTTGTGATGTACCTAGTTAGACCAACGAGAATCGAGTAATTTTAAAGATATCGACTCGCTCTTTTCTTTGTTTGAAAGAGCAACTCCAGGTGCAAGGCGGACAACAAAAATCCGCATGGGTTATCGAGCACAATTATCGGAAAACAGGTTTTTAGGCGAACCAATCTATATTCGAATGGCAATAACGCCCTCCATTTGTTCTTGTGATGTACCTAGTAAGACCAACGAGAATCGAGTAATTTTAAAGATATCGACTCGCTCTTTTTTTTGTTTGAAAGAGCAACTCTAGGTGCAAGGCGGACAACAAAAATCCGCATGGGTTGTCGAGCACAATTATCGGAAAACAGGTTTTTAGGCGAACCAATCTATATTCGAATGGCAATAACGCCCTCCATTTGTTCTTGTGATGTACCTAGTAAGACCAACGAGAATCGAGTAATTTTAAAGATAACGACTCGCTCTTTTTTTTGTTTGAAAGAGCAACTCTAGGTGCAAGGCGGACAACAAAAATCCGCATGGGTTATCGAACACAATTTCCGGAAAACAGGTTTTTAGGCGAACCAATCTATATTCGAATGGCAATAACGCCCTCCATTTGATCTTGTGATGTACCTAGTTAGACCAACGAGAATCGAGTAATTTTAAAGACATCGACTCGCTCTTTTTTTTGTTTGAAAGAGCAACTCTAGGTGCAAGGCGGACAACAAAAATCCGCATGGGTTGTCGAGCACAATTATCGGAAAACAGGTTTTTAGGCGAACCAATCTATATTCGAATGGCAATAACGCCCTCCATTTGTTCTTGTGATGTACCTAGTAAGACCAACGAGAATCGAGTAATTTTAAAGATAACGACTCGCTCTTTTTTTTGTTTGAAAGAGCAACTCTAGGTGCAAGGCGGACAACAAAAATCCGCATGGGTTATCGAACACAATTTCCGGAAAACAGGTTTTTAGGCGAACCAATCTATATTCGAATGGCAATAACGCCCTCCATTTGATCTTGTGATGTACCTAGTTAGACCAACGAGAATCGAGTAATTTTAAAGATATCGACTCGCTCTTTTTTTTGTTTGAAAGAGCAACTCTAGGTGCAAGGCGGACAACAAAAATCCGCATGGGTTGTCGAGCACAATTATCGGAAAACAGGTTTTTAGGCGAACCAATCTATATTCGAATGGCAATAACGCCCTCCATTTGTTCTTGTGATGTACCTAGTAAGACCAACGAGAATCGAGTAATTTTAAAGATATCGACTCGCTCTTTTTTTTGTTTAAAAGAGCAACTCTAGGCGCAAGGCGGACAACAAAAATCCGCATGGGTTATCGAGCATAATTTCCGGAAAACAGGTTTTTAGGCGAACCAATCTATATTCGAATGGCAAAAACGCCCTCCATTTGATCTTGTGATGTACCTAGTTAGACCAACGAGATCCGAGTAATTTTAAAGATAACGACTCGCTCTTTTTTTTGTTTGAAAGAGCAACTCTAGGTGCAAAGCGGACAACAAAAATCCGCATGGGTTATCGAGCACAATTTCCGGAAAACAGGTTTTTAGGCGAACCAATCTATATTCGAATGGCAAAAACGCCCTCCATTTGATCTTGTGATGTACCTAGTTAGACCAACGAGATCCGAGTAATTTTAAAGATAACGACTCGCTCTTTTTTTTGTTTAAAAGAGCAACTCTAGGTGCAAAGCGGACAACAAAAATCCGCATGGGTTATCGAGCACAATTTCCGGAAAACAGGTTTTTAGGCGAACCAATCTATATTCGAATGGCAAAAACGCCCTCCATTTGATCTTGTGATGTACCTAGTTAGACCAACGAGATCCGAGTAATTTTAAAGATAACGACTCGCTCTTTTTTTTGTTTGAAAGAGCAACTCCAGGTGCAAGGCGGACAACAAAAATCCGCATGGGTTGTCGAGCACAATTTCCGGAAAACAGGTTTTTAGGCGAACCAATCTCTAATGTCGCCCTCCATTTGTTCTTGTGATGTACCTAGTAAGACCAACGAGAATCGAGTAATTTTAAAGATATCGACTCGCTCTTTTTTTTGTTTGAAAGAGCAACTCTAGGTGCAAGGCGGACAACAAAAATCCGCATGGGTTATCGAGCACAATTTCCGGAAAACAGGTTTTTAGGCGAACCAATCTCTAATGTCGCCCTCCATTTGATCTTGTGATGTACCTAGTTAGACCAACGAGATCCGAGTAATTTTAAAGATAACGACTCGCTCTTTTTTTTGTTTGAAAGAGCAACTCTAGGTGCAAGGCGGACAACAAAAATTCGCATGGGTTATCGAGCACAATTTCCGGAAAACAGGTTTTTAGGCGAACCAATCTCTAATGTCGCCCTCCATTTAATCTTGTGATGTACCTAGTTAGACCAACGAGATCCGAGTAATTTTAAAGATATCGACTCGCTCTTTTTTTTGTTTGAAAGAGCAACTCTAGGTGCAAGGCGGACAACAAAAATCCGCATGGGTTGTCGAGCACAATTTCCGGAAAACAGGTTTTTAGGCGAACCAATCTATATTCGAATGGCAATAACGCCCTCCATTTGTTCTTGTGATGTACCTAGTAAGACCAACGAGAATCGAGTAATTTTAAAGATATCGACTCGCTCTTTTTTTTGTTTGAAAGAGCAACTCTAGGTGCAAGGCGGACAACAAAAATCCGCATGGGTTGTCGAGCACAATTATCGGAAAACAGGTTTTTAGGCGAACCAATCTATATTCGAATGGCAATAACGCCCTCCATTTGTTCTTGTGATGTACCTAGTAAGACCAACGAGAATCGAGTAATTTTAAAGACATCGACTCGCTCTTTTTTTTGTTTGAAAGAGCAACTCTAGGTGCAAGGCGGACAACAAAAATCCGCATGGGTTATCGAGCACAATTTCCGGAAAACAGGTTTTTAGGCGAACCAATCTCTAATGTCGCCCTCCATTTGATCTTGTGATGTACCTAGTTAGACCAACGAGATCCGAGTAATTTTAAAGATAACGATTCGCTCTTTTTTTTGTTTGAAAGAGCAACTCTAGGTGCAAGGCGGACAACAAAAATCCGCATGGGTTATCGAGCACAATTTCCGGAAAACAGGTTTTTAGGCGAACCAATCTCTAATGTCGCCCTCCATTTGTTCTTGTGATGTACCTAGTAAGACCAACGAGAATCGAGTAATTTTAAAGATATCGACTCGCTCTTTTTTTTGTTTGAAAGAGCAACTCTAGGTGCAAGGCGGACAACAAAAATCCGCATGGGTTATCGAGCACAATTTCCGGAAAACAGGTTTTTAGGCGAACCAATCTCTAATGTCGCCCTCCATTTAATCTTGTGATGTACCTAGTTAGACCAACGAGAATCGAGTAATTTTAAAGATATCGACTCGCTCTTTTTTTTGTTTGAAAGAGCAACTCTAGGTGCAAGGCGGACAACAAAAATCCGCATGGGTTATCGAGCACAATTTCCGGAAAACAGGTTTTTAGGCGAACCAATCTCTAATGTCGCCCTCCATTTGATCTTGTGATGTACCTAGTTAGACCAACGAGATCCGAGTAATTTTAAAGATAACGATTCGCTCTTTTTTTTGTTTGAAAGAGCAACTCTAGGTGCAAGGCGGACAACAAAAATCCGCATGGGTTATCGAGCACAATTTCCGGAAAACAGGTTTTTAGGCGAACCAATCTATATTCGAATGGCAATAACGCCCTCCATTTGATCTTGTGATGTACCTAGTTAGACCAATGAGAATCGAGTAATTTTAAAGATAACGACTCGCTCTTTTTTTGTTTGAAAGAGCAACTCTAGGTGCAAGGCGGACAACAAAAATCCGCATGGGTTGTCGAGCACAATTTCCGGAAAACAGGTTTTTAGGCGAACCAATCTCTAATGTCGCCCTCCATTTGATCTTGTGATGTACCTAGTTAGACCAATGAGAATCGAGTAATTTTAAAGATAACGATTCGCTCTTTTTTTTGTTTGAAAGAGCAACTCTAGGTGCAAGGCGGACAACAAAAATCCGCATGAGTTATCGAGCACAATTTCCGGAAAACAAGTTTTTAGGCGAACCAATCTCTAATGTCGCCCTCCATTTGATCTTGTGATGTACCTAGTTAGACCAACGAGAATCGAGTAATTTTAAAGATATCGACTCGCTCTTTTTTTTGTTTGGAAGAGCAACTCTAGGCGCAAGGCGGACAACAAAAATCCGCATGGGTTATCGAGCACAATTTCCGGAAAACAAGTTTTTAGGCGAACCAATCTCTAATGTCGCCCTCCATTTAATCTTGTGATGTACCTAGTTAGACCAACGAGAATCGAGTAATTTTAAAGATATCGACTCGCTCTTTTTTTTGTTTGGAAGAGCAACTCTAGGCGCAAGGCGGACAACAAAAATCCGCATGGGTTATCGAGCACAATTTCCGGAAAACAGGTTTTTAGGCGAACCAATCTATATTCGAATGGCAATAACGCCCTCCATTTGATCTTGTGATGTACCTAGTTAGACCAATGAGAATCGAGTAATTTTAAAGATAACGACTCGCTCTTTTTTTGTTTGAAAGAGCAACTCTAGGTGCAAGGCGGACAACAAAAATCCGCATGGGTTGTCGAGCACAATTTCCGGAAAACAGGTTTTTAGGCGAACCAATCTCTAATGTCGCCCTCCATTTGATCTTGTGATGTACCTAGTTAGACCAATGAGAATCGAGTAATTTTAAAGATAACGACTCGCTCTTCTTTTTGTTTGAAAGAGCAACTCTAGGTGCAAGGCGGACAACAAAAATCCGCATGAGTTATCGAGCACAATTTCCGGAAAACAAGTTTTTAGGCGAACCAATCTCTAATGTCGCCCTCCATTTGATCTTGTGATGTACCTAGTTAGACCAACGAGATCCGAGTAATTTTAAAGATAACGACTCGCTCTTCTTTTTGTTTGAAAGAGCAACTCTAGGTGCAAGGCGGACAACAAAAATCCGCATGGGTTATCGAGCACAATTATCGGAAAACAGGTTTTTAGGCGAACCAATCTATATTCGAATGGCAAAAACGCCCTCCATTTGATCTTGTGATGTACCTAGTTAGACCAACGAGAATCGAGTAATTTTAAAGATATCGACTCGCTCTTTTTTTTTGTTTGAAAGAGCAACTCTAGGTGCAAGGCGGACAACAAAAATTCGCATGGGTTATCGAGCACGATTTCCGGAAAACAGGTTTTTAGGCGAACCAATCTCTAATGTCGCCCTCCATTTGTTCTTGTGATGTACCTAGTAAGACCAACGAGAATCGAGTAATTTTAAAGATAACGACTCGCTCTTTTTTTTTGTTTGAAAGAGCAACTCTAGGTGCAAGGCGGACAACAAAAATTCGCATGGGTTATCGAGCACAATTTCCGGAAAACAGGTTTTTAGGCGAACCAATCTCTAATGTCGCCCTCCATTTGTTCTTGTGATGTACCTAGTAAGACCAACGAGAATCGAGTAATTTTAAAGATAACGACTCGCTCTTTTATTTGTTTGAAAGAGCAACTCTAGGTGCAAGGCGGACAACAAAAATTCGCATGGGTTATCGAGCACAATTTCCGGAAAACAGGTTTTTAGGCGAACCAATCTCTAATGTCGCCCTCCATTTGATCTTGTGATGTACCTAGTTAGACCAACGAGATCCGAGTAATTTTAAAGATAACGACTCGCTCTTTTTTTTGTTTGAAAGAGCAACTCTAGGTGCAAGGCGGACAACAAAAATCCGCATGGGTTATCGAGCACAATTTCCGGAAAACAGGTTTTTAGGCGAACCAATCTCTAATGTCGCCCTCCATTTGATCTTGTGATGTACCTAGTTAGACCAACGAGATCCGAGTAATTTTAAAGATAACGACTCGCTCTTTTTTTTGTTTGAAAGAGCAACTCTAGGTGCAAGGCGGACAACAAAAATTCGCATGGGTTATCGAGCACAATTTCCGGAAAACAGGTTTTTAGGCGAACCAATCTCTAATGTCGCCCTCCATTTGTTCTTGTGATGTACCTAGTAAGACCAACGAGAATCGAGTAATTTTAAAGATAACGACTCGCTCTTTTTTTTGTTTGAAAGAGCAACTCTAGGTGCAAGGCGGACAACAAAAATCCGCATGGGTTATCGAGCACAATTTCCGGAAAACAGGTTTTTAGGCGAACCAATCTCTAATGTCGCCCTCCATTTGATCTTGTGATGTACCTAGTTAGACCAACGAGATCCGAGTAATTTTAAAGATAACGACTCGCTCTTTTTTTTGTTTGAAAGAGCAACTCTAGGTGCAAGGCGGACAACAAAAATCCGCATGGGTTATCGAGCACAATTATCGGAAAACAGGTTTTTAGGCGAACCAATCTATATTCGAATGGCAAAAACGCCCTCCATTTTTTCTTGTGATGTACCTAGTTAGACCAACGAGAATCGAGTAATTTTAAAGATATCGACTCGCTCTTTTTTTTTGTTTGAAAGAGCAACTCTAGGTGCAAGGCGGACAACAAAAATCCGCATGGGTTATCGAGCACAATTTCCGGAAAACAGGTTTTTAGGCGAACCAATCTCTAATGTCCCCCTCCATTTGATCTTGTGATGTACCTAGTTAGACCAACGAGAATCGAGTAATTTTAAAGATATCGACTCGCTCTTTTTTTTGTTTGAAAGAGCAACTCTAGGTGCAAGGCGGACAACAAAAATCCGCATGGGTTATCGAGCACAATTTCCGGAAAACAGGTTTTTAGGCGAACCAATCTCTAATGTCGCCCTCCATTTGATCTTGTGATGTACCTAGTTAGACCAATGAGAATCGAGTAATTTTAAAGATAACGACTCGCTCTTTTTTTTGTTTGAAAGAGCAACTCTAGGTGCAAGGCGGACAACAAAAATCCGCATGGGTTATCGAGCACAATTTCCGGAAAACAGGTTTTTAGGCGAACCAATCTCTAATGTCGCCCTCCATTTGATCTTGTGATGTACCTAGTAAGACCAACGAGAATCGAGTAATTTTAAAGATATCGACTCGCTCTTTTTTTTGTTTGGAAGAGCAACTCTAGGCGCAAGGCGGACAACAAAAATCCGCATGGGTTATCGAGCACAATTTCCGGAAAACAGGTTTTTAGGCGAACCAATCTCTAATGTCCCCCTCCATTTGATCTTGTGATGTACCTAGTTAGACCAACGAGAATCGAGTAATTTTAAAGATATCGACTCGCTCTTTTTTTTGTTTGAAAGAGCAACTCTAGGCGCAAGGCGGACAACAAAAATCCGCATGGGTTATCGAGCACAATTTCCGGAAAACAGGTTTTTAGGCGAACCAATCTCTAATGTCGCCCTCCATTTGATCTTGTGATGTACCTAGTAAGACCAACGAGAATCGAGTAATTTTAAAGATATCGACTCGCTCTTTTTTTTGTTTGGAAGAGCAACTCTAGGCGCAAGGCGGACAACAAAAATCCGCATGGGTTATCGAGCACAATTTCCGGAAAACAGGTTTTTAGGCGAACCAATCTCTAATGTCGCCCTCCATTTGATCTTGTGATGTACCTAGTAAGACCAACGAGAATCGAGTAATTTTAAAGATATCGACTCGCTCTTTTTTTTGTTTGAAAGAGCAACTCTAGGTGCAAGGCGGACAACATAAATCCGCATGGGTTATCGAGCACAATTTCCGGAAAACAGGTTTTTAGGCGAACCAATCTCTAATGTCGCCCTCCATTTGTTCTTGTGATGTACCTAGTAAGACCAACGAGAATCGAGTAATTTTAAAGATATCGACTCGCTCTTTTTTTTGTTTGAAAGAGCAACTCTAGGTGCAAGGCGGACAACCAAAATCCGCATGGGTTATCGAGCACAATTTCCGGAAAACAGGTTTTTAGGCGAACCAATCTATATTCGAATGGCAATAACGCCCTCCATTTGTTCTTGTGATGTACCTAGTTAGACCAATGAGAATCGAGTAATTTTAAAGATAACGACTCGCTCTTTTTTTGTTTGAAAGAGCAACTCTAGGTGCAAGGCGGACAACAAAAATCCGCATGGGTTGTCGAGCACAATTTCCGGAAAACAGGTTTTTAGGCGAACCAATCTATATTCGAATGGCAATAACGCCCTCCATTTGATCTTGTGATGTACCTAGTTAGACCAATGAGAATCGAGTAATTTTAAAGATAACGATTCGCTCTTTTTTTTGTTTGAAAGAGCAACTCTAGGTGCAAGGCGGACAACAAAAATCCGCATGGGGTATCGAGCACAATTTCCGGAAAACAGGTTTTTAGGCGAACCAATCTATATTCGAATGGCAAAAACGCCCTCCATTTGATCTTGTGATGTACCTAGTTAGACCAACGAGAATCGAGTAATTTTAAAGATATCGACTCGCTCTTTTATTTTGTTTGAAAGAGCAACTCTAGGTGCAAGGCGGACAACAAAAATTCGCATGGGTTATCGAGCACGATTTCCGGAAAACAGGTTTTTAGGCGAACCAATCTCTAATGTCGCCCTCCATTTGTTCTTGTGATGTACCTAGTAAGACCAACGAGAATCGAGTAATTTTAAAGATAACGACTCGCTCTTTTTTTTTTGTTTGAAAGAGCAACTCTAGGTGCAAGGCGGACAACAAAAATTCGCATGGGTTATCGAGCACAATTTCCGGAAAACAGGTTTTTAGGCGAACCAATCTCTAATGTCGCCCTCCATTTGTTCTTGTGATGTACCTAGTAAGACCAACGAGAATCGAGTAATTTTAAAGATAACGACTCGCTCTTTTATTTGTTTGAAAGAGCAACTCTAGGTGCAAGGCGGACAACAAAAATTCGCATGGGTTATCGAGCACAATTTCCGGAAAACAGGTTTTTAGGCGAACCAATCTCTAATGTCGCCCTCCATTTGATCTTGTGATGTACCTAGTTAGACCAACGAGATCCGAGTAATTTTAAAGATAACGACTCGCTCTTTTTTTTTTGTTTGAAAGAGCAACTCTAGGTGCAAGGCGGACAACAAAAATTCGCATGGGTTATCGAGCACAATTTCCGGAAAACAGGTTTTTAGGCGAACCAATCTCTAATGTCGCCCTCCATTTGTTCTTGTGATGTACCTAGTAAGACCAACGAGAATCGAGTAATTTTAAAGATAACGACTCGCTCTTTTATTTGTTTGAAAGAGCAACTCTAGGTGCAAGGCGGACAACAAAAATTCGCATGGGTTATCGAGCACAATTTCCGGAAAACAGGTTTTTAGGCGAACCAATCTCTAATGTCGCCCTCCATTTGATCTTGTGATGTACCTAGTTAGACCAACGAGATCCGAGTAATTTTAAAGATAACGACTCGCTCTTTTTTTGTTTGAAAGAGCAACTCTAGGTGCAAGGCGGACAACAAAAATCCGCATGGGTTATCGAGCACAATTATCGGAAAACAGGTTTTTAGGCGAACCAATCTCTAATGTCGCCCTCCATTTGATCTTGTGATGTACCTAGTTAGACCAACGAGAATCGAGTAATTTTAAAGATATCGACTCGCTCTTTTTTTTGTTTGAAAGAGCAACTCTAGGTGCAAGGCGGACAACAAAAATCCGCATAGGTTATCGAGCACAATTTCCGGAAAACAGGTTTTTAGGCGAACCAATCTCTAATGTCCCCCTCCATTTGATCTTGTGATGTACCTAGTTAGACCAACGAGAATCGAGTAATTTTAAAGATATCGACTCGCTCTTTTTTTTGTTTGAAAGAGCAACTCTAGGTGCAAGGCGGACAACAAAAATCCGCATGGGTTATCGAGCACAATTTCCGGAAAACAGGTTTTTAGGCGAACCAATCTCTAATGTCGCCCTCCATTTGATCTTGTGATGTACCTAGTTAGACCAATGAGAATCGAGTAATTTTAAAGATAACGACTCGCTCTTTTTTTTGTTTGAAAGAGCAACTCTAGGTGCAAGGCGGACAACAAAAATCCGCATGGGTTATCGAGCACAATTTCCGGAAAACAGGTTTTTAGGCGAACCAATCTCTAATGTCGCCCTCCATTTGATCTTGTGATGTACCTAGTAAGACCAACGAGAATCGAGTAATTTTAAAGATATCGACTCGCTCTTTTTTTTGTTTGGAAGAGCAACTCTAGGCGCAAGGCGGACAACAAAAATCCGCATGGGTTATCGAGCACAATATCCGGAAAACAGGTTTTTAGGCGAACCAATCTATATTCGAATGGCAATAACGCCCTCCATTTGATCTTGTGATGTACCTAGTTAGACCAATGAGAATCGAGTAATTTTAAAGATATCGACTCGCTCTTTTTTTTGTTTGAAAGAGCAACTCTAGGTGCAAGGCGGACAACCAAAATCCGCATGAGTTATCGAGCACAATTTCCGGAAAACAGGTTTTTAGGCGAACCAACCTCTAATGTCGCCCTCCATTTGTTCTTGTGATGTGCCTAGTAAGACCAACGAGAATCGAGTAATTTTAAAGATATCGACTCGCTCTTTTTTTTGTTTGGAAGAGCAACTCTAGGTGCAAGGCGGACAACATAAATCCGCATGGGTTATCGAGCACAATTTCCGGAAAACAGGTTTTTAGGCGAACCAATCTCTAATGTCGCCCTCCATTTGTTCTTGTGATGTACCTAGTAAGACCAACGAGAATCGAGTAATTTTAAAGATATCGACTCGCTCTTTTTTTTGTTTGAAAGAGCAACTCTAGGTGCAAGGCGGACAACCAAAATCCGCATGAGTTATCGAGCACAATTTCCGGAAAACAGGTTTTTAGGCGAACCAATCTATATTCGAATGGCAATAACGCCCTCCATTTGTTCTTGTGATGTACCTAGTTAGACCAATGAGAATCGAGTAATTTTAAAGATATCGACTCGCTCTTTTTTTTGTTTGGAAGAGCAACTCTAGGCGCAAGGCGGACAACAAAAATCCGCATGGGTTATCGAGCACAATTTCCGGAAAACAGGTTTTTAGGCGAACCAATCTCTAATGTCGCCCTCCATTTGATCTTGTGATGTACCTAGTTAGACCAATGAGAATCGAGTAATTTTAAAGATAACGACTCGCTCTTTTTTTGTTTGAAAAAGCAACTCTAGGTGCAAGGCGGACAACAAAAATCCGCATGGGTTGTCGAGCACAATTTCCGGAAAACAGGTTTTTAGGCGAACCAATCTATATTCGAATGGCAATAACGCCCTCCATTTGATCTTGTGATGTACCTAGTTAGACCAATGAGAATCGAGTAATTTTAAAGATAACGACTCGCTCTTTTTTTGTTTGAAAGAGCAACTCTAGGTGCAAGGCGGACAACAAAAATCCGCATGGGTTGTCGAGCACAATTTCCGGAAAACAGGTTTTTAGGCGAACCAATCTATATTCGAATGGCAATAACGCCCTCCATTTGTTCTTGTGATGTACCTAGTTAGACCAATGAGAATCGAGTAATTTTAAAGATAACGACTCGCTCTTTTTTTGTTTGAAAGAGCAACTCTAGGTGCAAGGCGGACAACAAAAATCCGCATGGGTTGTCGAGCACAATTTCCGGAAAACAGGTTTTTAGGCGAACCAATCTATATTCGAATGGCAATAACGCCCTCCATTTGATCTTGTGATGTACCTAGTTAGACCAATGAGAATCGAGTAATTTTAAAGATAACGATTCGCTCTTTTTTTTGTTTGAAAGAGCAACTCTAGGTGCAAGGCGGACAACAAAAATCCGCATGGGGTATCGAGCACAATTTCCGGAAAACAGGTTTTTAGGCGAACCAATCTATATTCGAATGGCAATAACGCCCTCGATTTGATCTTGTGATGTACCTAGTAAGACCAACGAGAATCGAGTAATTTTAAAGATATCGACTCGCTCTTTTTTTTTGTTTGAAAGAGCAACTCTAGGTGCAAGGCGGACAACAAAAATCCGCATGGGTTATCGAGCACAATTTCCGGAAAACAGGTTTTTAGGCGAACCAATCTATATTCGAATGGCAATAACGCCCTCCATTTGTTCTTGTGATGTACCTAGTAAGACCAACGAGAATCGAGTAATTTTAAAGATAACGACTCGCTCTTTTTTTTTGTTTGGAAGAGCAACTCTAGGCGCAAGGCGGACAACAAAAATCCGCATGGGTTATCGAGCACAATTTCCGGAAAACAGGTTTTTAGGCGAACCAATCTATATTCGAATGGCAATAACGCCCTCCATTTGTTCTTGTGATGTACCTAGTAAGACCAACGAGAATCGAGTAATTTTAAAGATAACGACTCGCTCTTTTTTTTTGTTTGGAAGAGCAACTCTAGGTGCAAGTCGGACAACATAAATCCGCATGGGTTATCGAGCACAATTTCCGGAAAACAGGTTTTTAGGCGAACCAATCTCTAATGTCGCCCTCCATTTGTTCTTGTGATGTACCTAGTAAGACCAACGAGAATCGAGTAATTTTAAAGATATCGACTCGCTCTTTTTTTTGTTTGGAAGAGCAACTCTAGGTGCAAGGCGGACAACATAAATCCGCATGGGTTATCGAGCACAATTTCCGGAAAACAGGTTTTTAGGCGAACCAATCTCTAATGTCGCCCTCCATTTGTTCTTGTGATGTACCTAGTAAGACCAACGAGAATCGAGTAATTTTAAAGATATCGACTCGCTCTTTTTTTTGTTTGGAAGAGCAACTCTAGGTGCAAGGCGGACAACATAAATCCGCATGGGTTATCGAGCACAATTTCCGGAAAACAGGTTTTTAGGCGAACCAATCTCTAATGTCGCCCTCCATTTGTTCTTGTGATGTACCTAGTAAGACCAACGAGAATCGAGTAATTTTAAAGATATCGACTCGCTCTTTTTTTTGTTTGAAAGAGCAACTCTAGGTGCAAGGCGGACAACAAAAATCCGCATGAGTTATCGAGCACAATTTCCGGAAAACAGGTTTTTAGGCGAACCAACCTCTAATGTCGCCCTCCATTTGTTCTTGTGATGTACCTAGTAAGACCAACGAGAATCGAGTAATTTTAAAGATATCGACTCGCTCTTTTTTTTGTTTGGAAGAGCAACTCTAGGCGCAAGGCGGACAACAAAAATCCGCATGGGTTATCGAGCACAATTTCCGGAAAACAGGTTTTTAGGCGAACCAATCTATATTCGAATGGCAATAACGCCCTCCATTTGTTCTTGTGATGTACCTAGTTAGACCAATGAGAATCGAGTAATTTTAAAGATAACGACTCGCTCTTTTTTTTGTTTGAAAGAGCAACTCTAGGTGCAAGGCGGACAACAAAAATATGCATGGGTTATCGAGCACAATTTCCGGAAAACAGGTTTTTAGGCGAACCAATCTCTAATGTCGCCCTCCATTTGATCTTGTGATGTACCTAGTAAGACCAACGAGAATCGAGTAATTTTAAAGATATCGACTCGCTCTTTTTTTTGTTTGGAAGAGCAACTCTAGGCGCAAGGCGGACAACAAAAATCCGCATGGGTTATCGAGCACAATTTCCGGAAAACAGGTTTTTAGGCGAACCAATCTATATTCGAATGGCAATAACGCCCTCCATTTGATCTTGTGATGTACCTAGTTAGATCAATGAGAATCGAGTAATTTTAAAGATAACGACTCGCTCTTTTTTTGTTTGAAAGAGCAACTCTAGGTGCAAGGCGGACAACAAAAATCCGCATGGGTTGTCGAGCACAATTTCCGGAAAACAGGTTTTTAGGCGAACCAATCTCTAATGTCGCCCTCCATTTGATCTTGTGATGTACCTAGTTAGACCAATGAGAATCGAGTAATTTTAAAGATAACGACTCGCTCTTTTTTTTGTTTGAAAGAGCAACTCTAGGTGCAAGGCGGACAACAAAAATCCGCATGGGTTATCGAGCACAATTTCCGGAAAACAGGTTTTTAGGCGAACCAATCTCTAATGTCGCCCTCCATTTGTTCTTGTGATGTACCTAGTAAGACCAACGAGAATCGAGTAATTTTAAAGATATCGACTCGCTCTTTTGTTTTGTTTGGAAGAGCAACTCTAGGCGCAAGGCGGACAACAAAAATCCGCATGGGTTATCGAGCACAATTTCCGGAAAACAGGTTTTTAGGCGAACCAATCTCTAATGTCGCCCTCCATTTGTTCTTGTGATGTACCTAGTAAGACCAACGAGAATCGAGTAATTTTAAAGATATCGACTCGCTCTTTTTTTTGTTTGGAAGAGCAACTCTAGGTGCAAGGCGGACAACATAAATCCGCATGGGTTATCGAGCACAATTTCCGGAAAACAGGTTTTTAGGCGAACCAATCTCTAATGTCGCCCTCCATTTGTTCTTGTGATGTACCTAGTAAGACCAACGAGAATCGAGTAATTTTAAAGATATCGACTCGCTCTTTTTTTTGTTTGAAAGAGCAACTCTAGGTGCAAGGCGGACAACAAAAATCCGCATGAGTTATCGAGCACAATTTCCGGAAAACAGGTTTTTAGGCGAACCAACCTCTAATGTCGCCCTCCATTTGTTCTTGTGATGTACCTAGTAAGACCAACGAGAATCGAGTAATTTTAAAGATAACGACTCGCTCTTTTTTTTGTTTGGAAGAGCAACTCTAGGCGCAAGGCGGACAACAAAAATCCGCATGGGTTATCGAGCACAATTTCCGGAAAACAGGTTTTTAGGCGAACCAATCTATATTCGAATGGCAATAACGCCCTCCATTTGTTCTTGTGATGTACCTAGTTAGACCAATGAGAATCGAGTAATTTTAAAGATAACGACTCGCTCTTTTTTTTGTTTGAAAGAGCAACTCTAGGTGCAAGGCGGACAACAAAAATCCGCATGGGTTGTCGAGCACAATTTCCGGAAAACAGGTTTTTAGGCGAACCAATCTCTAATGTCGCCCTCCATTTGATCTTGTGATGTACCTAGTTAGACCAACGAGATCCGAGTAATTTTAAAGATAACGACTCGCTCTTTTTTTGTTTGAAAGAGCAACTCTAGGTGCAAGGCGGACAACAAAAATCCGCATGGGTTGTCGAGCACAATTTCCGGAAAACAGGTTTTTAGGCGAACCAATCTCTAATGTCGCCCTCCATTTGATCTTGTGATGTACCTAGTTAGACCAACGAGATCCGAGTAATTTTAAAGATAACGACTCGCTCTTTTTTTGTTTGAAAGAGCAACTCTAGGTGCAAGGCGGACAACAAAAATCCGCATGGGTTATCGAGCACAATTTCCGGAAAACAGGTTTTTAGACGAACCAATCTATATTCGAATGGCAATAACGCCCTCCATTTGTTCTTGTGATGTACCTAGTAAGACCAACGAGAATCGAGTAATTTTAAAGATAACGACTCGCTCTTTTTTTGTTTGAAAGAGCAACTCTAGGTGCAAGGCGGACAACAAAAATCCGCATGAGTTATCGAGCACAATTTCCGGAAAACAGGTTTTTAGGCGAACCAATCTCTAATGTCGCCCTCCATTTGATCTTGTGATGTACCTAGTTAGACCAATGAGAATCGAGTAATTTTAAAGATAACGACTCGCTCTTTTTTTTGTTTGAAAGAGCAACTCTAGGTGCAAGGCGGACAACAAAAATCCGCATGGGTTATCGAGCACAATTTCCGGAAAACAGGTTTTTAGACGAACCAATCTATATTCGAATGGCAATAACGCCCTCCATTTGATCTTGTGATGTACCTAGTAAGACCAACGAGAATCGAGTAATTTTAAAGATAACGACTCGCTCTTTTTTTTGTTTGGAAGAGCAACTCTAGGTGCAAGGCGGACAACAAAAATCCGCATGGGTTATCGAGCACAATTTCCGGAAAACAGGTTTTTAGACGAACCAATCTATATTCGAATGGCAATAACGCCCTCCATTTGTTCTTGTGATGTACCTAGTAAGACCAACGAGAATCGAGTAATTTTAAAGATAACGACTCGCTCTTTTTTTTGTTTGGAAGAGCAACTCTAGGTGCAAGGCGGACAACAAAAATCCGCATGGGTTATCGAGCACAATTTCCGGAAAACAGGTTTTTAGGCGAACCAATCTCTAATGTCGCCCTCCATTTAATCTTGTGATGTACCTAGTTAGACCAACGAGAATCGAGTAATTTTAAAGATAACGACTCGCTCTTTTTTTTTGTTTGAAAGAGCAACTCTAGGTGCAAGGCGGACAACAAAAATCCGCATGGGTTATCGAGCACAATTTCCGGAAAACAGGTTTTTAGGCGAACCAATCTCTAATGTCGCCCTCCATTTAATCTTGTGATGTACCTAGTAAGACCAACGAGAATCGAGTAATTTTAAAGATAACGACTCGCTCTTTTTTTTGTTTGAAAGAGCAACTCTAGGCGCAAGGCGGACAACAAAAATCCGCATGGGTTATCGAGCACAATTTCCGGAAAACAGGTTTTTAGGCGAACCAATCTCTAATGTCGCCCTCCATTTAATCTTGTGATGTACCTAGTAAGACCAACGAGAATCGAGTAATTTTAAAGATAACGACTCGCTCTTTTTTTTGTTTGAAAGAGCAACTCTAGGCGCAAGGCGGACAACAAAAATCCGCATGGGTTATCGAGCACAATTTCCGGAAAACAGGTTTTTAGGCGAACCAATCTCTAATGTCGCCCTCCATTTAATCTTGTGATGTACCTAGTTAGACCAACGAGAATCGAGTAATTTTAAAGATATCGACTCGCTCTTTTTTTTGTTTGAAAGAGCAACTCTAGGCGCAAGGCGGACAACAAAAATCCCCATGGGTTATCGAGCACAATTTCCGGAAAACAGGTTTTTAGGCGAACCAATCTCTAATGTCGCCCTCCATTTGTTCTTGTGATGTACCTAGTAAGACCAACGAGAATCGAGTAATTTTAAAGATAACGACTCGCTCTTTTTTTTGTTTGAAAGAGCAACTCTAGGTGCAAGGCGGACAACAAAAATCCGCATGAGTTATCGAGCACGATTTCCGGAAAACAGGTTTTTAGGCGAACCAATCTCTAATGTCGCCCTCCATTTGATCTTGTGATGTACCTAGTAAGACCAACGAGAATCGAGTAATTTTAAAGATATCGACTCGCTCTTTTTTTTGTTTGAAAGAGCAACTCTAGGTGCAAGGCGGACAACAAAAATCCGCATGAGTTATCAAGCACAATTTCCGGAAAACAGGTTTTTAGGCGAACCAATCTATATTCGAATGGCAATAACGCCCTCCATTTGATCTTGTGATGTACCTAGTAAGACCAACGAGAATCGAGTAATTTTAAAGATATCGACTCGCTCTTTTTTTTGTTTGAAAGAGCAACTCTAGGTGCAAGGCGGACAACATTAATCCGCATGAGTTATCGAGCACGATTTCCGGAAAACAGGTTTTTAGGCGAACCAATCTCTAATGTCGCCCTCCATTTGATCTTGTGATGTACCTAGTTAGACCAACGAGAATCGAGTAATTTTAAAGATATCGACTCGCTCTTTTATTTGTTTGAAAGAGCAACTCTAGGTGCAAGGCGGACAACAAAAATCCGCATGGGTTATCGAGCACAATTTCCGGAAAACAGGTTTTTAGGCGAACCATTCTATATTCGAATGGCAATAACGCCCTCCATTTGATCTTGTGATGTACCTAGTAAGACCAACGAGAATCGAGTAATTTTAAAGATATCGACTCGCTCTTTTTTTTGTTTGAAAGAGCAACTCTAGGTGCAAGGCGGACAACAAAAATCCGCATGGGTTATCGAGCACAATTTCCGGAAAACAGGTTTTTAGGCGAACCAATCTATATTCGAATGGCAATAACGCCCTCCATTTGATCTTGTGATGTACCTAGTAAGACCAACGAGAATCGAGTAATTTTAAAGATATCGACTCGCTCTTTTATTTGTTTGAAAGAGCAACTCTAGGTGCAAGGCGGACAACAAAAATCCGCATGGGTTATCGAGCACAATTTCCGGAAAACAGGTTTTTAGGCGAACCAATCTATATTCGAATGGCAATAACGCCCTCCATTTGATCTTGTGATGTACCTAGTAAGACCAACGAGAATCGAGTAATTTTAAAGATATCGACTCGCTCTTTTTTTTGTTTGGAAGAGCAACTCTAGGCGCAAGGCGGACAACAAAAATCCGCATGGGTTATCGAGCACAATTTCCGGAAAACAGGTTTTTATGCGAACCAATCTCTAATGTCGCCCTCCATTTGTTCTTGTGATGTACCTAGTAAGACCAACGAGAATCGAGTAATTTTAAAGATATCGACTCGCTCTTTTTTTTGTTTGGAAGAGCAACTCTAGGCGCAAGGCGGACAACAAAAATCCGCATGGGTTATCGAGCACAATTTCCGGAAAACAGGTTTTTATGCGAACCAATCTCTAATGTCGCCCTCCATTTGTTCTTGTGATGTACCTAGTAAGACCAACGAGAATCGAGTAATTTTAAAGATATCGACTCGCTCTTTTTTTTGTTTGAAAGAGCAACTCTAGGTGCAAGGCGGACAACAAAAATCCGCATGGGTTATCGAGCACAATTTCCGGAAAACAGGTTTTTATGCGAACCAATCTCTAATGTCGCCCTCCATTTGATCTTGTGATGTACCTAGTTAGACCAACGAGAATCGAGCAATTTTAAAGATATCGACTCGCTCTTTTATTTGTTTGAAAGAGCAACTCTAGGTGCAAGGCGGACAACAAAAATCCGCATGGGTTATCGAGCACAATTTCCGGAAAACAGGTTTTTAGGCGAACCAATCTATATTCGAATGGCAATAACGCCCTCCATTTGATCTTGTGATGTACCTAGTAAGACCAACGAGAATCGAGTAATTTTAAAGATATCGACTCGCTCTTTTTTTGTTTGGAAGAGCAACTCTAGGCGCAAGGCGGACAACAAAAATCCGCATGGGTTATCGAGCACAATTTCCGGAAAACAGGTTTTTAGGCGAACCAATCTCTAATGTCGCCCTCCATTTGATCTTGTGATGTACCTAGTTAGACCAACGAGATCCGAGTAATTTTAAAGATAACGACTCGCTCTTTTTTTGTTTGAAAGAGCAACTCTAGGTGCAAGGCGGACAACAAAAATCCGCATGGGTTATCGAGCACAATTTCCGGAAAACAGGTTTTTAGGCGAACCAATCTCTAATGTCGCCCTCCATTTGATCTTGTGATGTACCTAGTTAGACCAACGAGATCCGAGTAATTTTAAAGATATCGACTCGCTCTTTTTTTTGTTTGGAAGAGCAACTCTAGGTGCAAGGCGGACAACAAAAATCCGCATGGGCTATCAAGCACAATTTCCGGAAAACAGGTTTTTAGGCGAACCAATCTCTAATGTCGCCCTCCATTTGATCTTGTGATGTACCTATATAGACCAACGAGATCCGAGTAATTTTAAAGATAACGACTCGCTCTTTTTTTTGTTTGAAAGAGCAACTCTAGGTGCAAGGCGGACAACAAAAATCCGCATGGGTTATCGAGCACGATTTCCGGAAAACAGGTTTTTAGGCGAACCAATCTCTAATGTCGCCCTCCATTTGATCTTGTGATGTACCTAGTTAGACCAACGAGATCCGAGTAATTTTAAAGATAACGACTCGCTCTTTTTTTTGTTTGAAAGAGCAACTCTAGGTGCAAGGCGGACAACAAAAATCCGCATGAGTTATCGAGCACAATTTCCGGAAAACAGGTTTTTAGGCGAACCAATCTCTAATGTCGCCCTCCATTTGATCTTGTGATGTACCTAGTTAGACCAACGAGATCCGAGTAATTTTAAAGATAACGACTCGCTCTTTTTTTTGTTTGAAAGAGCAACTCTAGGTGCAAGGCGGACAACAAAAATCCGCATGGGTTATCAAGCACAATTTCCGGAAAACAGGTTTTTAGGCGAACCAATCTCTAATGTCGCCCTCCATTTGTTCTTGTGATGTACCTAGTAAGACCAACGAGAATCGAGTAATTTGAAAGATATCGACTCGCTCTTTTTTTTGTTTGAAAGAGCAACTCTAGGTGCAAGGCGGACAACAAAAATCCGCATGGGTTATCGAGCACAACTTCCGGAAAACAGGTTTTTAGGCGAACCAATCTCTAATGTCGCCCTCCATTTGATCTTGTGATGTACCTAGTAAGACCAACGAGAATCGAGTAATTTTAAAGATATCGACTCGCTCTTTTTTTTGTTTGAAAGAGCAACTCTAGGTGCAAGGCGGACAACAAAAATCCGCATGGGTTATCGAGCACAACTTCCGGAAAACAGGTTTTTAGGCGAACCAATCTCTAATGTCGCCCTCCATTTGATCTTGTGATGTACCTAGTTAGACCAATGAGAATCGAGTAATTTTAAAGATAACGACTCGCTCTTTTTTTTGTTTGAAAGAGCAACTCTAGGTGCAAGGCGGACAACAAAAATCCGCATGGGTTGTCGAGCACAATTTCCGGAAAACAGGTTTTTAGGCGAACCAATCTCTAATGTCGCCCTCCATTTGATCTTGTGATGTACCTAGTTAGACCAATGAGAATCGAGTAATTTTAAAGATAACGACTCGCTCTTTTTTTTGTTTGAAAGAGCAACTCTAGGTGCAAGGCGGACAACAAAAATCCGCATGGGTTGTCGAGCACAATTTCCGGAAAACAGGTTTTTAGGCGAACCAATCTCTAATGTCGCCCTCCATTTGATCTTGTGATGTACCTAGTTAGACCAATGAGAATCGAGTAATTTTAAAGATAACGACTCGCTCTTTTTTTTGTTTGAAAGAGCAACTCTAGGTGCAAGGCGGACAACAAAAATCCGCATGGGTTGTCGAGCACAATTTCCGGAAAACAGGTTTTTAGGCGAACCAATCTCTAATGTCGCCCTCCATTTGATCTTGTGATGTACCTAGTTAGACCAATGAGAATCGAGTAATTTTAAAGATAACGACTCGCTCTTTTTTTTGTTTGAAAGAGCAACTTTAGGTGCAAGGCGGACAACAAAAATTCGCATGGGTTATCGAGCACAATTTCCGGAAAACAGGTTTTTAGGCGAACCAATCTCTAATGTCGCCCTCCATTTGATCTTGTGATGTACCTAGTAAGACCAACGAGAATCGAGTAATTTTAAAGATATCGACTCGCTCTTTTTTTTGTTTGAAAGAGCAACTCTAGGCGCAAGGCGGACAACAAAAATCCGCATGGGTTATCGAGCACAATTTCCGGAAAACAGGTTTTTAGGCGAACCAATCTATATTCGAATGGCAAAAACGCCCTCCATTTGATCTTGTGATGTACCTAGTTAGACCAACGAGAATCGAGTAATTTTAAAGATATCGACTCGCTCTTTTTTTTGTTTGAAAGAGCAACTCTAGGTGCAAGGCGGACAACAAAAATCCGCATGGGTTATCGAGCACAACTTCCGGAAAACAGGTTTTTAGGCGAACCAATCTCTAATGTCGCCCTCCATTTGATCTTGTGATGTACCTAGTTAGACCAATGAGAATCGAGTAATTTTAAAGATAACGACTCGCTCTTTTTTTTGTTTGAAAGAGCAACTCTAGGTGCAAGGCGGACAACAAAAATCCGCATGGGTTGTCGAGCACAATTTCCGGAAAACAGGTTTTTAGGCGAACCAATCTCTAATGTCGCCCTCCTTTTGTTCTTGTGATGTACCTAGTTAGACCAACGAGATCCGAGTAATTTTAAAGATAACGACTCGCTCTTTTTTTTGTTTGAAAGAGCAACTCTAGGTGCAAGGCGGACAACAAAAATCCGCATGGGTTGTCGAGCACAATTTCCGGAAAACAGGTTTTTAGGCGAACCAATCTCTAATGTCGCCCTCCATTTGATCTTGTGATGTACCTAGTTAGACCAATGAGAATCGAGTAATTTTAAAGATAACGACTCGCTCTTTTTTTTGTTTGAAAGAGCAACTCTAGGTGCAAGGCGGACAACAAAAATCCGCATGGGTTGTCGAGCACAATTTCCGGAAAACAGGTTTTTAGGCGAACCAATCTCTAATGTCGCCCTCCATTTGATCTTGTGATGTACCTAGTTAGACCAACGAGAATCGAGTAATTTTAAAGATATCGACTCGCTCTTTTTTTTGTTTGAAAGAGCAACTCTAGGTGCAAGGCGGACAACAAAAATCCGCATGGGTTATCGAGCACAACTTCCGGAAAACAGGTTTTTAGGCGAACCAATCTCTAATGTCGCCCTCCATTTGATCTTGTGATGTACCTAGTTAGACCAATGAGAATCGAGTAATTTTAAAGATAACGACTCGCTCTTTTTTTTGTTTGAAAGAGCAACTCTAGGTGCAAGGCGGACAACAAAAATCCGCATGGGTTGTCGAGCACAATTTCCGGAAAACAGGTTTTTAGGCGAACCAATCTCTAATGTCGCCCTCCATTTGATCTTGTGATGTACCTAGTAAGACCAACGAGAATCGAGTAATTTTAAAGATATCGACTCGCTCTTTTTTTTGTTTGAAAGAGCAACTCTAGGCGCAAGGCGGACAACAAAAATCCGCATGGGTTATCGAGCACAATTTCCGGAAAACAGGTTTTTAGGCGAACCAATCTATATTCGAATGGCAAAAACGCCCTCCATTTGATCTTGTGATGTACCTAGTTAGACCAACGAGAATCGAGTAATTTTAAAGATATCGACTCGCTCTTTTTTTTGTTTGAAAGAGCAACTCTAGGTGCAAGGCGGACAACAAAAATCCGCATGGGTTATCGAGCACAACTTCCGGAAAACAGGTTTTTAGGCGAACCAATCTCTAATGTCGCCCTCCATTTGATCTTGTGATGTACCTAGTTAGACCAATGAGAATCGAGTAATTTTAAAGATAACGACTCGCTCTTTTTTTTGTTTGAAAGAGCAACTCTAGGTGCAAGGCGGACAACAAAAATCCGCATGGGTTGTCGAGCACAATTTCCGGAAAACAGGTTTTTAGGCGAACCAATCTCTAATGTCGCCCTCCTTTTGTTCTTGTGATGTACCTAGTTAGACCAACGAGATCCGAGTAATTTTAAAGATAACGACTCGCTCTTTTTTTTGTTTGAAAGAGCAACTCTAGGTGCAAGGCGGACAACAAAAATCCGCATGGGTTGTCGAGCACAATTTCCGGAAAACAGGTTTTTAGGCGAACCAATCTCTAATGTCGCCCTCCATTTGATCTTGTGATGTACCTAGTTAGACCAATGAGAATCGAGTAATTTTAAAGATAACGACTCGCTCTTTTTTTTGTTTGAAAGAGCAACTTTAGGTGCAAGGCGGACAACAAAAATTCGCATGGGTTATCGAGCACAATTTCCGGAAAACAGGTTTTTAGGCGAACCAATCTCTAATGTCGCCCTCCATTTGATCTTGTGATGTACCTAGTTAGACCAACGAGATCCGAGTAATTTTAAAGATAACGACTCGCTCTTTTTTTTGTTTGAAAGAGCAACTCTAGGTGCAAGGCGGACAACAAAAATCCGCATGGGTTATCGAGCACGATTTCCGGAAAACAGGTTTTTAGGCGAACCAATCTCTAATGTCGCCCTCCATTTGTTCTTGTGATGTACCTAGTAAGACCAACGAGATCCGAGTAATTTTAAAGATAACGACTCGCTCTTTTTTTTGTTTGAAAGAGCAACTCTAGGTGCAAGGCGGACAACAAAAATCCGCATGAGTTATCGAGCACAATTTCCGGAAAACAGGTTTTTAGGCGAACCAATCTCTAATGTCGCCCTCCATTTGATCTTGTGATGTACCTAGTTAGACCAACGAGATCCGAGTAATTTTAAAGATATCGACTCGCTCTTTTTTTTGTTTGAAAGAGCAACTCTAGGTGCAAGGCGGACAACAAAAATCCGCATGGGTTATCGAGCACAATT
Organism: Caenorhabditis uteleia; assembly: GCA_963573275.1. Taxonomy (NCBI): domain Eukaryota; kingdom Metazoa; phylum Nematoda; class Chromadorea; order Rhabditida; family Rhabditidae; genus Caenorhabditis; species Caenorhabditis uteleia. The sequence goes on from OY752135.1 coordinate 15,896,680, forward strand.
TCCGGAAAATAGGTTTTTAGGCGAACCAATCTCTAATGTCGCCCTCCATTTGATCTTGTGATGTACCTAGTTAGACCAACGAGAATCGAGTAATTTTAAAGATATCGACTCGCTCTTTTTTTTGTTTGAAAGAGCAACTCTAGGTGCAAGGCGGACAACAAAAATCCGCATGGGTTATCGAGCACGATTTCCGGAAAACAGGTTTTTAGGTGAACCAATCTCTAATGTCGCCCTCCATTTGATCTTGTGATGTACCTAGTAAGACCAACGAGAATCGAGTAATTTTAAAGATATCGACTCGCTCTTTTTTTTGTTTGAAAGAGCAACTCTAGGTGCAAGGCGGACAACAAAAATCCGCATGGGTTATCGAGCACAATTTCCGGAAAACAGGTTTTTAGGCGAACCAATCTCTAATGTCGCCCTCCATTTGATCTTGTGATGTACCTAGTAAGACCAACGAGAATCGAGTAATTTTAAAGATATCGACTCGCTCTTTTTTTTGTTTGAAAGAGCAACTCTAGGTGCAAGGCGGACAACAAAAATCCGCATGGGTTATCGAGCACGATTTCCGGAAAACAGGTTTTTAGGTGAACCAATCTCTAATGTCGCCCTCCATTTGATCTTGTGATGTACCTAGTAAGACCAACGAGAATCGAGTAATTTTAAAGATATCGACTCGCTCTTTTTTTTGTTTGAAAGAGCAACTCTAGGTGCAAGGCGGACAACAAAAATCCGCATGGGTTGTCGAGCACAATTTCCGGAAAACAGGTTTTTAGGCGAACCAATCTCTAATGTCGCCCTCCATTTGATCTTGTGATGTACCTAGTAAGACCAACGAGATCCGAGTAATTTTAAAGATAACGACTCGCTCTTTTTTTTGTTTGAAAGAGCAACTCTAGGTGCAAGGCGGACAACAAAAATCCGCATGAGTTATCGAGCACAATTTCCGGAAAACAGGTTTTTAGGCGAACCAATCTCTAATGTCGCCCTCCATTTGTTCTTGTGATGTACCTAGTAAGACCAACGAGAATCGAGTAATTTTAAAGATATCGACTCGCTCTTTTTTTTGTTTGAAAGAGCAACTCTAGGTGCAAGGCGGACAACAAAAATCCGCATGGGTTATCGAGCACAATTTCCGGAAAACAGGTTTTTAGGCGAACCAATCTCTAATGTCGCCCTCCATTTGATCTTGTGATGTACCTAGTAAGACCAACGAGAATCGAGTAATTTTAAAGATATCGACTCGCTCTTTTTTTTGTTTGAAAGAGCAACTCTAGGTGCAAGGCGGACAACAAAAATCCGCATGGGTTATCGAGCACGATTTCCGGAAAACAGGTTTTTAGGTGAACCAATCTCTAATGTCGCCCTCCATTTGATCTTGTGATGTACCTAGTAAGACCAACGAGAATCGAGTAATTTTAAAGATATCGACTCGCTCTTTTTTTTGTTTGAAAGAGCAACTCTAGGTGCAAGGCGGACAACAAAAATCCGCATGGGTTGTCGAGCACAATTTCCGGAAAACAGGTTTTTAGGCGAACCAATCTCTAATGTCGCCCTCCATTTGATCTTGTGATGTACCTAGTAAGACCAACGAGATCCGAGTAATTTTAAAGATAACGACTCGCTCTTTTTTTTGTTTGAAAGAGCAACTCTAGGTGCAAGGCGGACAACAAAAATCCGCATGAGTTATCGAGCACAATTTCCGGAAAACAGGTTTTTAGGCGAACCAATCTCTAATGTCGCCCTCCATTTGTTCTTGTGATGTACCTAGTAAGACCAACGAGATCCGAGTAATTTTAAAGATAACGACTCGCTCTTTTTTTTGTTTGAAAGAGCAACTCTAGGTGCAAGGCGGACAACAAAAATCCGCATGAGTTATCGAGCACAATTTCCGGAAAACAGGTTTTTAGGCGAACCAATCTCTAATGTCGCCCTCCATTTGATCTTGTGATGTACCTAGTTAGACCAACGAGATCCGAGTAATTTTAAAGATAACGACTCGCTCTTTTTTTTGTTTGAAAGAGCAACTCTAGGTGCAAGGCGGACAACAAAAATCCGCATGAGTTATCGAGCACAATTTCCGGAAAACAGGTTTTTAGGCGAACCAATCTCTAATGTCGCCCTCCATTTGTTCTTGTGATGTACCTAGTAAGACCAACGAGATCCGAGTAATTTTAAAGATAACGACTCGCTCTTTTTTTTGTTTGAAAGAGCAACTCTAGGTGCAAGGCGGACAACAAAAATCCGCATGAGTTATCGAGCACAATTTCCGGAAAACAGGTTTTTAGGCGAACCAATCTCTAATGTCGCCCTCCATTTGATCTTGTGATGTACCTAGTTAGACCAACGAGATCCGAGTAATTTTAAAGATAACGACTCGCTCTTTTTTTTGTTTGAAAGAGCAACTCTAGGTGCAAGGCGAACATCAAAAATGCGCATGGGTTATCGAGCACAATTTCCGGAAAACAGGTTTTTAGGCGAACCAATCTATATTCGAATGGCAAAAACGCCCTCCATTTGATCTTGTGATGTACCTAGTTAGACCAACGAGAATCGAGTAATTTTAAAGATATCGACTCGCTCTTTTTTTTGTTTGAAAGAGCAACTCTAGGTGCAAGGCGGACAACAAAAATCCGCATGAGTTATCGAGCACGATTTCCGGAAAACAGGTTTTTAGGCGAACCAATCTCTAATGTCGCCCTCCATTTGATCTTGTGATGTACCTAGTTAGACTAACGAGAATCGAGTAATTTTAAAGATATCGACTCGCTCTTTTTTTTGTTTGAAAGAGCAACTCTAGGTGCAAGGCGGACAACAAAAATCCGCATGAGTTATCGAGCACGATTTCCGGAAAACAGGTTTTTAGGCGAACCAATCTCTAATGTCGCCCTCCATTTGATCTTGTGATGTACCTAGTAAGACCAACGAGAATCGAGTAATTTTAAAGATATCGACTCGCTCTTTTTTTTGTTTGAAAGAGCAACTCTAGGTTCAAGGCGGACAACAAAAATCCGCATGAGTTATCGAGCACGATTTCCGGAAAACAGGTTTTTAGGCGAACCAATCTCTAATGTCGCCCTCCATTTGATCTTGTGATGTACCTAGTAAGACCAACGAGAATCGAGTAATTTTAAAGATATCGACTCGCTCTTTTTTTTGTTTGAAAGAGCAACTCTAGGTTCAAGGCGGACAACAAAAATCCGCATGAGTTATCGAGCACGATTTCCGGAAAACAGGTTTTTAGGCGAACCAATCTCTAATGTCGCCCTCCATTTGATCTTGTGATGTACCTAGTAAGACCAACGAGAATCGAGTAATTTTAAAGATATCGACTCGCTCTTTTTTTTGTTTGAAAGAGCAACTCTAGGTTCAAGGCGGACAACAAAAATCCGCATGAGTTATCGAGCACAATTTCCGGAAAACAGGTTTTTAGGCGAACCAATCTATATTCGAATGGCAAAAACGCCCTCCATTTGATCTTGTGATGTACCTAGTTAGACCAACGAGATCCGAGTAATTTTAAAGATAACGACTCGCTCTTTTTTTTGTTTGAAAGAGCAACTCTAGGTGCAAGGCGGACAACAAAAATCCGCATGGGTTATCGAGCACAATTTCCGGAAAACAGGTTTTTAGGCGAACCAATCTCTAATGTCGCCCTCCATTTGTTCTTGTGATGTACCTAGTTAGACCAACGAGAATCGAGTAATTTTAAAGATATCGACTCGCTCTTTTTTTTTGTTTGAAAGAGCAACTCTAGGTGCAAGGCGAACAACAAAAATGCGCATGGGTTATCGAGCACAATTTCCGGAAAACAGGTTTTTAGGCGAACCAATCTATATTCGAATGGCAAAAACGCCCTCCATTTGATCTTGTGATGTACCTAGTTAGACCAACGAGATCCGAGTAATTTTAAAGATAACGACTCGCTCTTTTTTTTGTTTGAAAGAGCAACTCTAGGTGCAAGGCGGACAACAAAAATCCGCATGGGTTATCGAGCACAATTTCCGGAAAACAGGTTTTTAGGCGAACCAATCTCTAATGTCGCCCTCCATTTGTTCTTGTGATGTACCTAGTTAGACCAACGAGAATCGAGTAATTTTAAAGATATCGACTCGCTCTTTTTTTTGTTTGAAAGAGCAACTCTAGGTGCAAGGCGGACAACAAAAATCCGCATGGGTTGTCGAGCACAATTTCCGGAAAACAGGTTTTTAGGCGAACCAATCTATATTCGAATGGCAAAAACGCCCTCCATTTGATCTTGTGATGTACCTAGTTAGACCAACGAGAATCGAGTAATTTTAAAGATATCGACTCGCTCTTTTTTTTTGTTTGAAAGAGCAACTCTAGGTGCAAGGCGGACAACAAAAATCCGCATGGGTTATCGAGCACAATTTCCGGAAAACAGGTTTTTAGGTGAACCAATCTATATTCGAATGGCAAAAACGCCCTCCATTTGTTCTTGTGATGTACCTAGTAAGACCAACGAGAATCGAGTAATTTTAAAGATATCGACTCGCTCTTTTTTTTGTTTGAAAGAGCAACTCTAGGTGCAAGGCGGACAACAAAAATCCGCATGAGTTATCAAGCACGATTTCCGGAAAACAGGTTTTTAGGCGAACCAATCTCTAATGTCGCCCTCCATTTGATCTTGTGATGTACCTAGTAAGACCAACGAGAATCGAGTAATTTTAAAGATATCGACTCGCTCTTTTATTTGTTTGAAAGAGCAACTCTAGGTGCAAGGCGGACAACAAAAATCCGCATGAGTTATCAAGCACGATTTCCGGAAAACAGGTTTTTAGGCGAACCAATCTCTAATGTCGCCCTCCATTTGATCTTGTGATGTACCTAGTTAGACCAACGAGAATCGAGTAATTTTAAAGATATCGACTCGCTCTTTTATTTGTTTGAAAGAGCAACTCTAGGTGCAAAGCGGACAACAAAAATCCGCATGGGTTATCGAGCACAATTTCCGGAAAACAGGTTTTTAGGCGAACCAATCTCTAATGTCGCCCTCCATTTGATCTTGTGATGTACCTAGTTAGACCAACGAGAATCGAGTAATTTTAAAGATATCGACTCGCTCTTTTATTTGTTTGAAAGAGCAACTCTAGGTGCAAGGCGGACAACAAAAATCCGCATGGGTTATCGAGCACAATTTCCGGAAAACAGGTTTTTAGGTGAACCAATCTATATTCGAATGGCAATAACGCCCTCCATTTGTTCTTGTGATGTACCTAGTAAGACCAACGAGAATCGAGTAATTTTAAAGATATCGACTCGCTCTTTTTTTTGTTTGAAAGAGCAACTCTAGGTGCAAGGCGGACAACAAAAATCCGCATGAGTTATCGAGCACGATTTCCGGAAAACAGGTTTTTAGGCGAACCAATCTCTAATGTCGCCCTCCATTTGATCTTGTGATGTACCTAGTAAGACTAACGAGAATCGAGTAATTTTAAAGATAACGACTCGCTCTTTTTTTTGTTTGAAAGAGCAACTCTAGGTGCAAGGCGGACAACAAAAATCCGCATGGGTTGTCAAGCACAATTTCCGGAAAACAGGTTTTTAGGCGAACCAATCTCTAATGTCGCCCTCCATTTGATCTTGTGATGTACCTAGTTAGACCAACGAGAATCGAGTAATTTTAAAGATATCGACTCGCTCTTTTATTTGTTTGAAAGAGCAACTCTAGGTGCAAGGCGGACAACAAAAATCCGCATGGGTTATCGAGCACAATTTCCGGAAAACAGGTTTTTAGGCGAACCAATCTCTAATGTCGCCCTCCACTTGATCTTGTGATGTACCTAGTTAGACCAACGAGAATCGAGTAATTTTAAAGATATCGACTCGCTCTTTTATTTGTTTGAAAGAGCAACTCTAGGTGCAAAGCGGACAACAAAAATCCGCATGGGTTATCGAGCACAATTTCCGGAAAACAGGTTTTTAGGCGAACCAATCTCTAATGTCGCCCTCCATTTGTTCTTGTGATGTACCTAGTAAGACCAACGAGAATCGAGTAATTTTAAAGATATCGACTCGCTCTTTTTTTTGTTTGGAAGAGCAACTCTAGGTGCAAGGCGGACAACATAAATCCGCATGGGTTATCGAGCACAATTTCCGGAAAACAGGTTTTTAGGCGAACCAATCTCTAATGTCGCCCTCCATTTGTTCTTGTGATGTACCTAGTAAGACCAACGAGAATCGAGTAATTTTAAAGATATCGACTCGCTCTTTTTTTTGTTTGAAAGAGCAACTCTAGGTGCAAGGCGGACAACAAAAATCCGCATGAGTTATCGAGCACAATTTCCGGAAAACAGGTTTTTAGGCGAACCAACCTCTAATGTCGCCCTCCATTTGTTCTTGTGATGTACCTAGTAAGACCAACGAGAATCGAGTAATTTTAAAGATATCGACTCGCTCTTTTTTTTGTTTGGAAGAGCAACTCTAGGCGCAAGGCGGACAACAAAAATCCGCATGGGTTATCGAGCACAATTTCCGGAAAACAGGTTTTTAGGCGAACCAATCTATATTCGAATGGCAATAACGCCCTCCATTTGTTCTTGTGATGTACCTAGTTAGACCAATGAGAATCGAGTAATTTTAAAGATAACGACTCGCTCTTTTTTTTGTTTGAAAGAGCAACTCTAGGTGCAAGGCGGACAACAAAAATATGCATGGGTTATCGAGCACAATTTCCGGAAAACAGGTTTTTAGGCGAACCAATCTCTAATGTCGCCCTCCATTTGATCTTGTGATGTACCTAGTAAGACCAACGAGAATCGAGTAATTTTAAAGATATCGACTCGCTCTTTTTTTTGTTTGGAAGAGCAACTCTAGGCGCAAGGCGGACAACAAAAATCCGCATGGGTTATCGAGCACAATTTCCGGAAAACAGGTTTTTAGGCGAACCAATCTATATTCGAATGGCAATAACGCCCTCCATTTGATCTTGTGATGTACCTAGTTAGATCAATGAGAATCGAGTAATTTTAAAGATAACGACTCGCTCTTTTTTTGTTTGAAAGAGCAACTCTAGGTGCAAGGCGGACAACAAAAATCCGCATGGGTTATCGAGCACAATTTCCGGAAAACAGGTTTTTAGGCGAACCAATCTCTAATGTCGCCCTCCATTTGTTCTTGTGATGTACCTAGTTAGACCAACGAGAATCGAGTAATTTTAAAGATATCGACTCGCTCTTTTTTTTGTTTGAAAGAGCAACTCTAGGTGCAAGGCGGACAACAAAAATCCGCATGGGTTATCGAGCACAATTTCCGGAAAACAGGTTTTTAGGCGAACCAATCTCTAATGTCGCCCTCCATTTGTTCTTGTGATGTACCTAGTTAGACCAACGAGAATCGAGTAATTTTAAAGATATCGACTCGCTCTTTTTTTTGTTTGAAAGAGCAACTCTAGGTGCAAGGCGGACAACAAAAATCCGCATGGGTTATCAAGCACAATTTCCGGAAAACAGGTTTTTAGGCGAACCAATCTATATTCGAATGGCAAAAACGCCCTCCATTTGATCTTGTGATGTACCTAGTTAGACCAACGAGAATCGAGTAATTTTAAAGATATCGACTCGCTCTTTTTTTTTGTTTGAAAGAGCAACTCTAGGCGCAAGGCGGACAACAAAAATCCGCATGGGTTATCGAGCACAATTTCCGGAAAACAGGTTTTTAGGCGAACCAATCTATATTCGAATGGCAAAAACGCCCTCCATTTGATCTTGTGATGTACCTAGTTAGACCAACGAGAATCGAGTAATTTTAAAGATATCGACTCGCTCTTTTTTTTTGTTTGAAAGAGCAACTCTAGGTGCAAAGCGGACAACAAAAATCCGCATGGGTTATCGAGCACAATTTCCGGAAAACAGGTTTTTAGGTGAACCAATCTATATTCGAATGGCAATAACGCCCTCCATTTGTTCTTGTGATGTACCTAGTAAGACCAACGAGAATCGAGTAATTTTAAAGATATCGACTCGCTCTTTTTTTTGTTTGAAAGAGCAACTCTAGGTGCAAGGCGGACAACAAAAATCCGCATGGGTTATCAAGCACAATTTCCGGAAAACAGGTTTTTAGGCGAACCAATCTCTAATGTCGCCCTCCATTTGATCTTGTGATGTACCTAGTTAGACCAACGAGAATCGAGTAATTTTAAAGATATCGACTCGCTCTTTTATTTGTTTGAAAGAGCAACTCTAGGTGCAAGGCGGACAACAAAAATCCGCATGGGTTATCGAGCACAATTTCCGGAAAACAGGTTTTTAGGCGAACCAATCTCTAATGTCGCCCTCCATTTGTTCTTGTGATGTACCTAGTTAGACCAACGAGAATCGAGTAATTTTAAAGATATCGACTCGCTCTTTTATTTGTTTGAAAGAGCAACTCTAGGTGCAAGGCGGACAACAAAAATCCGCATGGGTTATCGAGCACAATTTCCGGAAAACAGGTTTTTAGGCGAACCAATCTCTAATGTCGCCCTCCATTTGTTCTTGTGATGTACCTAGTTAGACCAACGAGAATCGAGTAATTTTAAAGATATCGACTCGCTCTTTTTTTTGTTTGAAAGAGCAACTCTAGGTGCAAGGCGGACAACAAAAATCCGCATGGGTTATCAAGCACAATTTCCGGAAAACAGGTTTTTAGGCGAACCAATCTATATTCGAATGGCAAAAACGCCCTCCATTTGATCTTGTGATGTACCTAGTTAGACCAACGAGAATCGAGTAATTTTAAAGATATCGACTCGCTCTTTTTTTTTGTTTGAAAGAGCAACTCTAGGCGCAAGGCGGACAACAAAAATCCGCATGGGTTATCGAGCACAATTTCCGGAAAACAGGTTTTTAGGCGAACCAATCTCTAATGTCGCCCTCCATTTGTTCTTGTGATGTACCTAGTTAGACCAACGAGAATCGAGTAATTTTAAAGATATCGACTCGCTCTTTTATTTGTTTGAAAGAGCAACTCTAGGTGCAAGGCGGACAACAAAAATCCGCATGGGTTATCGAGCACAATTTCCGGAAAACAGGTTTTTAGGCGAACCAATCTCTAATGTCGCCCTCCATTTGTTCTTGTGATGTACCTAGTTAGACCAACGAGAATCGAGTAATTTTAAAGATATCGACTCGCTCTTTTATTTGTTTGAAAGAGCAACTCTAGGTGCAAGGCGGACAACAAAAATCCGCATGGGTTATCGAGCACAATTTCCGGAAAACAGGTTTTTAGGCGAACCAATCTCTAATGTCGCCCTCCATTTGTTCTTGTGATGTACCTAGTTAGACCAACGAGAATCGAGTAATTTTAAAGATATCGACTCGCTCTTTTTTTTGTTTGAAAGAGCAACTCTAGGTGCAAGGCGGACAACAAAAATCCGCATGGGTTATCGAGCACAATTTCCGGAAAACAGGTTTTTAGGCGAACCAATCTCTAATGTCGCCCTCCATTTGTTCTTGTGATGTACCTAGTTAGACCAACGAGAATCGAGTAATTTTAAAGATATCGACTCGCTCTTTTATTTGTTTGAAAGAGCAACTCTAGGTGCAAGGCGGACAACAAAAATCCGCATGGGTTATCGAGCACAATTTCCGGAAAACAGGTTTTTAGGCGAACCAATCTCTAATGTCGCCCTCCATTTGTTCTTGTGATGTACCTAGTTAGACCAACGAGAATCGAGTAATTTTAAAGATATCGACTCGCTCTTTTATTTGTTTGAAAGAGCAACTCTAGGTGCAAGGCGGACAACAAAAATCCGCATGGGTTATCGAGCACAATTTCCGGAAAACAGGTTTTTAGGCGAACCAATCTCTAATGTCGCCCTCCATTTGTTCTTGTGATGTACCTAGTTAGACCAACGAGAATCGAGTAATTTTAAAGATATCGACTCGCTCTTTTATTTGTTTGAAAGAGCAACTCTAGGTGCAAGGCGGACAACAAAAATCCGCATGGGTTATCGAGCACAATTTCCGGAAAACAGGTTTTTAGGCGAACCAATCTCTAATGTCGCCCTCCATTTGTTCTTGTGATGTACCTAGTTAGACCAACGAGAATCGAGTAATTTTAAAGATATCGACTCGCTCTTTTTTTTGTTTGAAAGAGCAACTCTAGGTGCAAGGCGGACAACAAAAATCCGCATGGGTTATCAAGCACAATTTCCGGAAAACAGGTTTTTAGGCGAACCAATCTATATTCGAATGGCAAAAACGCCCTCCATTTGATCTTGTGATGTACCTAGTTAGACCAACGAGAATCGAGTAATTTTAAAGATATCGACTCGCTCTTTTTTTTTGTTTGAAAGAGCAACTCTAGGCGCAAGGCGGACAACAAAAATCCGCATGGGTTATCGAGCACAATTTCCGGAAAACAGGTTTTTAGGCGAACCAATCTATATTCGAATGGCAAAAACGCCCTCCATTTGATCTTGTGATGTACCTAGTTAGACCAACGAGAATCGAGTAATTTTAAAGATATCGACTCGCTCTTTTTTTTTGTCTGAAAGAGCAACTCTAGTTGCAAAGCGGACAACAAAAATCCGCATGGGTTATCGAGCACAATTTCCGGAAAACAGGTTTTTAGGTGAACCAATCTATATTCGTATGGCAATAACGCCCTCCATTTGATCTTGTGATGTACCTAGTTAGACCAATGAGAATCGAGTAATTTTAAAGATATCGACTCGCTCTTTTTTTTTGTCTGAAAGAGCAACTCTAGTTGCAAAGCGGACAACAAAAATCCGCATGGGTTATCGAGCACAATTTCCGGAAAACAGGTTTTTAGGCGAACCAATCTATATTCGAATGGCAAAAACGCCCTCCATTTGATCTTGTGATGTACCTAGTTAGACCAATGAGAATCGAGTAATTTTAAAGATAACGACTCGCTCTTTTTTTTGTTTGAAAGAGCAACTCTAGGTGCAAGGCGGACAACAAAAATCCGCATGGGTTGTCGAGCACAATTTCCGGAAAACAGGTTTTTAGGCGAACCAATCTCTAATGTCGCCCTCCATTTGATCTTGTGATGTACCTAGTTAGACCAACGAGAATCGAGTAATTTTAAAGATAACGACTCGCTCTTTTTTTTGTTTGAAAGAGCAACTCTAGGTGCAAGGCGGACAACAAAAATCCGCATGGGTTATCGAGCACAATTTCCGGAAAACAGGTTTTTAGGCGAACCAATCTCTAATGTCGCCCTCCATTTGATCTTGTGATGTACCTAGTTAGACCAATGAGAATCGAGTAATTTTAAAGATAACGACTCGCTCTTTTTTTTGTTTGAAAGAGCAACTCTAGGCGCAAGGCGGACAAAAAAATCCGCATGGGTTATCGAGCACAATTTCCGGAAAACAGGTTTTTAGGCGAACCAATCTCTAATGTCGCCCTCCATTTGTTCTTGTGATGTACCTAGTAAGACCAACGAGAATCGAGTAATTTTAAAGATATCGACTCGCTCTTTTTTTTGTTTGAAAGAGCAACTCTAGGCGCAAGGCGGACAACAAAAATCCGCATGGGTTATCGAGCACAATTTCCGGAAAACAGGTTTTTAGGCGAACCAATCTATATTCGAATGGCAAAAACGCCCTCCATTTGATCTTGTGATGTACCTAGTTAGACCAACGAGATCCGAGTAATTTTAAAGATAACGACTCGCTCTTTTTTTTGTTTGAAAGAGCAACTCTAGGTGCAAGGCGGACAACAAAAATCCGCATGGGTTATCGAGCACAATTTCCGGAAAACAGGTTTTTAGGCGAACCAATCTATATTCGAATGGCAAAAACGCCCTCCATTTGATCTTGTGATGTACCTAGTTAGACCAACGAGAATCGAGTAATTTTAAAGATATCGACTCGCTCTTTTTTTTTGTTTGAAAGAGCAACTCTAGGTGCAAGGCGGACAACAAAAATCCGCATGGGTTATCGAGCACAATTTCCGGAAAACAGGTTTTTAGGCGAACCAATCTATATTCGAATGGCAAAAACGCCCTCCATTTGATCTTGTGATGTACCTAGTTAGACCAACGAGATCCGAGTAATTTTAAAGATAACGACTCGCTCTTTTTTTTGTTTGAAAGAGCAACTCTGGGTGCAAGGCGGACAACAAAAATCCGCATGGGTTATCGAGCACAATTTCCGGAAAACAGGTTTTTAGGCGAACCAATCTCTAATGTCGCCCTCCATTTGATCTTGTGATGTACCTAGTTAGACCAACGAGATCCGAGTAATTTTAAAGATAACGACTCGCTCTTTTTTTTGTTTGAAAGAGCAACTCTAGGTGCAAGGCGGACAACAAAAATCCGCATGGGTTGTCGAGCACAATTTCCGGAAAACAGGTTTTTAGGCGAACCAATCTCTAATGTCGCCCTCCATTTGATCTTGTGATGTACCTAGTTAGACCAACGAGATCCGAGTAATTTTAAAGATAACGACTCGCTCTTTTTTTTGTTTGAAAGAGCAACTCTAGGTGCAAGGCGGACAACAAAAATCCGCATGGGTTGTCGAGCACAATTTCCGGAAAACAGGTTTTTAGGCGAACCAATCTCTAATGTCGCCCTCCATTTGATCTTGTGATGTACCTAGTTAGACCAACGAGATCCGAGTAATTTTAAAGATAACGACTCGCTCTTTTTTTTGTTTGAAAGAGCAACTCTAGGTGCAAGGCGGACAACAAAAATCCGCATGGGTTATCGAGCACAATTTCCGGAAAACAGGTTTTTAGGCGAACCAATCTATATTCGAATGGCAATAACGCCCTCCATTTGTTCTTGTGATGTACCTAGTAAGACCAACGAGAATCGAGTAATTTTAAAGATATCGACTCGCTCTTTTTTTTGTTTGAAAGAGCAACTCTAGGTGCAAGGCGGACAACAAAAATCCGCATGGGTTATCGAGCACAATTTCCGGAAAACAGGTTTTTAGGCGAACCAATCTATATTCGAATGGCAAAAACGCCCTCCATTTGATCTTGTGATGTACCTAGTTAGACCAACGAGAATCGAGTAATTTTAAAGATAACGACTCGCTCTTTTTTTTGTTTGAAAGAGCAACTCTAGGTGCAAGGCGGACAACAAAAATCCGCATGGGTTATCGAGCACAATTTCCGGAAAACAGGTTTTTAGGCGAACCAATCTATATTCGAATGGCAAAAACGCCCTCCATTTGATCTTGTGATGTACCTAGTTAGACCAACGAGATCCGAGTAATTTTAAAGATAACGACTCGCTCTTTTTTTTGTTTGAAAGAGCAACTCTAGGTGCAAGGCGGACAACAAAAATCCGCATGGGTTGTCGAGCACAATTTCCGGAAAACAGGTTTTTAGGCGAACCAATCTCTAATGTCGCCCTCCATTTGATCTTGTGATGTACCTAGTTAGACCAACGAGATCCGAGTAATTTTAAAGATAACGACTCGCTCTTTTTTTTGTTTGAAAGAGCAACTCTAGGTGCAAGGCGGACAACAAAAATCCGCATGGGTTATCGAGCACAATTTCCGGAAAACAGGTTTTTAGGTGAACCAATCTATATTCGAATGGCAATAACGCCCTCCATTTGTTCTTGTGATGTACCTAGTAAGACCAACGAGAATCGAGTAATTTTAAAGATATCGACTCGCTCTTTTTTTTGTTTGAAAGAGCAACTCTAGGTGCAAGGCGGACAACAAAAATCCGCATGAGTTATCGAGCACGATTTCCGGAAAACAGGTTTTTAGGCGAACCAATCTATATTCGAATGGCAAAAACGCCCTCCATTTGATCTTGTGATGTACCTAGTAAGACCAACGAGAATCGAGTAATTTTAAAGATATCGACTCGCTCTTTTTTTTGTTTGAAAGAGCAACTCTAGGTGCAAGGCGGACAACAAAAATCCGCATGAGTTATCGAGCACGATTTCCGGAAAACAGGTTTTTAGGCGAACCAATCTATATTCGAATGGCAAAAACGCCCTCCATTTGATCTTGTGATGTACCTAGTAAGACCAACGAGAATCGAGTAATTTTAAAGATATCGACTCGCTCTTTTTTTTGTTTGAAAGAGCAACTCTAGGTGCAAGGCGGACAACAAAAATCCGCATGGGTTATCGAGCACAATTTCCGGAAAACAGGTTTTTAGGCGAACCAATCTATATTCGAATGGCAAAAACGCCCTCCATTTGATCTTGTGATGTACCTAGTTAGACCAACGAGATCCGAGTAATTTTAAAGATAACGACTCGCTCTTTTTTTTGTTTGAAAGAGCAACTCTAGGTGCAAGGCGGACAACAAAAATCCGCATGGGTTATCGAGCACAATTTCCGGAAAACAGGTTTTTAGGCGAACCAATCTATATTCGAATGGCAAAAACGCCCTCCATTTGATCTTGTGATGTACCTAGTTAGACCAACGAGATCCGAGTAATTTTAAAGATAACGACTCGCTCTTTTTTTTATTTGAAAGAGCAACTCTAGGTGCAAGGCGGACAACAAAAATCCGCATGGGTTGTCGAGCACAATTTCCGGAAAACAGGTTTTTAGGCGAACCAATCTCTAATGTCGCCCTCCATTTGATCTTGTGATGTACCTAGTTAGACCAACGAGATCCGAGTAATTTTAAAGATATCGACTCGCTCTTTTTTTTGTTTGAAAGAGCAACTCTAGGTGCAAGGCGGACAACAAAAATCCGCATGGGTTATCGAGCACAATTTCCGGAAAACAGGTTTTTAGGCGAACCAATCTATATTCGAATGGCAAAAACGCCCTCCATTTGATCTTGTGATGTACCTAGTTAGACCAACGAGAATCGAGTAATTTTAAAGATAACGACTCGCTCTTTTTTTTGTTTGAAAGAGCAACTCTAGGTGCAAGGCGGACAACAAAAATCCGCATGGGTTATCGAGCACAATTTCCGGAAAACAGGTTTTTAGGCGAACCAATCTATATTCGAATGGCAAAAACGCCCTCCATTTGATCTTGTGATGTACCTAGTTAGACCAACGAGATCCGAGTAATTTTAAAGATAACGACTCGCTCTTTTTTTTATTTGAAAGAGCAACTCTAGGTGCAAGGCGGACAACAAAAATCCGCATGGGTTGTCGAGCACAATTTCCGGAAAACAGGTTTTTAGGCGAACCAATCTCTAATGTCGCCCTCCATTTGATCTTGTGATGTACCTAGTTAGACCAACGAGATCCGAGTAATTTTAAAGATAACGACTCGCTCTTTTTTTTGTTTGAAAGAGCAACTCTAGGTGCAAGGCGGACAACAAAAATCCGCATGAGTTATCGAGCACGATTTCCGGAAAACAGGTTTTTAGGTGAACCAATCTATATTCGAATGGCAATAACGCCCTCCATTTGTTCTTGTGATGTACCTAGTAAGACCAACGAGAATCGAGTAATTTTAAAGATATCGACTCGCTCTTTTTTTTGTTTGAAAGAGCAACTCTAGGTGCAAGGCGGACAACAAAAATCCGCATGAGTTATCGAGCACGATTTCCGGAAAACAGGTTTTTAGGCGAACCAATCTCTAATGTCGCCCTCCATTTGATCTTGTGATGTACCTAGTAAGACCAACGAGAATCGAGTAATTTTAAAGATATCGACTCGCTCTTTTTTTTGTTTGAAAGAGCAACTCTAGGTGCAAGGCGTACAACAAAAATCCGCATGGGTTATCGAGCACAATTTCCGGAAAACAGGTTTTTAGGCGAACCAATCTCTAATGTCGCCCTCCATTTGATCTTGTGATGTACCTAGTAAGACCAACGAGAATCGAGTAATTTTAAAGATATCGACTCGCTCTTTTTTTTGTTTGAAAGAGCAACACTAGGTGCAAGGCGTACAACAAAAATCCGCATGGGTTATCGAGCACAATTTCCGGAAAACAGGTTTTTAGGCGAACCAATCTCTAATGTCGCCCTCCATTTGATCTTGTGATGTACCTAGTTAGACCAATGAGAATCGAGTAATTTTAAAGATAACGACTCGCTCTTTTTTTTGTTTGAAAGAGCAACTCTAGGTGCAAGGCGGACAACAAAAATCCGCATGAGTTATCGAGCACGATTTCCGGAAAACAGGTTTTTAGGCGAACCAATCTATATTCGAATGGCAAAAACGCCCTCCATTTGATCTTGTGATGTACCTAGTTAGACCAACGAGAATCGAGTAATTTTAAAGATATCGACTCGCTCTTTTTTTTGTTTGAAAGAGCAACTCTAGGTGCAAGGCGGACAACAAAAATCCGCATGAGTTATCGAGCACGATTTCCGGAAAACAGGTTTTTAGGCGAACCAATCTCTAATGTCGCCCTCCATTTGATCTTGTGATGTACCTAGTAAGACCAACGAGAATCGAGTAATTTTAAAGATATCGACTCGCTCTTTTTTTTGTTTGAAAGAGCAACTCTAGGTGCAAGGCGGACAACAAAAATCCGCATGGGTTATCGAGCACAATTTCCGGAAAACAGGTTTTTAGGCGAACCAATCTCTAATGTCGCCCTCCATTTGATCTTGTGATGTACCTAGTAAGACCAACGAGAATCGAGTAATTTTAAAGATATCGACTCGCTCTTTTTTTTGTTTGAAAGAGCAACTCTAGGTGCAAGGCGTACAACAAAAATCCGCATGGGTTATCGAGCACAATTTCCGGAAAACAGGTTTTTAGGCGAACCAATCTCTAATGTCGCCCTCCATTTGATCTTGTGATGTACCTAGTAAGACCAACGAGAATCGAGTAATTTTAAAGATATCGACTCGCTCTTTTTTTTGTTTGAAAGAGCAACTCTAGGTGCAAGGCGGACAAAAAAATCCGCATGGGTTATCGAGCACAATTTCCGGAAAACAGGTTTTTAGGCGAACCAATCTCTAATGTCGCCCTCCATTTGATCTTGTGATGTACCTAGTAAGACCAACGAGAATCGAGTAATTTTAAAGATAACGACTCGCTCTTTTTTTTGTTTGAAAGAGCAACTCTAGGTGCAAGGCGGACAAAAAAAATCCGCATGGGTTATCGAGCACAATTTCCGGAAAACAGGTTTTTAGGCGAACCAATCTCTTATGTCGCCCTCCATTTGTTCTTGTGATGTACCTAGTAAGACCAACGAGAATCGAGTAATTTTAAAGATAACGACTCGCTCTTTTTTTTGTTTGAAAGAGCAACTCTAGGTGCAAGGCGGACAACAAAAATCCGCATGGGTTATCGAGCACAATTTCCGGAAAACAGGTTTTTAGGCGAACCAATCTCTAATGTCGCCCTCCATTTGTTCTTGTGATGTACCTAGTAAGACCAACGAGAATCGAGTAATTTTAAAGATATCGACTCGCTCTTTTTTTTGTTTGAAAGAGCAACTCTAGGTGCAAGGCGGACAACAAAAATCCGCATGGGTTATCGAGCACAATTTCCGGAAAACAGGTTTTTAGGCGAACCAATCTCTAATGTCGCCCTCCATTTGATCTTGTGATGTACCTAGTAAGACCAACGAGAATCGAGTAATTTTAAAGATAACGACTCGCTCTTTTTTTTGTTTGAAAGAGCAACTCTAGGTGCAAGGCGGACAACAAAAATCCGCATGGGTTATCGAGCACAATTTCCGGAAAACAGGTTTTTAGGCGAACCAATCTCTAATGTCGCCCTCCATTTGTTCTTGTGATGTACCTAGTAAGACCAACGAGAATCGAGTAATTTTAAAGATATCGACTCGCTCTTTTTTTTGTTTGAAAGAGCAACTCTAGGTGCAAGGCGGACAACAAAAATCCGCATGGGTTGTCGAGCACAATTTCCGGAAAACAGGTTTTTAGGCGAACCAATCTCTAATGTCGCCCTCCATTTGATCTTGTGATGTACCTAGTTAGACCAATGAGAATCGAGTAATTTTAAAGATAACGACTCGCTCTTTTTTTTGTTTGAAAGAGCAACTCTAGGTGCAAGGCGGACAACAAAAATCCGCATGGGTTATCGAGCACAATTTCCGGAAAACAGGTTTTTAGGCGAACCAATCTCTAATGTCGCCCTCCATTTGATCTTGTGATGTACCTAGTAAGACCAACGAGAATCGAGTAATTTTAAAGATATCGGCTCGCTCTTTTTTTTGTTTGAAAGAGCAACTCTAGGTGTGCAAGGCGGACAACAAAAATCCGCATGGGTTGTCGAGCACAATTTCCGGAAAACAGGTTTTTAGGCGAACCAATCTCTAATGTCGCCCTCCATTTGATCTTGTGATGTACCTAGTTAGACCAACGAGAATCGAGTAATTTTAAAGATATCGACTCGCTCTTTTATTTGTTTGAAAGAGCAACTCTAGGTGCAAGGCGGACAACAAAAATCCGCATGGGTTATCGAGCACAATTTCCGGAAAACAGGTTTTTAGGCGAACCAATCTCTAATGTCGCCCTCCATTTGTTCTTGTGATGTACCTAGTAAGACCAACGAGAATCGAGTAATTTTAAAGATAACGACTCGCTCTTTTTTTTGTTTGAAAGAGCAACTCTAGGTGCAAGGCGGACAACAAAAATCCGCATGAGTTATCGAGCACGATTTCCGGAAAACAGGTTTTTAGGCGAACCAATCTCTAATGTCGCCCTCCATTTGTTCTTGTGATGTACCTAGTAAGACCAACGAGAATCGAGTAATTTTAAAGATAACGACTCGCTCTTTTTTTTGTTTGAAAGAGCAACTCTAGGTGCAAGGCGGACAACAAAAATCCGCATGGGTTATCGAGCACAATTTCCGGAAAACAGGTTTTTAGGCGAACCAATCTCTAATGTCGCCCTCCATTTGTTCTTGTGATGTACCTAGTAAGACCAACGAGAATCGAGTAATTTTAAAGATATCGACTCGCTCTTTTTTTTGTTTGAAAGAGCAACTCTAGGTGCAAGGCGGACAACAAAAATCCGCATGGGTTATCGAGCACAATTTCCGGAAAACAGGTTTTTAGGCGAACCAATCTCTAATGTCGCCCTCCATTTGATCTTGTGATGTACCTAGTAAGACCAACGAGAATCGAGTAATTTTAAAGATAACGACTCGCTCTTTTTTTTGTTTGAAAGAGCAACTCTAGGTGCAAGGCGGACAACAAAAATCCGCATGGGTTATCGAGCACAATTTCCGGAAAACAGGTTTTTAGGCGAACCAATCTCTAATGTCGCCCTCCATTTGTTCTTGTGATGTACCTAGTAAGACCAACGAGAATCGAGTAATTTTAAAGATATCGACTCGCTCTTTTTTTTGTTTGAAAGAGCAACTCTAGGTGCAAGGCGGACAACAAAAATCCGCATGGGTTGTCGAGCACAATTTCCGGAAAACAGGTTTTTAGGCGAACCAATCTCTAATGTCGCCCTCCATTTGATCTTGTGATGTACCTAGTTAGACCAATGAGAATCGAGTAATTTTAAAGATAACGACTCGCTCTTTTTTTTGTTTGAAAGAGCAACTCTAGGTGCAAGGCGGACAACAAAAATCCGCATGGGTTATCGAGCACAATTTCCGGAAAACAGGTTTTTAGGCGAACCAATCTCTAATGTCGCCCTCCATTTGATCTTGTGATGTACCTAGTAAGACCAACGAGAATCGAGTAATTTTAAAGATATCGGCTCGCTCTTTTTTTTGTTTGAAAGAGCAACTCTAGGTGTGCAAGGCGGACAACAAAAATCCGCATGGGTTGTCGAGCACAATTTCCGGAAAACAGGTTTTTAGGCGAACCAATCTCTAATGTCGCCCTCCATTTGATCTTGTGATGTACCTAGTTAGACCAACGAGAATCGAGTAATTTTAAAGATATCGACTCGCTCTTTTATTTGTTTGAAAGAGCAACTCTAGGTGCAAGGCGGACAACAAAAATCCGCATGGGTTATCGAGCACAATTTCCGGAAAACAGGTTTTTAGGCGAACCAATCTCTAATGTCGCCCTCCATTTGTTCTTGTGATGTACCTAGTAAGACCAACGAGAATCGAGTAATTTTAAAGATAACGACTCGCTCTTTTTTTTGTTTGAAAGAGCAACTCTAGGTGCAAGGCGGACAACAAAAATCCGCATGAGTTATCGAGCACGATTTCCGGAAAACAGGTTTTTAGGCGAACCAATCTCTAATGTCGCCCTCCATTTGATCTTGTGATGTACCTAGTTAGACCAATGAGAATCGAGTAATTTTAAAGATAACGACTCGCTCTTTTTTTTGTTTGAAAGAGCAACTCTAGGTGCAAGGCGGACAACAAAAATCCGCATGGGTTATCGAGCACAATTTCCGGAAAACAGGTTTTTAGGCGAACCAATCTCTAATGTCGCCCTCCATTTGTTCTTGTGATGTACCTAGTAAGACCAACGAGAATCGAGTAATTTTAAAGATATCGACTCGCTCTTTTTTTTGTTTGAAAGAGCAACTCTAGGTGCAAGGCGGACAACAAAAATCCGCATGGGTTATCGAGCACAATTTCCGGAAAACAGGTTTTTAGGCGAACCAATCTCTAATGTCGCCCTCCATTTGTTCTTGTGATGTACCTAGTAAGACCAACGAGATCCGAGTAATTTTAAAGATAACGACTCGCTCTTTTTTTTGTTTGAAAGAGCAACTCTAGGTGCAAGGCGGACAACAAAAATCCGCATGGGTTATCGAGCACAATTTCCGGAAAACAGGTTTTTAGGCGAACCAATCTCTAATGTCGCCCTTCATTTGATCTTGTGATGTACCTAGTTAGACCAACGAGATCCGAGTAATTTTAAAGATAACGACTCGCTCTTTTTTTTGTTTGAAAGAGCAACTCTAGGTGCAAGGCGGACAACAAAAATCCGCATGGGTTATCGAGCACAATTTCCGGAAAACAGGTTTTTAGGCGAACCAATCTCTAATGTCGCCCTCCATTTGTTCTTGTGATGTACCTAGTAAGACCAACGAGAATCGAGTAATTTTAAAGATATCGACTCGCTCTTTTTTTGTTTGAAAGAGCAACTCTAGGTGCAAGGCGGACAACAAAAATCCGCATGGGTTATCGAGCACAATTTCCGGAAAACAGGTTTTTAGGCGAACCAATCTCTAATGTCGCCCTCCATTTGATCTTGTGATGTACCTAGTTAGACCAATGAGAATCGAGTAATTTTAAAGATAACGACTCGCTCTTTTTTTTGTTTGAAAGAGCAACTCTAGGTGCAAGGCGGACAACAAAAATCCGCATGGGTTATCGAGCACAATTTCCGGAAAACAGGTTTTTAGGCGAACCAATCTCTAATTTCGCCCTCCATTTGATCTTGTGATGTACCTAGTTAGACCAATGAGAATCGAGTAATTTTGAAGATATCGACTCGCTCTTTTTTTTGTTTGAAAGAGCAACTCTAGGTGCAAGGCGGACAACAAAAATCCGCATGGGTTGTCGAGCACAATTTCCGGAAAACAGGTTTTTAGGCGAACCAATCTCTAATGTCGCCCTCCATTTGATCTTGTGATGTACCTAGTTAGACCAATGAGAATCGAGTAATTTTAAAGATAACGACTCGCTCTTTTTTTTGTTTGAAAGAGCAACTCTAGGTGCAAGGCGGACAACAAAAATCCGCATGGGTTATCGAGCACAATTTCCGGAAAACAGGTTTTTAGGCGAACCAATCTCTAATGTCGCCCTCCATTTGTTCTTGTGATGTACCTAGTAAGACCAACGAGAATCGAGTAATTTTAAAGATATCGACTCGCTCTTTTTTTTGTTTGAAAGAGCAACTCTAGGTGCAAGGCGGACAACAAAAATCCGCATGGGTTATCGAGCACAATTTCCGGAAAACAGGTTTTTAGGCGAACCAATCTCTAATGTCGCCCTTCATTTGATCTTGTGATGTACCTAGTTAGACCAACGAGATCCGAGTAATTTTAAAGATAACGACTCGCTCTTTTTTTTGTTTGGAAGAGCAACTCTAGGTGCAAGGCGGACAACAAAAATCCGCATGGGTTATCGAGCACAATTTCCGGAAAACAGGTTTTTAGGCGAACCAATCTCTAATTTCGCCCTCCATTTGATCTTGTGATGTACCTAGTTAGACCAATGAGAATCGAGTAATTTTGAAGATATCGACTCGCTCTTTTTTTTGTTTGAAAGAGCAACTCTAGGTGCAAGGCGGACAACAAAAATCCGCATGGGTTGTCGAGCACAATTTCCGGAAAACAGGTTTTTAGGCGAACCAATCTCTAATGTCGCCCTCCATTTGATCTTGTGATGTACCTAGTTAGACCAATGAGAATCGAGTAATTTTAAAGATAACGACTCGCTCTTTTTTTTGTTTGAAAGAGCAACTCTAGGTGCAAGGCGGACAACAAAAATCCGCATGGGTTATCGAGCACAATTTCCGGAAAACAGGTTTTTAGGCGAACCAATCTCTAATGTCGCCCTCCATTTGTTCTTGTGATGTACCTAGTAAGACCAACGAGAATCGAGTAATTTTAAAGATATCGACTCGCTCTTTTTTTTGTTTGAAAGAGCAACTCTAGGTGCAAGGCGGACAACAAAAATCCGCATGGGTTATCGAGCACAATTTCCGGAAAACAGGTTTTTAGGCGAACCAATCTCTAATGTCGCCCTTCATTTGATCTTGTGATGTACCTAGTTAGACCAACGAGATCCGAGTAATTTTAAAGATAACGACTCGCTCTTTTTTTTGTTTGAAAGAGCAACTCTAGGTGCAAGGCGGACAACAAAAATCCGCATGGGTTATCGAGCACAATTTCCGGAAAACAGGTTTTTAGGCGAACCAATCTCTAATGTCGCCCTCCATTTGTTCTTGTGATGTACCTAGTAAGACCAACGAGAATCGAGTAATTTTAAAGATATCGACTCGCTCTTTTTTTGTTTGAAAGAGCAACTCTAGGTGCAAGGCGGACAACAAAAATCCGCATGGGTTATCGAGCACAATTTCCGGAAAACAGGTTTTTAGGCGAACCAATCTCTAATGTCGCCCTCCATTTGATCTTGTGATGTACCTAGTTAGACCAATGAGAATCGAGTAATTTTAAAGATAACGACTCGCTCTTTTTTTTGTTTGAAAGAGCAACTCTAGGTGCAAGGCGGACAACAAAAATCCGCATGGGTTATCGAGCACAATTTCCGGAAAACAGGTTTTTAGGCGAACCAATCTCTAATTTCGCCCTCCATTTGATCTTGTGATGTACCTAGTTAGACCAATGAGAATCGAGTAATTTTGAAGATATCGACTCGCTCTTTTTTTTGTTTGAAAGAGCAACTCTAGGTGCAAGGCGGACAACAAAAATCCGCATGGGTTATCGAGCACAATTTCCGGAAAACAGGTTTTTAGGCGAACCAATCTCTAATTTCGCCCTCCATTTGATCTTGTGATGTACCTAGTTAGACCAATGAGAATCGAGTAATTTTAAAGATAACGACTCGCTCTTTTTTTTGTTTGAAAGAGCAACTCTAGGTGCAAGGCGGACAACAAAAATCCGCATGGGTTATCGAGCACAATTTCCGGAAAACAGGTTTTTAGGCGAACCAATCTCTAATGTCGCCCTCCATTTGATCTTGTGATGTACCTAGTTAGACCAATGAGAATCGAGTAATTTTGAAGATATCGACTCGCTCTTTTTTTTGTTTGAAAGAGCAACTCTAGGTGCAAGGCGGACAACAAAAATCCGCATGGGTTGTCGAGCACAATTTCCGGAAAACAGGTTTTTAGGCGAACCAATCTCTAATGTCGCCCTCCATTTGATCTTGTGATGTACCTAGTTAGACCAACGAGATCCGAGTAATTTTAAAGATAACGACTCGCTCTTTTTTTTGTTTGAAAGAGCAACTCTAGGTGCAAGGCGGACAACAAAAATCCGCATGGGTTATCGAGCACAATTTCCGGAAAACAGGTTTTTAGGCGAACCAATCTCTAATGTCGCCCTCCATTTGTTCTTGTGATGTACCTAGTAAGACCAACGAGAATCGAGTAATTTTAAAGATATCGACTCGCTCTTTTTTTGTTTGAAAGAGCAACTCTAGGTGCAAGGCGGACAACAAAAATCCGCATGGGTTATCGAGCACAATTTCCGGAAAACAGGTTTTTAGGCGAACCAATCTCTAATGTCGCCCTCCATTTGATCTTGTGATGTACCTAGTTAGACCAATGAGAATCGAGTAATTTTGAAGATATCGACTCGCTCTTTTTTTTGTTTGAAAGAGCAACTCTAGGTGCAAGGCGGACAACAAAAATCCGCATGGGTTGTCGAGCACAATTTCCGGAAAACAGGTTTTTAGGCGAACCAATCTCTAATGTCGCCCTCCATTTGATCTTGTGATGTACCTAGTTAGACCAATGAGAATCGAGTAATTTTAAAGATAACGACTCGCTCTTTTTTTTGTTTGAAAGAGCAACTCTAGGTGCAAGGCGGACAACAAAAATCCGCATGGGTTATCGAGCACAATTTCCGGAAAACAGGTTTTTAGGCGAACCAATCTCTAATGTCGCCCTCCATTTGTTCTTGTGATGTACCTAGTAAGACCAACGAGAATCGAGTAATTTTAAAGATATCGACTCGCTCTTTTTTTTGTTTGAAAGAGCAACTCTAGGTGCAAGGCGGACAACAAAAATCCGCATGGGTTATCGAGCACAATTTCCGGAAAACAGGTTTTTAGGCGAACCAATCTCTAATGTCGCCCTCCATTTGATCTTGTGATGTACCTAGTTAGACCAATGAGAATCGAGTAATTTTAAAGATATCGACTCGCTCTTTTTTTTGTTTGAAAGAGCAACTCTAGGTGCAAGGCGGACAACAAAAATCCGCATGGGTTGTCGAGCACAATTTCCGGAAAACAGGTTTTTAGGCGAACCAATCTCTAATGTCGCCCTCCATTTGATCTTGTGATGTACCTAGTTAGACCAATGAGAATCGAGTAATTTTAAAGATAACGACTCGCTCTTTTTTTTGTTTGAAAGAGCAACTCTAGGTGCAAGGCGGACAACAAAAATCCGCATGGGTTATCAAGCACAATTTCCGGAAAACAGGTTTTTAGGCGAACCAATCTCTAATGTCGCCCTCCATTTGTTCTTGTGATGTACCTAGTAAGACCAACGAGAATCGAGTAATTTTAAAGATATCGACTCGCTCTTTTTTTTGTTTGAAAGAGCAACTCTAGGTGCAAGGCGGACAACAAAAATCCGCATGGGTTATCGAGCACAATTTCCGGAAAACAGGTTTTTAGGCGAACCAATCTCTAATGTCGCCCTTCATTTGATCTTGTGATGTACCTAGTTAGACCAACGAGATCCGAGTAATTTTAAAGATAACGACTCGCTCTTTTTTTTGTTTGAAAGAGCAACTCTAGGTGCAAGGCGGACAACAAAAATCCGCATGGGTTATCGAGCACAATTTCCGGAAAACAGGTTTTTAGGCGAACCAATCTCTAATGTCGCCCTCCATTTGTTCTTGTGATGTACCTAGTAAGACCAACGAGAATCGAGTAATTTTAAAGATATCGACTCGCTCTTTTTTTGTTTGAAAGAGCAACTCTAGGTGCAAGGCGGACAACAAAAATCCGCATGGGTTATCGAGCACAATTTCCGGAAAACAGGTTTTTAGGCGAACCAATCTCTAATGTCGCCCTCCATTTGATCTTGTGATGTACCTAGTTAGACCAATGAGAATCGAGTAATTTTAAAGATAACGACTCGCTCTTTTTTTTGTTTGAAAGAGCAACTCTAGGTGCAAGGCGGACAACAAAAATCCGCATGGGTTATCGAGCACAATTTCCGGAAAACAGGTTTTTAGGCGAACCAATCTCTAATTTCGCCCTCCATTTGATCTTGTGATGTACCTAGTTAGACCAATGAGAATCGAGTAATTTTGAAGATATCGACTCGCTCTTTTTTTTGTTTGAAAGAGCAACTCTAGGTGCAAGGCGGACAACAAAAATCCGCATGGGTTGTCGAGCACAATTTCCGGAAAACAGGTTTTTAGGCGAACCAATCTCTAATGTCGCCCTCCATTTGATCTTGTGATGTACCTAGTTAGACCAATGAGAATCGAGTAATTTTAAAGATAACGACTCGCTCTTTTTTTTGTTTGAAAGAGCAACTCTAGGTGCAAGGCGGACAACAAAAATCCGCATGGGTTATCGAGCACAATTTCCGGAAAACAGGTTTTTAGGCGAACCAATCTCTAATGTCGCCCTCCATTTGTTCTTGTGATGTACCTAGTAAGACCAACGAGAATCGAGTAATTTTAAAGATATCGACTCGCTCTTTTTTTTGTTTGAAAGAGCAACTCTAGGTGCAAGGCGGACAACAAAAATCCGCATGGGTTGTCGAGCACAATTTCCGGAAAACAGGTTTTTAGGCGAACCAATCTCTAATGTCGCCCTCCATTTGATCTTGTGATGTACCTAGTTAGACCAATGAGAATCGAGTAATTTTAAAGATAACGACTCGCTCTTTTTTTTGTTTGAAAGAGCAACTCTAGGTGCAAGGCGGACAACAAAAATCCGCATGGGTTATCGAGCACAATTTCCGGAAAACAGGTTTTTAGGCGAACCAATCTCTAATGTCGCCCTCCATTTGATCTTGTGATGTACCTAGTAAGACCAACGAGAATCGAGTAATTTTAAAGATATCGGCTCGCTCTTTTTTTTGTTTGAAAGAGCAACTCTAGGTGTGCAAGGCGGACAACAAAAATCCGCATGGGTTATCGAGCACAATTTCCGGAAAACCGGTTTTTAGGCGAACCAATCTCTAATGTCGCCCTCCATTTGATCTTGTGATGTACCTAGTTAGACCAATGAGAATCGAGTAATTTTAAAGATAACGACTCGCTCTTTTTTTTGTTCGAAAGAGCAACTCTAGGTGCAAGGCGGACAACAAAAATCCGCATGGGTTGTCGAGCACAATTTCCGGAAAACAGGTTTTTAGGCGAACCAATCTCTAATGTCGCCCTCCATTTGATCTTGTGATGTACCTAGTTAGACCAACGAGAATCGAGTAATTTTAAAGATATCGACTCGCTCTTTTATTTGTTTGAAAGAGCAACTCTAGGTGCAAGGCGGACAACAAAAATCCGCATGGGTTATCGAGCACAATTTCCGGAAAACAGGTTTTTAGGCGAACCAATCTCTAATGTCGCCCTCCATTTGTTCTTGTGATGTACCTAGTAAGACCAACGAGAATCGAGTAATTTTAAAGATAACGACTCGCTCTTTTTTTTGTTTGAAAGAGCAACTCTAGGTGCAAGGCGGACAACAAAAATCCGCATGAGTTATCGAGCACGATTTCCGGAAAACAGGTTTTTAGGCGAACCAATCTCTAATGTCGCCCTCCATTTGATCTTGTGATGTACCTAGTTAGACCAATGAGAATCGAGTAATTTTAAAGATAACGACTCGCTCTTTTTTTTGTTTGAAAGAGCAACTCTAGGTGCAAGGCGGACAACAAAAATCCGCATGGGTTATCGAGCACAATTTCCGGAAAACCGGTTTTTAGGCGAACCAATCTCTAATGTCGCCCTCCATTTGTTCTTGTGATGTACCTAGTAAGACCAACGAGAATCGAGTAATTTTAAAGATATCGACTCGCTCTTTTTTTTGTTTGAAAGAGCAACTCTAGGTGCAAGGCGGACAACAAAAATCCGCATGGGTTGTCGAGCACAATTTCCGGAAAACAGGTTTTTAGGCGAACCAATCTCTAATGTCGCCCTCCATTTGATCTTGTGATGTACCTAGTTAGACCAATGAGAATCGAGTAATTTTAAAGATAACGACTCGCTCTTTTTTTTGTTTGAAAGAGCAACTCTAGGTGCAAGGCGGACAACAAAAATCCGCCTGGGTTATCGAGCACAATTTCCGGAAAACAGGTTTTTAGGCGAACCAATCTCTAATGTCGCCCTCCATTTGATCTTGTGATGTACCTAGTAAGACCAACGAGAATCGAGTAATTTTAAAGATATCGGCTCGCTCTTTTTTTTGTTTGAAAGAGCAACTCTAGGTGTGCAAGGCGGACAACAAAAATCCGCATGGGTTATCGAGCACAATTTCCGGAAAACCGGTTTTTAGGCGAACCAATCTCTAATGTCGCCCTCCATTTGATCTTGTGATGTACCTAGTTAGACCAATGAGAATCGAGTAATTTTAAAGATAACGACTCGCTCTTTTTTTTGTTCGAAAGAGCAACTCTAGGTGCAAGGCGGACAACAAAAATCCGCATGGGTTGTCGAGCACAATTTCCGGAAAACAGGTTTTTAGGCGAACCAATCTCTAATGTCGCCCTCCATTTGATCTTGTGATGTACCTAGTTAGACCAACGAGAATCGAGTAATTTTAAAGATATCGACTCGCTCTTTTATTTGTTTGAAAGAGCAACTCTAGGTGCAAGGCGGACAACAAAAATCCGCATGGGTTATCGAGCACAATTTCCGGAAAACAGGTTTTTAGGCGAACCAATCTCTAATGTCGCCCTCCATTTGTTCTTGTGATGTACCTAGTAAGACCAACGAGAATCGAGTAATTTTAAAGATAACGACTCGCTCTTTTTTTTGTTTGAAAGAGCAACTCTAGGTGCAAGGCGGACAACAAAAATCCGCATGAGTTATCGAGCACGATTTCCGGAAAACAGGTTTTTAGGCGAACCAATCTCTAATGTCGCCCTCCATTTGATCTTGTGATGTACCTAGTTAGACCAATGAGAATCGAGTAATTTTAAAGATAACGACTCGCTCTTTTTTTTGTTTGAAAGAGCAACTCTAGGTGCAAGGCGGACAACAAAAATCCGCATGGGTTATCGAGCACAATTTCCGGAAAACAGGTTTTTAGGCGAACCAATCTCTAATGTCGCCCTCCATTTGTTCTTGTGATGTACCTAGTAAGACCAACGAGAATCGAGTAATTTTAAAGATATCGACTCGCTCTTTTTTTTGTTTGAAAGAGCAACTCTAGGTGCAAGGCGGACAACAAAAATCCGCATGGGTTATCGAGCACAATTACCGGAAAACAGGTTTTTAGGCGAACCAATCTCTAATGTCGCCCTCCATTTGTTCTTGTGATGTACCTAGTAAGACCAACGAGAATCGAGTAATTTTAAAGATATCGACTCGCTCTTTTTTTTGTTTGAAAGAGCAACTCTAGGTGCAAGGCGGACAACAAAAATCCGCATGGGTTATCGAGCACAATTTCCGGAAAACAGGTTTTTAGGCGAACCGATCTCTAATGTCGCCCTCCATTTGTTCTTGTGATGTACCTAGTAAGACCAACGAGAATCGAGTAATTTTAAAGATATCGACTCGCTCTTTTTTTTGTTTGAAAGAGCAACTCTAGGTGCAAGGCGGACAACAAAAATCCGCATGGGTTATCGAGCACAATTTCCGGAAAACAGGTTTTTAGGCGAACCAATCTCTAATGTCGCCCTCCATTTGATCTTGTGATGTACCTAGTTAGACCAATAAGAATCGAGTAATTTTAAAGATAACGACTCGCTCTTTTTTTTGTTTGAAAGAGCAACTCTAGGTGCAAGGCGGACAACAAAAATCCGCATGGGTTATCGAGCACAATTTCCGGAAAACAGGTTTTTAGGCGAACCAATCTCTAATGTCGCCCTCCATTTGTTCTTGTGATGTACCTAGTAAGACCAACGAGAATCGAGTAATTTTAAAGATAACGACTCGCTCTTTTTTTTGTTTGAAAGAGCAACTCTAGGTGCAAGGCGGACAACAAAAATCCGCATGGGTTGTCGAGCACAATTTCCGGAAAACAGGTTTTTAGGCGAACCAATCTCTAATGTCGCCCTCCATTTGTTCTTGTGATGTACCTAGTAAGACCAACGAGAATCGAGTAATTTTAAAGATATCGACTCGCTCTTTTTTTTGTTTGAAAGAGCAACTCTAGGTGCAAGGCGGACAACAAAAATCCGCATGGGTTGTCAAGCACAATTTCCGGAAAACAGGTTTTTAGGCGAACCAATCTCTAATGTCGCCCTCCATTTGATCTTGTGATGTACCTAGTTAGACCAATGAGAATCGAGTAATTTTAAAGATAACGACTCGCTCTTTTTTTTGTTTGAAAGAGCAACTCTAGGTGCAAGGCGGACAACAAAAATCCGCATGGGTTATCGAGCACAATTTCCGGAAAACAGGTTTTTAGGCGAACCAATCTCTAATGTCGCCCTCCATTTGATCTTGTGATGTACCTAGTTAGACCAATGAGAATCGAGTAATTTTAAAGATAACGACTCGCTCTTTTTTTTGTTTGAAAGAGCAACTCTAGGTGCAAGGCGGACAACAAAAATCCGCATGGGTTGTCGAGCACAATTTCCGGAAAACAGGTTTTTAGGCGAACCAATCTCTAATGTCGCCCTCCATTTGATCTTGTGATGTACCTAGTTAGACCAACGAGATCCGAGTAATTTCAAAGATAACGACTCGCTCTTTTTTTTGTTTGAAAGAGCAACTCTAGGTGCAAGGCGGACAACAAAAATCCGCATGGGTTGTCGAGCACAATTTCCGGAAAACAGGTTTTTAGGCGAACCAATCTCTAATGTCGCCCTCCATTTGATCTTGTGATGTACCTAGTTAGACCAACGAGATCCGAGTAATTTCAAAGATAACGACTCGCTCTTTTTTTTGTTTGAAAGAGCAACTCTAGGTGCAAGGCGGACAACAAAAATCCGCATGGGTTGTCGAGCACAATTTCCGGAAAACAGGTTTTTAGGCGAACCAATCTCTAATGTCGCCCTCCATTTGATCTTGTGATGTACCTAGTTAGACCAATGAGAATCGAGTAATTTTAAAGATAACGACTCGCTCTTTTTTTTGTTTGAAAGAGCAACTCTAGGTGCAAGGCGGACAACAAAAATCCGCATGGGTTATCGAGCACAATTTCCGGAAAACAGGTTTTTAGGTGAACCAATCTATATTCGAATGGCAATAACGCCCTCCATTTGTTCTTGTGATGTACCTAGTAAGACCAACGAGAATCGAGTAATTTTAAAGATATCGACTCGCTCTTTTTTTTGTTTGAAAGAGCAACTCTAGGTGCAAGGCGGACAACAAAAATCCGCATGGGTTATCGAGCACAATTTCCGGAAAACAGGTTTTTAGGTGAACCAATCTATATTCGAATGGCAATAACGCCCTCCATTTGTTCTTGTGATGTACCTAGTAAGACCAACGAGAATCGAGTAATTTTAAAGATATCGACTCGCTCTTTTTTTTTGTTTGAAAGAGCAACTCTAGGTGCAAGGCGTACAACAAAAATCCGCATGGGTTATCGAGCACAATTTCCGGAAAACAGGTTTTTAGGTGAACCAATCTATATTCGAATGGCAATAACGCCCTCCATTTGTTCTTGTGATGTACCTAGTAATACCAACGAGAATCGAGTAATTTTAAAGATATCGACTCGCTCTTTTGTTTGTTTGAAAGAGCAACTCTAGGTGCAAGGCGGACAACAAAAATCCGCATGGGTTATCGAGCACAATTTCCGGAAAACAGGTTTTTAGGCGAACCAATCTCTAATGTCGCCCTCCATTTGATCTTGTGATGTACCTAGTTAGACCAATGAGAATCGAGTAATTTTAAAGATAACGACTCGCTCTTTTTTTTGTTTGAAAGAGCAACTCTAGGTGCAAGGCGGACAACAAAAATCCGCATGGGTTATCGAGCACAATTTCCGGAAAACAGGTTTTTAGGTGAACCAATCTATATTCGAATGGCAATAACGCCCTCCATTTGTTCTTGTGATGTACCTAGTAAGACCAACGAGAATCGAGTAATTTTAAAGATATCGACTCGCTCTTTTTTTTGTTTGAAAGAGCAACTCTAGGTGCAAGGCGGACAACAAAAATCCGCATGGGTTATCGAGCACAATTTCCGGAAAACAGGTTTTTAGGCGAACCAATCTATATTCGAATGGCAATAACGCCCTCCATTTGTTCTTGTGATGTACCTAGTAAGACCAACGAGAATCGAGTAATTTTAAAGATATCGACTCGCTCTTTTTTTTGTTTGAAAGAGCAACTCTAGGTGCAAGGCGGACAACAAAAATCCGCATGAGTTATCGAGCACGATTTCCGGAAAACAGGTTTTTAGGCGAACCAATCTCTAATGTCGCCCTCCATTTGATCTTGTGATGTACCTAGTAAGACCAACGAGAATCGAGTAATTTTAAAGATATCGACTCGCTCTTTTTTTTGTTTGAAAGAGCAACTCTAGGTGCAAGGCGGACAACAAAAATCCGCATGGGTTATCGAGCACAATTTCCGGAAAACAGGTTTTTAGGCGAACCAATCTCTAATGTCGCCCTCCATTTGATCTTGTGATGTACCTAGTAAGACCAACGAGAATCGAGTAATTTTAAAGATATCGACTCGCTCTTTTTTTTGTTTGAAAGAGCAACTCTAGGTGCAAGGCGGACAACAAAAATCCGCATGGGTTATCGAGCACAATTTCCGGAAAACAGGTTTTTAGGCGAACCAATCTATATTCGAATGGCAATAACGCCCTCCATTTGTTCTTGTGATGTACCTAGTAAGACCAACGAGAATCGAGTAATTTTAAAGATATCGACTCGCTCTTTTTTTTGTTTGAAAGAGCAACTCTAGGTGCAAGGCGGACAACAAAAATCCGCATGAGTTATCGAGCACGATTTCCGGAAAACAGGTTTTTAGGCGAACCAATCTCTAATGTCGCCCTCCATTTGATCTTGTGATGTACCTAGTAAGACCAACGAGAAGCGAGTAATTTTAAAGATATCGACTCGCTCTTTTTTTTGTTTGAAAGAGCAACTCTAGGTGCAAGGCGGACAACAAAAATCCGCATGGGTTATCGAGCACAATTTCCGGAAAACAGGTTTTTAGGCGAACCAATCTCTAATGTCGCCCTCCATTTGTTCTTGTGATGTACCTAGTTAGACCAACGAGATCCGAGTAATTTTAAAGATAACGACTCGCTCTTTTTTTTGTTTGAAAGAGCAACTCTAGGTGCAAGGCGGACAACAAAAATCCGCATGAGTTATCGAGCACGATTTCCGGAAAACAGGTTTTTAGGCGAACCAATCTCTAATGTCGCCCTCCATTTGTTCTTGTGATGTACCTAGTAAGACCAACGAGAATCGAGTAATTTTAAAGATATCGACTCGCTCTTTTTTTTGTTTGAAAGAGCAACTCTAGGTGCAAGGCGGACAACAAAAATCCGCATGGGTTATCGAGCACAATTTCCGGAAAACAGGTTTTTAGGCGAACCAATCTCTAATGTCGCCCTCCATTTGTTCTTGTGATGTACCTAGTAAGACCAACGAGAATCGAGTAATTTTAAAGATAACGACTCGCTCTTTTTTTTGTTTGAAAGAGCAACTCTAGGTGCAAGGCGGACAACAAAAATCCGCATGGGTTATCGAGCACAATTTCCGTAAAACAGGTTTTTAGGCGAACCAATCTCTGATGTCGCCCTCCATTTGATCTTGTGATGTACCTAGTAAGACCAACGAGAATCGAGTAATTTTAAAGATATCGACTCGCTCTTTTTTTTGTTTGAAAGAGCAACTCTAGGTGCAAGGCGGACAACAAAATGCCGCATGAGTTATCGAGCACGATTTCCGGAAAACAGGTTTTTAGGCGAACCAATCTCTAATGTCGCCCTCCATTTGATCTTGTGATGTACCTAGTTAGACCAACGAGATCCGAGTAATTTTAAAGATAACGACTCGCTCTTTTTTTTGTTTGAAAGAGCAACTCTAGGTGCAAGGCGGACAACAAAAATCCGCATGGGTTATCGAGCACGATTTCCGGAAAACAGGTTTTTAGGCGAACCAATCTCTAATGTCGCCCTCCATTTGATCTTGTGATGTACCTAGTAAGACCAACGAGAATCGAGTAATTTTAAAGATATCGACTCGCTCTTTTTTTTGTTTGAAAGAGCAACTCTAGGTGCAAGGCGGACAACAAAAATCCGCATGGGTTATCGA
Organism: Caenorhabditis uteleia; assembly: GCA_963573275.1. Lineage (NCBI taxonomy): Eukaryota > Metazoa > Nematoda > Chromadorea > Rhabditida > Rhabditidae > Caenorhabditis > Caenorhabditis uteleia. The sequence goes on from OY752135.1 coordinate 15,930,543, forward strand.
GCACGATTTCCGGAAAACAGGTTTTTAGGCGAACCAATCTCTGATGTCGCCCTCCATTTGATCTTGTGATGTACCTAGTAAGACCAACGAGAATCGAGTAATTTTAAAGATATCGACTCGCTCTTTTTTTTGTTTGAAAGAGCAACTCTAGGTGCAAGGCGGACAACAAAAATCCGCATGAGTTATCGAGCACGATTTCCGGAAAACAGGTTTTTAGGCGAACCAATCTCTAATGTCGCCCTCCATTTGTTCTTGTGATGTACCTAGTAAGACCAACGAGAATCGAGTAATTTTAAAGATATCGACTCGCTCTTTTTTTTGTTTGGAAGAGCAACTCTAGGTGCAAGGCGGACAACAAAAATCCGCATGGGTTATCGAGCACAATTTCCGGAAAACAGGTTTTTAGGCGAACCAATCTCTAATGTCGCCCTCCATTTGTTCTTGTGATGTACCTAGTAAGACCAACGAGAATCGAGTAATTTTAAAGATATCGACTCGCTCTTTTTTTGTTTGAAAGAGCAACTCTAGGTGCAAGGCGTACAACAAAAATCCGCATGGGTTATCGAGCACAATTTCCGGAAAACAGGTTTTTAGGTGAACCAATCTATATTCGAATGGCAATAACGCCCTCCATTTGTTCTTGTGATGTACCTAGTAAGACCAACGAGAATCGAGTAATTTTAAAGATATCGACTCGCTCTTTTTTTTGTTTGAAAGAGCAACTCTAGGTGCAAGGCGGACAACAAAAATCCGCATGAGTTATCGAGCACGATTTCCGGAAAACAGGTTTTTAGGCGAACCAATCTCTAATGTCGCCCTCCATTTGATCTTGTGATGTACCTAGTAAGACCAACGAGAATCGAGTAATTTTAAAGATATCGACTCGCTCTTTTTTTTGTTTGAAAGAGCAACTCTAGGTGCAAGGCGGACAACAAAAATCCGCATGGGTTATCGAGCACAATTTCCGGAAAACAGGTTTTTAGGCGAACCAATCTCTAATGTCGCCCTCCATTTGTTCTTGTGATGTACCTAGTTAGACCAACGAGATCCGAGTAATTTTAAAGATAACGACTCGCTCTTTTTTTTGTTTGAAAGAGCAACTCTAGGTGCAAGGCGGACAACAAAAATCCGCATGAGTTATCGAGCACGATTTCCGGAAAACAGGTTTTTAGGCGAACCAATCTCTAATGTCGCCCTCCATTTGTTCTTGTGATGTACCTAGTAAGACCAACGAGAATCGAGTAATTTTAAAGATATCGACTCGCTCTTTTTTTTGTTTGAAAGAGCAACTCTAGGTGCAAGGCGGACAACAAAAATCCGCATGGGTTATCGAGCACAATTTCCGGAAAACAGGTTTTTAGGCGAACCAATCTCTAATGTCGCCCTCCATTTGTTCTTGTGATGTACCTAGTAAGACCAACGAGAATCGAGTAATTTTAAAGATAACGACTCGCTCTTTTTTTTGTTTGAAAGAGCAACTCTAGGTGCAAGGCGGACAACAAAAATCCGCATGGGTTATCGAGCACAATTTCCGGAAAACAGGTTTTTAGGCGAACCAATATCTAATGTCGCCCTCCATTTGTTCTTGTGATGTACCTAGTAAGACCAACGAGAATCGAGTAATTTTAAAGATAACGACTCGCTCTTTTTTTTGTTTGAAAGAGCAACTCTAGGTGCAAGGCGGACAACAAAAATCCGCATGGGTTATCGAGCACGATTTCCGTAAAACAGGTTTTTAGGCGAACCAATCTCTAATGTCGCCCTCCATTTGATCTTGTGATGTACCTAGTAAGACCAACGAGAATCGAGTAATTTTAAAGATATCGACTCGCTCTTTTTTTTGTTTGAAAGAGCAACTCTAGGTGCAAGGCGGACAACAAAAATCCGCATGGGTTATCGAGCACAATTTCCGGAAAACAGGTTTTTAGGCGAACCAATCTCTAATGTCGCCCTCCATTTGTTCTTGTGATGTACCTAGTAAGACCAACGAGAATCGAGTAATTTTAAAGATAACGACTCGCTCTTTTTTTTGTTTGAAAGAGCAACTCTAGGTGCAAGGCGGACAACAAAAATCCGCATGGGTTATCGAGCACAATTTCCGGAAAACAGGTTTTTAGGCGAACCAATCTCTAATGTCGCCCTCCATTTGTTCTTGTGATGTACCTAGTAAGACCAACGAGAATCGAGTAATTTTAAAGATAACGACTCGCTCTTTTTTTTGTTTGAAAGAGCAACTCTAGGTGCAAGGCGGACAACAAAAATCCGCATGGGTTATCGAGCACAATTTCCGTAAAACAGGTTTTTAGGCGAACCAATCTCTAATGTCGCCCTCCATTTGATCTTGTGATGTACCTAGTAAGACCAACGAGAATCGAGTAATTTTAAAGATATCGACTCGCTCTTTTTTTTGTTTGAAAGAGCAACTCTAGGTGCAAGGCGGACAACAAAATGCCGCATGAGTTATCGAGCACGATTTCCGGAAAACAGGTTTTTAGGCGAACCAATCTCTAATGTCGCCCTCCATTTGATCTTGTGATGTACCTAGTTAGACCAACGAGATCCGAGTAATTTTAAAGATAACGACTCGCTCTTTTTTTTTGTTTGAAAGAGCAACTCTAGGTGCAAGGCGGACAACAAAAATCCGCATGAGTTATCGAGCACGATTTCCGGAAAACAGGTTTTTAGGCGAACCAATCTCTAATGTCGCCCTCCATTTGTTCTTGTGATGTACCTAGTAAGACCAACGAGAATCGAGTAATTTTAAAGATATCGACTCGCTCTTTTTTTTGTTTGAAAGAGCAACTCTAGGTGCAAGGCGGACAACAAAAATCCGCATGGGTTATCGAGCACAATTTCCGGAAAACAGGTTTTTAGGCGAACCAATCTCTAATGTCGCCCTCCATTTGTTCTTGTGATGTACCTAGTAAGACCAACGAGAATCGAGTAATTTTAAAGATAACGACTCGCTCTTTTTTTTGTTTGAAAGAGCAACTCTAGGTGCAAGGCGGACAACAAAAATCCGCATGGGTTATCGAGCACAATTTCCGTAAAACAGGTTTTTAGGCGAACCAATCTCTAATGTCGCCCTCCATTTGATCTTGTGATGTACCTAGTAAGACCAACGAGAATCGAGTAATTTTAAAGATATCGACTCGCTCTTTTTTTTGTTTGAAAGAGCAACTCTAGGTGCAAGGCGGACAACAAAAATCCGCATGAGTTATCGAGCACGATTTCCGGAAAACAGGTTTTTAGGCGAACCAATCTCTAATGTCGCCCTCCATTTGATCTTGTGATGTACCTAGTTAGACCAACGAGATCCGAGTAATTTTAAAGATAACGACTCGCTCTTTTTTTTGTTTGAAAGAGCAACTCTAGGTGCAAGGCGGACAACAAAAATCCGCATGTGTTATCGAGCACGATTTCCGGAAAACAGGTTTTTAGGCGAACCAATCTCTAATGTCGCCCTCCATTTGTTCTTGTGATGTACCTAGTAAGACCAACGAGAATCGAGTAATTTTAAAGATATCGACTCGCTCTTTTTTTTGTTTGAAAGAGCAACTCTAGGTGCAAGGCGGACAACAAAAATCCGCATGGGTTATCGAGCACAATTTCCGGAAAACAGGTTTTTAGGCGAACCAATCTCTAATGTCGCCCTCCATTTGATCTTGTGATGTACCTAGTTAGACCAACGAGAATCGAGTAATTTTAAAGATAACGACTCGCTCTTTTTTTTGTTTGAAAGAGCAACTCTAGGTGCAAGGCGGACAACAAAAATCCGCATGGGTTATCGAGCACAATTTCCGGAAAACAGGTTTTTAGGCGAACCAATCTCTAATGTCGCCCTCCATTTGATCTTGTGATGTACCTAGTAAGACCAACGAGAATCGAGTAATTTTAAAGATAACGACTCGCTCTTTTTTTTGTTTGAAAGAGCAACTCTAGGTGCAAGGCGGACAACAAAAATCCGCATGGGTTATCGAGCACAATTTCCGGAAAACAGGTTTTTAGGCGAACCAATCTCTAATGTCGCCCTCCATTTGTTCTTGTGATGTACCTAGTAAGACCAACGAGAATCGAGTAATTTTAAAGATATCGACTCGCTCTTTTTTTTGTTTGAAAGAGCAACTCTAGGTGCAAGGCGGACAACAAAAATCCGCATGGGTTGTCGAGCACAATTTCCGGAAAACAGGTTTTTAGGCGAACCATACTCTAATGTCGCCCTCCATTTGATCTTGTGATGTACCTAGTTAGACCAACGAGAATCGAGTAATTTTAAAGATATCGACTCGCTCTTTTATTTGTTTGAAAGAGCAACTCTAGGTGCAAGGCGGACAACAAAAATCCGCATGGGTTATCGAGCACAATTTCCGGAAAACAGGTTTTTAGGCGAACCAATCTCTAATGTCGCCCTCCATTTGTTCTTGTGATGTACCTAGTAAGACCAACGAGAATCGAGTAATTTTAAAGATAACGACTCGCTCTTTTTTTTGTTTGAAAGAGCAACTCTAGGTGCAAGGCGGACAACAAAAATCCGCATGGGTTATCGAGCACAATTTCCGGAAAACAGGTTTTTAGGCGAACCAATCTCTAATGTCGCCCTCCATTTGATCTTGTGATGTACCTAGTTAGACCAATGAGAATCGAGTAATTTTAAAGATAACGACTCGCTCTTTTTTTTGTTTGAAAGAGCAACTCTAGGCGCAAGGCGGACAACAAAAATCCGCATGGGTTATCGAGCACAATTTCCGGAAAACAGGTTTTGAGGCGAACCAATCTATATTCGAATGGCAATAACGCCCTCCATTTGTTCTTGTGATGTACCTAGTAAGACCAACGAGAATCGAGTAATTTTAAAGATATCGACTCGCTCTTTTTTTTGTTTGGAAGAGCAACTCTAGGCGCAAGGCGGACAACAAAAATCCGCATGGGTTATCGAGCACAATTTCCGGAAAACAGGTTTTTAGGCGAACCAATCTCTAATGTCGCCCTCCATTTGATCTTGTGATGTACCTAGTAAGACCAACGAGAATCGAGTAATTTTAAAGATATCGACTCGCTCTTTTTTTTGTTTGAAAGAGCAACTCTAGGTGCAAGGCGGACAACAAAAATCCGCATGGGTTATCGAGCACAATTTCCGGAAAACAGGTTTTTAGGCGAACCAATCTCTAATGTCGCCCTCCATTTGTTCTTGTGATGTACCTAGTAAGACCAACGAGAATCGAGTAATTTTAAAGATATCGACTCGCTTTTTTTTTTGTTTGGAAGAGCAACTCTAGGCGCAAGGCGGACAACAAAAATCCGCATGGGTTATCGAGCACAATTTCCGGAAAACAGGTTTTGAGGCGAACCAATCTATATTCGAATGGCAATAACGCCCTCCATTTGTTCTTGTGATGTACCTAGTTAGACCAACGAGATCCGAGTAATTTTAAAGATATCGACTCGCTCTTTTTTTTGTTTGAAAGAGCAACTCTAGGTGCAAGGCGGACAACAAAAATCCGCATGGGGTATCGAGCACAATTTCCGGAAAACAGGTTTTTAGGCGAACCAATCTCTAATGTCGCCCTCCATTTGATCTTGTGATGTACCTAGTTAGACCAACGAGATCCGAGTAATTTTAAAGATATCGACTCGCTCTTTTTTTTGTTTGAAAGAGCAACTCTAGGTGCAAGGCGGACAACAAAAATCCGCATGTGGTATCGAGCACAATTTCCGGAAAACAGGTTTTTAGGCGAACCAATCTCTAATGTCGCCCTCCATTTGTTCTTGTGATGTACCTAGTAAGACCAACGAGAATCGAGTAATTTTAAAGATATCGACTCGCTCTTTTTTTTGTTTGGAAGAGCAACTCTAGGCGCAAGGCGGACAACAAAAATCCGCATGGGTTATCGAGCACAATTTCCGGAAAACAGGTTTTTAGGCGAACCAATCTCTAATGTCGCCCTCCATTTGTTCTTGTGATGTACCTAGTAAGACCAACGAGAATCGAGTAATTTTAAAGATATCGACTCGCTCTTTTTTTTGTTTGAAAGAGCAACTCTAGGTGCAAGGCGGACAACAAAAATCCGCATGGGTTATCGAGCACAATTTCCGGAAAACAGGTTTTTAGGCGAACCAATCTCTAATGTCGCCCTCCATTTGTTCTTGTGATGTACCTAGTAAGACCAACGAGAATCGAGTAATTTTAAAGATATCGACTCGCTCTTTTTTTTGTTTGAAAGAGCAACTCTAGGTGCAAGGCGGACAACAAAAATCCGCATGTGGTATCGAGCACAATTTCCGGAAAACAGGTTTTTAGGCGAACCAATCTCTAATGTCGCCCTCCATTTGTTCTTGTGATGTACCTAGTAAGACCAACGAGAATCGAGTAATTTTAAAGATATCGACTCGCTCTTTTTTTTGTTTGGAAGAGCAACTCTAGGCGCAAGGCGGACAACAAAAATCCGCATGGGTTATCGAGCACAATTTCCGGAAAACAGGTTTTTAGGCGAACCAATCTCTAATGTCGCCCTCCATTTGATCTTGTGATGTACCTAGTAAGACCAACGAGAATCGAGTAATTTTAAAGATAACGACTCGCTCTTTTTTTTGTTTGAAAGAGCAACTCTAGGTGCAAGGCGGACAACAAAAATCCGCATGGGGTATCGAGCACAATTTCCGGAAAACAGGTTTTTAGGCGAACCAATCTATATTCGAATGGCAATAACGCCCTCCATTTGTTCTTGTGATGTACCTAGTAAGACCAACGAGAATCGAGTAATTTTAAAGATATCGACTCGCTCTTTTTTTGTTTGAAAGAGCAACTCTAGGTGCAAGGCGGACAACAAAAATCCGCATGGGTTATCGAGCACATATATCAACAAACAGGTTTTTAGGCGAACCAATCTATATTCGAATGGCAATAACGCCCTCCATTTGATCTTGTGATGTACCTAGTAAGACCAACGAGATTCGAGTAATTTTAAAGATATCGACTCGCTCTTTTTTTGTTTGAAAGAGCAACTCTAGGTGCAAGGCGGACAACAAAAATCCGCATGGGTTATCGAGCACAATTTCCGGAAAACAGGTTTTTAGGCGAACCAATCTCTAATGTCGCCCTCCATTTGTTCTTGTGATTTACCTAGTAAGACCAACGAGATTCGAGTAATTTTAAAGATATCGACTCGCTCTTTTTTTGTTTGAAAGAGCAACTCTAGGTGCAAGGCGGACAACAAAAATCCGCATGGGTTATCGAGCACAATTTCCGGAAAACAGGTTTTTAGGCGAACCAATCTCTAATGTCGCCCTCCATTTGTTCTTGTGATTTACCTAGTAAGACCAACGAGATTCGAGTAATTTTAAAGATATCGACTCGCTCTTTTTTTTGTTTGAAAGAGCAACTCTAAGTGCAAGGCGGACAATAAAAATCCGCATGGGTTATCGAGCACAATTATCGGAAAACAGGTTTTTAGGCGAACCAATCTATATTCGGATGGCAATAACGCCCTCCATTTGATCTTGTGATGTACCTAGTTAGACCAACGAGATCCGAGTAATTTTAAAGATAACGACTCGCTCTTTTTTTTGTTTGAAAGAGCAACTCTAGGTGCAAAGCGGACAACAAAAATCCGCATGGGTTATCGAGCACAATTATCGGAAAACAGGTTTTTAGGCGAACCAATCTATATTCGGATGGCAATAACGCCCTCCATTTGATCTTGTGATGAACCTAGTTAGACCAACGAGAATCGAGTAATTTTAAAGATAACGACTCGCTCTTTTTTTTGTTTGAAAGAGCAACTCAAGGTGCAAGGCGGACAACAAAAATCCGCATGGGTTATCGAGCACATATATCAACAAACAGGTTTTTAGGCGAACCAATCTATATTCGAATGGCAATAACGCCCTCCATTTGATCTTGTGATGTACCTAGTTAGACCAACGAGATCCGAGTAATTTTAAAGATAACGACTCGCTCTTTTTTTTGTTTGAAAGAGCAACTCTAGGTGCAAAGCGGACAACAAAAATCCGCATGGGTTATCGAGCACAATTTCCGGAAAACAGGTTTTTAGGCGAACCAATCTCTAATGTCGCCCTCCATTTGATCTTGTGATGTACCTAGTTAGACCAACGAGATCCGAGTAATTTTAAAGATAACGACTCGCTCTTTTTTTTGTTTGAAAGAGCAACTCTAGGTGCAAAGCGGACAACAAAAATCCGCATGGGTTATCGAGCACAATTTCCGGAAAACAGGTTTTTAGGCGAACCAATCTCTAATGTCGCCCTCCATTTGATCTTGTGATGTACCTAGTAAGACCAACGAGAATCGAGTAATTTTAAAGATAACGACTCGCTCTTTTTTTTGTTTGAAAGAGCAACTCTAGGTGCAAGGCGGACAACAAAAATCCGCATGGGGTATCGAGCACAATTTCCGGAAAACAGGTTTTTAGGCGAACCAATCTATATTCGAATGGCAATAACGCCCTCCATTTGTTCTTGTGATGTACCTAGTAAGACCAACGAGAATCGAGTAATTTTAAAGATATCGACTCGCTCTTTTTTTGTTTGAAAGAGCAACTCTAGGTGCAAGGCGGACAACAAAAATCCGCATGGGTTATCGAGCACATATATCAACAAACAGGTTTTTAGGCGAACCAATCTATATTCGAATGGCAATAACGCCCTCCATTTGATCTTGTGATGTACCTAGTAAGACCAACGAGATTCGAGTAATTTTAAAGATATCGACTCGCTCTTTTTTTGTTTGAAAGAGCAACTCTAGGTGCAAGGCGGACAACAAAAATCCGCATGGGTTATCGAGCACAATTTCCGGAAAACAGGTTTTTAGGCGAACCAATCTCTAATGTCGCCCTCCATTTGTTCTTGTGATTTACCTAGTAAGACCAACGAGATTCGAGTAATTTTAAAGATATCGACTCGCTCTTTTTTTGTTTGAAAGAGCAACTCTAGGTGCAAGGCGGACAACAAAAATCCGCATGGGTTATCGAGCACAATTTCCGGAAAACAGGTTTTTAGGCGAACCAATCTCTAATGTCGCCCTCCATTTGTTCTTGTGATTTACCTAGTAAGACCAACGAGATTCGAGTAATTTTAAAGATATCGACTCGCTCTTTTTTTTGTTTGAAAGAGCAACTCTAAGTGCAAGGCGGACAATAAAAATCCGCATGGGTTATCGAGCACAATTATCGGAAAACAGGTTTTTAGGCGAACCAATCTATATTCGGATGGCAATAACGCCCTCCATTTGATCTTGTGATGTACCTAGTTAGACCAACGAGATCCGAGTAATTTTAAAGATAACGACTCGCTCTTTTTTTTGTTTGAAAGAGCAACTCTAGGTGCAAAGCGGACAACAAAAATCCGCATGGGTTATCGAGCACAATTATCGGAAAACAGGTTTTTAGGCGAACCAATCTATATTCGGATGGCAATAACGCCCTCCATTTGATCTTGTGATGAACCTAGTTAGACCAACGAGAATCGAGTAATTTTAAAGATAACGACTCGCTCTTTTTTTTGTTTGAAAGAGCAACTCAAGGTGCAAGGCGGACAACAAAAATCCGCATGGGTTATCGAGCACATATATCAACAAACAGGTTTTTAGGCGAACCAATCTATATTCGAATGGCAATAACGCCCTCCATTTGATCTTGTGATGTACCTAGTTAGACCAACGAGATCCGAGTAATTTTAAAGATAACGACTCGCTCTTTTTTTTGTTTGAAAGAGCAACTCTAAGTGCAAGGCGGACAATAAAAATCCGCATGGGTTATCGAGCACAATTTCCGGAAAACAGGTTTTTAGGCGAACCAATCTATATTCGAATGGCAAAAACGCCCTCCATTTGATCTTGTGATGTACCTAGTTAGACCAACGAGAATCGAGTAATTTCAATGATATCGACTCGCTCTTTTTTTTGTTTGAAAGAGCAACTCTAGGTGCAAGGCGGACAACAAAAATCCGCATGGGTTATCGAGCACAATTTCCGGAAAACAGGTTTTTAGGCGAACCAATCTCTAATGTCGCCCTCCATTTGTTCTTGTGATTTACCTAGTTAGACCAACGAGATCCGAGTAATTTTAAAGATAACTACTCGTTCTTTTTTTTGTTTGAAAGAGCAACTCTAGGTGCAAAGCGGACAACAAAAATCCGCATGGGTTATCGATCACAATTTCCGGAAAACAGGTTTTTAGGCGAACCAATCTATATTCGAATGGCAAAAACGCCCTCCATTTGATCTTGTGATGTACCTAGTAAGACCAACGAGATTCGAGTAATTTTAAAGATAACGACTCGCTCTTTTTTTTGTTTGAAAGAGCAACTCTAGGTGCAAAGCGGACAACAAAAATCCGCATGGGTTATCGAGCACATATATCAACAAACAGGTTTTTAGGCGAACCAATCTATATTCGAATGGCAATAACGCCCTCCATTTGATCTTGTGATGTACCTAGTAAGACCAACGAGATCCGAGTAATTTTAAAGATAACGACTCGCTCTTTTTTTTGTTTGAAAGAGCAACTCTAGGTGCAAAGCGGACAACAAAAATCCGCATGGGTTATCGAGCACAATTTCCGGAAAACAGGTTTTTAGGCGAACCAATCTCTAATGTCGCCCTCCATTTGATCTTGTGATGTACCTAGTAAGACCAACGAGAATCGAGTAATTTTAAAGATAACGACTCGCTCTTTTTTTTGTTTGAAAGAGCAACTCTAGGTGCAAGGCGGACAACAAAAATCCGCATGGGGTATCGAGCACAATTTCCGGAAAACAGGTTTTTAGGCGAACCAATCTATATTCGAATGGCAATAACGCCCTCCATTTGTTCTTGTGATGTACCTAGTAAGACCAACGAGAATCGAGTAATTTTAAAGATATCGACTCGCTCTTTTTTTGTTTGAAAGAGCAACTCTAGGTGCAAGGCGGACAACAAAAATCCGCATGGGTTATCGAGCACATATATCAACAAACAGGTTTTTAGGCGAACCAATCTATATTCGAATGGCAATAACGCCCTCCATTTGATCTTGTGATGTACCTAGTAAGACCAACGAGATTCGAGTAATTTTAAAGATATCGACTCGCTCTTTTTTTGTTTGAAAGAGCAACTCTAGGTGCAAGGCGGACAACAAAAATCCGCATGGGTTATCGAGCACAATTTCCGGAAAACAGGTTTTTAGGCGAACCAATCTCTAATGTCGCCCTCCATTTGTTCTTGTGATTTACCTAGTAAGACCAACGAGATTCGAGTAATTTTAAAGATATCGACTCGCTCTTTTTTTGTTTGAAAGAGCAACTCTAGGTGCAAGGCGGACAACAAAAATCCGCATGGGTTATCGAGCACAATTTCCGGAAAACAGGTTTTTAGGCGAACCAATCTCTAATGTCGCCCTCCATTTGTTCTTGTGATTTACCTAGTAAGACCAACGAGATTCGAGTAATTTTAAAGATATCGACTCGCTCTTTTTTTTGTTTGAAAGAGCAACTCTAAGTGCAAGGCGGACAATAAAAATCCGCATGGGTTATCGAGCACAATTATCGGAAAACAGGTTTTTAGGCGAACCAATCTATATTCGGATGGCAATAACGCCCTCCATTTGATCTTGTGATGTACCTAGTTAGACCAACGAGATCCGAGTAATTTTAAAGATAACGACTCGCTCTTTTTTTTGTTTGAAAGAGCAACTCTAGGTGCAAAGCGGACAACAAAAATCCGCATGGGTTATCGAGCACAATTATCGGAAAACAGGTTTTTAGGCGAACCAATCTATATTCGGATGGCAATAACGCCCTCCATTTGATCTTGTGATGAACCTAGTTAGACCAACGAGAATCGAGTAATTTTAAAGATAACGACTCGCTCTTTTTTTTGTTTGAAAGAGCAACTCAAGGTGCAAGGCGGACAACAAAAATCCGCATGGGTTATCGAGCACATATATCAACAAACAGGTTTTTAGGCGAACCAATCTATATTCGAATGGCAATAACGCCCTCCATTTGATCTTGTGATGTACCTAGTTAGACCAACGAGATCCGAGTAATTTTAAAGATAACGACTCGCTCTTTTTTTTGTTTGAAAGAGCAACTCTAAGTGCAAGGCGGACAATAAAAATCCGCATGGGTTATCGAGCACAATTTCCGGAAAACAGGTTTTTAGGCGAACCAATCTATATTCGAATGGCAAAAACGCCCTCCATTTGATCTTGTGATGTACCTAGTTAGACCAACGAGAATCGAGTAATTTCAATGATATCGACTCGCTCTTTTTTTTGTTTGAAAGAGCAACTCTAGGTGCAAGGCGGACAACAAAAATCCGCATGGGTTATCGAGCACAATTTCCGGAAAACAGGTTTTTAGGCGAACCAATCTCTAATGTCGCCCTCCATTTGTTCTTGTGATTTACCTAGTTAGACCAACGAGATCCGAGTAATTTTAAAGATAACTACTCGTTCTTTTTTTTGTTTGAAAGAGCAACTCTAGGTGCAAAGCGGACAACAAAAATCCGCATGGGTTATCGATCACAATTTCCGGAAAACAGGTTTTTAGGCGAACCAATCTATATTCGAATGGCAAAAACGCCCTCCATTTGATCTTGTGATGTACCTAGTAAGACCAACGAGATTCGAGTAATTTTAAAGATAACGACTCGCTCTTTTTTTTGTTTGAAAGAGCAACTCTAGGTGCAAAGCGGACAACAAAAATCCGCATGGGTTATCGAGCACATATATCAACAAACAGGTTTTTAGGCGAACCAATCTATATTCGAATGGCAATAACGCCCTCCATTTGATCTTGTGATGTACCTAGTAAGACCAACGAGATCCGAGTAATTTTAAAGATAACGACTCGCTCTTTTTTTTGTTTGAAAGAGCAACTCTAGGTGCAAAGCGGACAACAAAAATCCGCATGGGTTATCGAGCACAATTTCCGGAAAACAGGTTTTTAGGCGAACCAATCTATATTCGAATGGCAATAACGCCCTCCATTTGATCTTGTGATGTACCTAGTTAGACCAACGAGATCCGAGTAATTTTAAAGATAACGACTCGCTCTTTTTTTTGTTTGAAAGAGCAACTCTAGGTGCAAAGCGGACAACAAAAATCCGCATGGGTTATCGAGCACAATTTCCGGAAAACAGGTTTTTAGGCGAACCAATCTATATTCGAATGGCAATAACGCCCTCCATTTGATCTTGTGATGTACCTAGTTAGACCAACGAGATCCGAGTAATTTTAAAGATAACGACTCGCTCTTTTTTTTGTTTGAAAGAGCAACTCTAGGTGCAAAGCGGACAACAAAAATCCGCATGGGTTATAGAGCACAATTATCGGAAAACAGGTTTTTAGGCGAACCAATCTCTAATGTCGCCCTCCATTTGATCTTGTGATGTACCTAGTTAGACCAACGAGATCCGAGTAATTTTAAAGATAACGACTCGCTCTTTTTTTTGTTTGAAAGAGCAACTCTAGGTGCAAGGCGGACAACAAAAATCCGCATGGGGTATCGAGCACAATTTCCGGAAAACAGGTTTTTAGGCGAACCAATCTCTAATGTCGCCCTCCATTTAATCTTGTGATGTACCTAGTTAGACCAACGAGATCCGAGTAATTTTAAAGATATCGACTCGCTCTTTTTTTTGTTTGAAAGAGCAACTCTAGGTGCAAGGCGGACAATAAAAATCCGCATGGGTTATAGAGCACAATTATCGGAAAACAGGTTTTTAGGCGAACCAATCTCTAATGTCGCCCTCCATTTGTTCTTGTGATGTACCTAGTTAGACCAACGAGATCCGAGTAATTTTAAAGATATCGACTCGCTCTTTTTTTGTTTGAAAGAGCAACTCTAGGTGCAAGGCGGACAATAAAAATCCGCATGGGTTATAGAGCACAATTATCGGAAAACAGGTTTTTAGGCGAACCAATCTCTAATGTCGCCCTCCATTTAATCTTGTGATGTACCTAGTTAGACCAACGAGATCCGAGTAATTTTAAAGATATCGACTCGCTCTTTTTTTTGTTTGAAAGAGCAACTCTAGGTGCAAGGCGGACAATAAAAATCCGCATGGGTTATAGAGCACAATTATCGGAAAACAGGTTTTTAGGCGAACCAATCTCTAATGTCGCCCTCCATTTGTTCTTGTGATGTACCTAGTAAGACCAACGAGAATCGAGTAATTTTAAAGATATCGACTCGCTCTTTTTTTGTTTGAAAGAGCAACTCTAGGTGCAAGGCGGACAACAAAAATCCGCATGGGTTATCGAGCACAATTTCCGGAAAACAGGTTTTTAGGCGAACCAATTTCTAATGTCGCCCTCCATTTGTTCTTGTGATGTACCTAGTAAGACCAACGAGAATCGAGTAATTTTAAAGAAATCGACTCGCTCTTTTTTTTGTTTGGAAGAGCAACTCTAGGTGCAAGGCGGACAACAAAAATCCGCATGGGTTATCGAGCACAATTTCCGGAAAACAGGTTTTTAGGCGAACCAATCTATATTCGAATGGCAAAAACGCCCTCCATTTGATCTTGTGATGTACCTAGTTAGACCAACGAGAATCGAGTAATTTCAATGATATCGACTCGCTCTTTTTTTTGTTTGAAAGAGCAACTCTAGGTGCAAGGCGGACAACAAAAATCCGCATGGGTTATCGAGCACCATTTCCGGAAAACAGGTTTTTAGGCGAACCAATCTATATTCGAATGGCAATAACGCCCTCCATTTGATCTTGTGATGTACCTAGTAAGACCAACGAGATTCGAGTAATTTTAAAGATATCGACTCGCTCTTTTTTTTGTTTGAAAGAGCAACTCTAGGTGCAAAGCGGACAACAAAAATCCGCATGGGTTATCGATCACAATTTCCGGAAAACAGGTTTTTAGGCGAACCAATCTATATTCGAATGGCAAAAACGCCCTCCATTTGATCTTGTGATGTACCTAGTTAGACCAACGAGATCCGAGTAATTTTAAAGATAACGACTCGCTCTTTTTTTTGTTTGAAAGAGCAACTCTAGGTGCAAGGCGGACAATAAAAATCCGCATGGGTTATCGAGCACAATTATCGGAAAACAGGTTTTTAGGCGAACCAATCTATATTCGAATGGCAATAACGCCCTCCATTTGATCTTGTGATGTACCTAGTAAGACCAACGAGATCCGAGTAATTTTAAAGATAACGACTCGCTCTTTTTTTTGTTTGAAAGAGCAACTCTAGGTGCAAGGCGGACAACAAAAATCCGCATGGGTTATCGAGCACATATATCAACAAACAGGTTTTTAGGCGAACCAATCTATATTCGAATGGCAAAAACGCCCTCCATTTGATCTTGTGATGTACCTAGTTAGACCAACGAGAATCGAGTAATTTTAAAGATATCGACTCGCTCTTTTTTTTGTTTGAAAGAGCAACTCTAGGTGCAAAGCGGACAACAAAAATCCGCATGGGTTATCGAGCACAATTTCCGGAAAACAGGTTTTTAGGCGAACCAATCTATATTCGAATGGCAAAAACGCCCTCCATTTGATCTTGTGATGTACCTAGTTAGACCAACGAGAATCGAGTAATTTTAATGATATCGACTCGCTCTTTTTTTTGTTTGAAAGAGCAACTCTAGGTGCAAGGCGGACAACAAAAATCCGCATGGGTTATCGAGCACAATTTCCGGAAAACAGGTTTTTAGGCGAACCAATCTCTAATGTCGCCCTCCATTTGTTCTTGTGATGTACCTAGTTAGACCAACGAGATCCGAGTAATTTTAAAGATAACTACTCGTTCTTTTTTTTGTTTGAAAGAGCAACTCTAGGTGCAAGGCGGACAACAAAAATCCGCATGGGTTATCGAGCACATATATCAACAAACAGGTTTTTAGGCGAACCAATCTATATTCGAATGGCAAAAACGCCCTCCATTTGATCTTGTGATGTACCTAGTTAGACCAACGAGATCCGAGTAATTTTAATGATATCGACTCGCTCTTTTTTTTGTTTGAAAGAGCAACTCTAGGTGCAAGGCGGACAATAAAAATCCGCATGGGTTATCGAGCACAATTATCGGAAAACAGGTTTTTAGGCGAACCAATCTATATTCGAATGGCAAAAACGCCCTCCATTTGATCTTGTGATGTACCTAGTTAGACCAACGAGAATCGAGTAATTTTAAAGATATCGACTCGCTCTTTTTTTTGTTTGAAAGAGCAACTCTAGGTGCAAAGCGGACAACAAAAATCCGCATGGGTTATCGAGCACAATTTCCGGAAAACAGGTTTTTAGGCGAACCAATCTATATTCGAATGGCAAAAACGCCCTCCATTTGATCTTGTGATGTACCTAGTTAGACCAACGAGAATCGAGTAATTTTAATGATATCGACTCGCTCTTTTTTTTGTTTGAAAGAGCAACTCTAGGTGCAAGGCGGACAACAAAAATCCGCATGGGTTATCGAGCACAATTTCCGGAAAACAGGTTTTTAGGCGAACCAATCTCTAATGTCGCCCTCCATTTGTTCTTGTGATGTACCTAGTTAGACCAACGAGATCCGAGTAATTTTAAAGATAACTACTCGTTCTTTTTTTTGTTTGAAAGAGCAACTCTAGGTGCAAGGCGGACAACAAAAATCCGCATGGGTTATCGAGCACATATATCAACAAACAGGTTTTTAGGCGAACCAATCTATATTCGAATGGCAAAAACGCCCTCCATTTGATCTTGTGATGTACCTAGTTAGACCAACGAGATCCGAGTAATTTTAATGATATCGACTCGCTCTTTTTTTTGTTTGAAAGAGCAACTCTAGGTGCAAGGCGGACAATAAAAATCCGCATGGGTTATCGAGCACAATTATCGGAAAACAGGTTTTTAGGCGAACCAATCTATATTCGAATGGCAAAAACGCCCTCCATTTGATCTTGTGATGTACCTAGTTAGACCAACGAGAATCGAGTAATTTTAAAGATATCGACTCGCTCTTTTTTTTGTTTGAAAGAGCAACTCTAGGTGCAAAGCGGACAACAAAAATCCGCATGGGTTATCGAGCACAATTTCCGGAAAACAGGTTTTTAGGCGAACCAATCTATATTCGAATGGCAAAAACGCCCTCCATTTGATCTTGTGATGTACCTAGTTAGACCAACGAGAATCGAGTAATTTTAATGATATCGACTCGCTCTTTTTTTTGTTTGAAAGAGCAACTCTAGGTGCAAGGCGGACAACAAAAATCCGCATGGGTTATCGAGCACAATTATCGGAAAACAGGTTTTTAGGCGAACCAATCTCTAATGTCGCCCTCCATTTAATCTTGTGATGTACCTAGTTAGACCAACGAGATCCGAGTAATTTTAAAGATAACGACTCGCTCTTTTTTTTGTTTGAAAGAGCAACTCTAGGTGCAAGGCGGACAACAAAAATCCGCATGGGTTATCGAGCACAATTTCCGGAAAACAGGTTTTTAGGCGAACCAATCTCTAATGTCGCCCTCCATTTAATCTTGTGATGTACCTAGTTAGACCAACGAGAATCGAGTAATTTTAATGATATCGACTCGCTCTTTTTTTTGTTTGAAAGAGCAACTCTAGGTGCAAGGCGGACAATGAAAATCCGCATGGGTTATCGAGCACAATTATCGGAAAACAGGTTTTTAGGCGAACCAATCTCTAATGTCGCCCTCCATTTAATCTTGTGATGTACCTAGTTAGACCAACGAGATCCGAGTAATTTTAAAGATAACGACTCGCTCTTTTTTTTGTTTGAAAGAGCAACTCTAGGTGCAAGGCGGACAACAAAAATCCGCATGGGTTATCGAGCACAATTTCCGGAAAACAGGTTTTTAGGCGAACCAATCTATATTCGAATGGCAATAACGCCCTCCATTTGATCTTGTGATGTACCTAGTTAGACCAACGAGATCCGAGTAATTTTAAAGATAACGACTCGCTCTTTTTTTTGTTTGAAAGAGCAACTCTAGGTGCAAGGCGGACAACAAAAATTCGCATGGGTTATCGAGCACAATTTCCGGAAAACAGGTTTTTAGGCGAACCAATCTCTAATGTCGCCCTCCATTTAATCTTGTGATGTACCTAGTTAGACCAACGAGATCCGAGTAATTTTAAAGATATCGACTCGCTCTTTTTTTTGTTTGAAAGAGCAACTCTAGGTGCAAGGCGGACAATAAAAATCCGCATGGGTTATAGAGCACAATTATCGGAAAACAGGTTTTTAGGCGAACCAATCTCTAATGTCGCCCTCCATTTGATCTTGTGATGTACCTAGTTAGACCAACGAGATCCGAGTAATTTTAAAGATAACGACTCGCTCTTTTTTTTGTTTGAAAGAGCAACTCTAGGTGCAAGGCGGACAACAAAAATCCGCATGGGGTATCGAGCACAATTTCCGGAAAACAGGTTTTTAGGCGAACCAATCTCTAATGTCGCCCTCCATTTGTTCTTGTGATGTACCTAGTAAGACCAACGAGAATCGAGTAATTTTAAAGATATCGACTCGCTCTTTTTTTGTTTGAAAGAGCAACTCTAGGTGCAAGGCGGACAACAAAAATCCGCATGGGTTATCGAGCACAATTTCCGGAAAACAGGTTTTTAGGCGAACCAATCTATATTCGAATGGCAATAACGCCCTCCATTTGTTCTTGTGATGTACCTAGTAAGACCAACGAGAATCGAGTAATTTTAAAGATATCGACTCGCTCTTTTTTTGTTTGAAAGAGCAACTCTAGGTGCAAGGCGGACAACAAAAATCCGCATGGGTTATCGAGCACAATTTCCGGAAAACAGGTTTTTAGGCGAACCAATCTATATTCGAATGGCAATAACGCCCTCCATTTGTTCTTGTGATGTACCTAGTAAGACCAACGAGAATCGAGTAATTTTAAAGATATCGACTCGCTCTTTTTTTTGTTTGGAAGAGCAACTCTAGGTGCAAGGCGGACAACAAAAATCCGCATGGGTTATCGAGCACAATTTCCGGAAAACAGGTTTTTAGGCGAACCAATTTCTAATGTCGCCCTCCATTTGTTCTTGTGATGTACCTAGTAAGACCAACGAGAATCGAGTAATTTTAAAGATATCGACTCGCTCTTTTTTTGTAAGAAATAGCAACTCTAGGTGCAAGGCGGACAACAAAAATCCGCATGGGTTATCGAGCACAATTTCCGGAAAACAGGTTTTTAGGCGAACCAATCTCTAATGTCGCCCTCCATTTGTTCTTGTGATGTACCTAGTAAGACCAACGAGAATCGAGTAATTTTAAAGATAACGACTCGCTCTTTTTTTTGTTTGAAAGAGGAACTCTAGGCGCAAGGCGGACAACAAAAATCCGCATGGGTTATCGAGCACAATTTCCGGAAAACAGGTTTTTAGGCGAACCAATCTCTAATGTCGCCCTCCATTTAATCTTGTGATGTACCTAGTTAGACCAACGAGATCCGAGTAATTTTAAAGATATCGACTCGCTCTTTTTTTTGTTTGAAAGAGCAACTCTAGGTGCAAGGCGGACAACAAAAATCCGCATGGGTTATCGAGCACAATTTCCGGAAAACAGGTTTTTAGGCGAACCAATCTCTAATGTCGCCCTCCATTTGATCTTGTGATGTACCTAGTTAGACCAACGAGAATCGAGTAATTTTAAAGATATCGACTCGCTCTTTTTTTTGTTTGAAAGAGCAACTCTAGGCGCAAGGCGGACAACAAAAATCCGCATGGGTTATCGAGCACAATTTCCGGAAAACAGGTTTTTAGGCGAACCAATCTCTAATGTCGCCCTCCATTTAATCTTGTGATGTACCTAGTTAGACCAACGAGATCCGAGTAATTTTAAAGATATCGACTCGCTCTTTTTTTTGTTTGAAAGAGCAACTCTAGGCGCAAGGCGGACAACAAAAATCCGCATGGGTTATCGAGCACAATTTCCGGAAAACAGGTTTTTAGGCGAACCAATCTCTAATGTCGCCCTCCATTTAATCTTGTGATGTACCTAGTTAGACCAACGAGAATCGAGTAATTTAAAAGATATCGACTCGCTCTTTTTTTTGTTTGAAAGAGCAACTCTAGGTGCAAGGCGGACAACAAAAATCCGCATGGGTTATCGAGCACAATTTCCGGAAAACAGGTTTTTAGGCGAACCAATCTCTAATGTCGCCCTCCATTTAATCTTGTGATGTACCTAGTTAGACCAACGAGATCCGAGTAATTTTAAAGATATCGACTCGCTCTTTTTTTTGTTTGAAAGAGCAACTCTAGGTGCAAGGCGGACAACAAAAATCCGCATGGGTTATCGAGCACAATTTCCGGAAAACAGGTTTTTAGGCGAACCAATCTCTAATGTCGCCCTCCATTTGATCTTGTGATGTACCTAGTTAGACCAACGAGAATCGAGTAATTTAAAAGATATCGACTCGCTCTTTTTTTTGTTTGGAAGAGCAACTCTAGGCGCAAGGCGGACAACAAAAATCCGCATGGGTTATCGAGCACAATTTCCGGAAAACAGGTTTTTAGGCGAACCAATCTCTAATGTCGCCCTCCATTTGATCTTGTGATGTACCTAGTTAGACCAACGAGAATCGAGTAATTTAAAAGATATCGACTCGCTCTTTTTTTTGTTTGAAAGAGCAACTCTAGGCGCAAGGCGGACAACAAAAATCCGCATGGGTTATCGAGCACAATTTCCGGAAAACAGGTTTTTAGGCGAACCAATCTCTAATGTCGCCCTCCATTTAATCTTGTGATGTACCTAGTTAG
Organism: Caenorhabditis uteleia; assembly: GCA_963573275.1. Taxonomy (NCBI): domain Eukaryota; kingdom Metazoa; phylum Nematoda; class Chromadorea; order Rhabditida; family Rhabditidae; genus Caenorhabditis; species Caenorhabditis uteleia. Next base: position 15,951,285 of record OY752135.1, read on the forward strand.
ACCAACGAGAATCGAGTAATTTAAAAGATATCGACTCGCTCTTTTTTTTGTTTGAAAGAGCAACTCTAGGTGCAAGGCGGACAACAAAAATCCGCATGGGTTATCGAGCACAATTTCCGGAAAACAGGTTTTTAGGCGAACCAATCTCTAATGTCGCCCTCCATTTAATCTTGTGATGTACCTAGTTAGACCAACGAGATCCGAGTAATTTTAAAGATATTGACTCGCTCTTTTTTTTGTTTGAAAGAGCAACTCTAGGTGCAAGGCGGACAACAAAAATCCGCATGGGTTATCGAGCACAATTTCCGGAAAACAGGTTTTTAGGCGAACCAATCTCTAATGTCGCCCTCCATTTGATCTTGTGATGTACCTAGTTAGACCAACGAGAATCGAGTAATTTAAAAGATATCGACTCGCTCTTTTTTTTGTTTGGAAGAGCAACTCTAGGCGCAAGGCGGACAACAAAAATCCGCATGGGTTATCGAGCACAATTTCCGGAAAACAGGTTTTTAGGCGAACCAATCTCTGATGTCGCCCTCTATTTGATCTTGTGATGTACCTAGTTAGACCAACGAGATCCGAGTAATTTTAAAGATAACGACTCGCTCTTTTTTTTGTTTGAAAGAGCAACTCTAGGTGCAAGGCGGACAACAAAAATCCGCATGGGTTATCGAGCACAATTTCCGGAAAACAGGTTTTTAGGCGAACCAATCTCTAATGTCGCCCTCCATTTGTTCTTGTGATGTACCTAGTAAGACCAACGAGAATCGAGTAATTTTAAAGATATCGACTCGCTCTTTTTTTGTTTGAAAGAGCAACTCTAGGTGCAAGGCGGACAACAAAAATCCGCATGGGTTATCGAGCACAATTTCCGGAAAACAGGTTTTTAGGCGAACCAATCTCTGATGTCGCCCTCTATTTGATCTTGTGATGTACCTAGTTAGACCAACGAGAATCGAGTAATTTTAAAGATATCGACTCGCTCTTTTTTTTGTTTGGAAGAGCAACTCTAGGTGCAAGGCGGACAACAAAAATCCGCATGGGTTATCGAGCACAATTTCCGGAAAACAGGTTTTTAGGCGAACCAATCTCTGATGTCGCCCTCTATTTGATCTTGTGATGTACCTAGTTAGACCAACGAGAATCGAGTAATTTTAAAGATATCGACTCGCTCTTTTTTTTGTTTGAAAGAGCAACTCTAGGTGCAAGGCGGACAACAAAAATCCGCATGGGTTATCGAGCACAATTTCCGGAAAACAGGTTTTTAGGCGAACCAATCTCTAATGTCGCCCTCCATTTGTTCTTGTGATGTACCTAGTAAGACCAACGAGAATCGAGTAATTTTAAAGATATCGACTCGCTCTTTTTTTTGTTTGGAAGAGCAACTCTAGGCGCAAGGCGGACAACAAAAATCCGCATGGGTTATCGAGCACATATATCGAAAAACAGGTTTTTAGGCGAACCAATCTATATTCGAATGGCAATAACGCCCTCCATTTGATCTTGTGATGTACCTAGTTAGACCAACGAGAATCGAGTAATTTTAATGATATCGACTCGCTCTTTTTTTTTGTTTGAAAGAGCAACTCTAGGCGCAAGGCGGACAACAAAAATCCGCATGGGTTATCGAGCACAATTTCCGGAAAACAGGTTTTTAGGCGAACCAATCTATATTCGAATGGCAAAAACGCCCTCCATTTGTTCTTGTGATGTACCTAGTAAGACCAACGAGAATCGAGTAATTTTAAAGATAACGACTCGCTCTTTTTTTTGTTTGAAAGAGCAACTCTAGGTGCAAAGCGGACAACAAAAATCCGCATGGGTTATCGAGCACAATTTCCGGAAAACAGGTTTTTAGGCGAACCAATCTATATTCGAATGGCAAAAACGCCCTCCATTTGTTCTTGTGATGTACCTAGTAAGACCAACGAGATCCGAGTAATTTTAAAGATAACGACTCGCTCTTTTTTTTGTTTGAAAGAGCAACTCTAGGTGCAAAGCGGACAACAAAAATCCGCATGGGTTATCGAGCACAATTTCCGGAAAACAGGTTTTTAGGCGAACCAATCTATATTCGAATGGCAAAAACGCCCTCCATTTGATCTTGTGATGTACCTAGTTAGACCAACGAGAATCGAGTAATTTTAATGATATCGACTCGCTCTTTTTTTTGTTTGAAAGAGCAACTCTAGGTGCAAAGCGGACAATAAAAATCCGCATAGGTTATCGAGCACAATTATCGGAAAACAGGTTTTTAGGCGAACCAATCTCTAATGTCGCCCTCCATTTAATCTTGTGATGTACCTAGTTAGACCAACGAGATCCGAGTAATTTTAAAGATAACGACTCGCTCTTTTTTTTGTTTGAAAGAGCAACTCTAGGTACAAGGCGAACAACAAAAATCCGCATGGGTTATCGAGCACAATTTCCGGAAAACAGGTTTTTAGGCGAACCAATCTCTAATGTCGCCCTCCATTTAATCTTGTGATGTACCTAGTTAGACCAACGAGATCCGAGTAATTTTAAAGATAACGACTCGCTCTTTTTTTTGTTTGAAAGAGCAACTCTAGGTGCAAGGCGGACAACAAAAATTCGCATGGGTTATCGAGCACAATTTCCGGAAAACAGGTTTTTAGGCGAACCAATCTATATTCGAATGGCAATAACGCCCTCCATTTGATCTTGTGATGTACCTAGTTAGACCAACGAGATCCGAGTAATTTTAAAGATAACGACTCGCTCTTTTTTTTGTTTGAAAGAGCAACTCTAGGTGCAAGGCGGACAACAAAAATTCGCATGGGTTATCGAGCACAATTTCCGGAAAACAGGTTTTTAGGCGAACCAATCTCTAATGTCGCCCTCCATTTAATCTTGTGATGTACCTAGTTAGACCAACGAGATCCGAGTAATTTTAAAGATAACGACTCGCTCTTTTTTTGTTTGAAAGAGCAACTCTAGGTGCAAGGCGGACAACAAAAATCCGCATGGGTTATCGAGCACAATTTCCGGAAAACAGGTTTTTAGGCGAACCAATCTCTAATGTCGCCCTCCATTTAATCTTGTGATGTACCTAGTTAGACCAACGAGATCCGAGTAATTTTAAAGATATCGACTCGCTCTTTTTTTTGTTTGAAAGAGCAACTCTAGGTGCAAGGCGGACAACAAAAATCCGCATGGGTTATCGAGCACAATTTCCGGAAAACAGGTTTTTAGGCGAACCAATCTCCAATGTCGCCCTCCATTTGATCTTGTGATGTACCTAGTAAGACCAACGAGATCCGAGTAATTTTAAAGATATCGACTCGCTCTTTTTTTTGTTTGGAAGAGCAACTCTAGGCGCAAGGCGGACAACAAAAATCCGCATGGGTTATCGAGCACAATTTCCGGAAAACAGGTTTTTAGGCGAACCAATCTCTAATGTCGCCCTCCATTTGTTCTTGTGATGTACCTAGTTAGATCAACGAGATCCGAGTAATTTTAAAGATAACGACTCGCTCTTTTTTTTGTTTGAAAGAGCAACTCTAGGTGCAAGGCGGACAACAAAAATCCGCATGGGTTGTCGAGCACAATTTCCGGAAAACAGGTTTTTAGGCGAACCAATCTATATTCGAATGGCAAAAACGCCCTCCATTTGATCTTGTGATGTACCTAGTTAGACCAACGAGAATCGAGTAATTTTAATGATATCGACTCGCTCTTTTTTTTGTTTGAAAGAGCAACTCTAGGTGCAAGGCGGACAATAAAAATCCGCATGGGTTATCGAGCACAATTATCGGAAAACAGGTTTTTAGGCGAACCAATCTCTAATGTCGCCCTCCATTTAATCTTGTGATGTACCTAGTTAGACCAACGAGATCCGAGTAATTTTAAAGATAACGACTCGCTCTTTTTTTTTGTTTGAAAGAGCAACTCTAGGTGCAAGGCGAACAACAAAAATCCGCATGGGTTATCGAGCACAATTTCCGGAAAACAGGTTTTTAGGCGAACCAATCTCTAATGTCGCCCTCCATTTAATCTTGTGATGTACCTAGTTAGACCAACGAGATCCGAGTAATTTTAAAGATAACGACTCGCTCTTTTTTTTGTTTGAAAGAGCAACTCTAGGTGCAAGGCGGACAACAAAAATTCGCATGGGTTATCGAGCACAATTTCCGGAAAACAGGTTTTTAGGCGAACCAATCTCTAATGTCGCCCTCCATTTAATCTTGTGATGTACCTAGTTAGACCAACGAGAATCGAGTAATTTTAAAGATAAGGACTCGCTCTTTTTTTTTGTTTGAAAGAGCAACTCTAGGTGCAAGGCGGACAACAAAAATTCGCATGGGTTATCGAGCACAATTTCCGGAAAACAGGTTTTTAGGCGAACCAATCTCTAATGTCGCCCTCCATTTAATCTTGTGATGTACCTAGTTAGACCAACGAGATCCGAGTAATTTTAAAAATAACGACTCGCTCTTTTTTTTGTTTGAAAGAGCAACTCTAGGTGCAAGGCGGACAACAAAAATCCGCATGGGTTATCGAGCACAATTTCCGGAAAACAGGTTTTTAGGCGAACCAATCTCTAATGTCGCCCTCCATTTGATCTTGTGATGTACCTAGTTAGACCAACGAGAATCGAGTAATTTTAAAGATATCGACTCGCTCTTTTTTTTGTTTGGAAGAGCAACTCTAGGCGCAAGGCGGACAACAAAAATCCGCATGGGTTATCGAGCACAATTTCCGGAAAACAGGTTTTTAGGCGAACCAATCTCTAATGTCGCCCTCCATTTGTTCTTGTGATGTACCTAGTAAGACCAACGAGAATCGAGTAATTTTAAAGATATCGACTCGCTCTTTTTTTTGTTTGGAAGAGCAACTCTAGGCGCAAGGCGGACAACAAAAATCCGCATGGGTTATCGAGCACAATTTCCGGAAAACAGGTTTTTAGGCGAACCAATCTCTAATGTCGCCCTCCATTTGTTCTTGTGATGTACCTAGTAAGACCAACGAGAATCGAGTAATTTTAAAGATATCGACTCGCTCTTTTTTTTGTTTGGAAGAGCAACTCTAGGCGCAAGGCGGACAACAAAAATCCGCATGGGTTATCGAGCACAATTTCCGGAAAACAGGTTTTTAGGCGAACCAATCTATATTCGAATGGCAATAACGCCCTCCATTTGATCTTGTGATGTACCTAGTAAGACCAACGAGAATCGAGTAATTTTAAAGATATCGACTCGCTCTTTTTTTTGTTTGAAAGAGCAACTCTAGGTGCAAGGCGGACAACATAAATCCGCATGGGTTATCAAGCACAATTTCCGGAAAACAGGTTTTGAGGCGAACCATTCTATATTCGAATGGCAATAACGCCCTCCATTTGATCTTGTGATGTACCTAGTAAGACCAACGAGAATCGAGTAATTTTAAAGATATCGACCCGCTCTTTTTTTTGTTTGAAAGAGCAACTCTAGGTGCAAGACGGACAACAAAAATCCGCATGGGTTATCGAGCACAATTAGCGGAAAACAGGTTTTTAGGCGAACCAATCTATATTCGAATGGCAATAACGCCCTCCATTTGTTCTTGTGATGTACCTAGTAAGACCAACGAGAATCGAGTAATTTTAAAGACAACGACTCGCTCTTTTTTTTGTTTGAAAGAGCAACTCTAGGTGCAAGGCGGACAACATAAATCCGCATGGGTTATCGAGCACAATTTCCGGAAAACAGGTTTTTAGGCGAACCAATCTCTAATGTCGCCCTCCATTTGATCTTGTGATGTACCTAGTTAGACCAACGAGATCCGAGTAATTTCAAAGATATCGACTCGCTCTTTTTTTTGTTTGAAAGAGCAACTCTAGGTGCAAGGCGGACAACATAAATCCGCATGGGTTATCAAGCACAATTTCCGGAAAACAGGTTTTTAGGCGAACCAATCTATATTCGAATGGCAATAACGCCCTCCATTTGATCTTGTGATGTACCTAGTAAGACCAACGAGAATCGAGTAATTTTAAAGATATCGACTCGCTCTTTTTTTTGTTTGAAAGAGCAACTCTAGGTGCAAGGCGGACAACAAAAATCCGCATGGGTTATCGAGCACAATTTCCGGAAAACAGGTTTTTAGGCGAACCAATCTATATTCGAATGGCAATAACGCCCTCCATTTGATCTTGTGATGTACCTAGTAAGACCAACGAGAATCGAGTAATTTTAAAGATATCGACTCGCTCTTTTTTTTGTTTGAAAGAGCAACTCTAGGTGCAAGGCGGACAACAAAAATCCGCATGGGTTATCAAGCACAATTTCCGGAAAACAGGTTTTTAGGCGAACCAATCTATATTCGAATGGCAATAACGCCCTCCATTTGATCTTGTGATGTACCTAGTAAGACCAACGAGAATCGAGTAATTTCAAAGATATCGACTCGCTCTTTTTTTTGTTTGAAAGAGCAACTCTAGGTGCAAGGCGGACAACATAAATCCGCATGGGTTATCGAGCACAATTTCCGGAAAAAAGGTTTTTAGGCGAACCAATCTCTAATGTCGCCCTCCATTTAATCTTGTGATGTACCTAGTAAGACCAACGAGAATCGAGTAATTTTAAAGATATCGACTCGCTCTTTTTTTTGTTTGAAAGAGCAACTCTAGGTGCAAGGCGGACAACATAAATCCGCATGGGTTATCAAGCACAATTTCCGGAAAACAGGTTTTTAGGCGAACCAATCTATATTCGAATGGCAATAACGCCCTCCATTTGATCTTGTGATGTACCTAGTAAGACCAACGAGAATCGAGTAATTTTAAAGATATCGACTCGCTCTTTTCTTTGTTTGAAAGAGCAACTCTAGGTGCAAGGCGGACAACAAAAATCCGCATGGGTTATCGAGCACAATTTCCGGAAAACAGGTTTTCAGGCGAACCAATCTATATTCGAATGGCAATAACGCCCTCCATTTGTTCTTGTGATGTACCTAGTAAGACCAACGAGAATCGAGTAATTTTAAAGATATCGACTCGCTCTTTTTTTTTGTTTGAAAGAGCAACTCTAGGTGCAAGGCGGACAACATAAATCCGCATGGGTTATCAAGCACAATTTCCGGAAAACAGGTTTTTAGGCGAACCAATCTATATTCGAATGGTAATAACGCCCTCCATTTGATCTTGTGATGTACCTAGTAAGACCAACGAGAATCGAGTAATTTCAAAGATATCGACTCGCTCTTTTTTTTGTTTGAAAGAGCAACTCTAGGTGCAAGGCGGACAACATAAATCCGCATGGGTTATCAAGCACAATTTCCGGAAAACAGGTTTTTAGGCGAACCAATCTATATTCGAATGGTAATAACGCCCTCCATTTGATCTTGTGATGTACCTAGTAAGACCAACGAGAATCGAGTAATTTCAAAGATATCGACTCGCTCTTTTCTTTGTTTGAAAGAGCAACTCTAGGTGCAAGGCGGACAACATAAATCCGCATGGGTTATCAAGCACAATTTCCGGAAAACAGGTTTTTAGGCGAACCAATCTATATTCGAATGGCAATAACGCCTTCCATTTGATCTTGTGATGTACCTAGTAAGACCAACGAGAATCGAGTAATTTTAAAGATATCGACTCGCTCTTTTTTTTGTTTGAAAGAGCAACTCTAGGTGCAAGGCGGACAACAAAAATCCGCATGGGTTATCGAGCACAATTTCCGGAAAACAGGTTTTTAGGCGAACCAATCTATATTCGAATGGTAATAACGCCCTCCATTTGACCTTGTGATGTACCTAGTAAAACCAACGAGAATCGAGTAATTTCAAAGATATCGACTCGCTCTTTTTTTTGTTTGAAAGAGCAACTCTAGGTGCAAGGCGGACAACATAAATCCGCATGGGTTATCAAGCACAATTTCCGGAAAACAGGTTTTTAGGCGAACCAATCTATATTCGAATGGCAATAACGCCCTCCATTTGATCTTGTGATGTACCTAGTAAGACCAACGAGAATCGAGTAATTTTAAAGATATCGACTCGCTCTGAAAGAGCAACTCTAGGTGCAAGGCGGACAACATAAATCCGCATGGGTTATCAAGCACAATTTCCGGAAAACAGGTTTTTAGGCGAACCAATCTATATTCGAATGGCAATAACGCCCTCCATTTGATCTTGTGATGTACCTAGTAAGACCAACGAGAATCGAGTAATTTTAAAGATATCGACTCGCTCTTTTTTTTGTTTGAAAGAGCAACTCTAGGTGCAAGGCGGACAACAAAAATCCGCATGGGTTATCGAGCACAATTTCCGGAAAAAAGGTTTTTAGGCGAACCAATCTCTAATGTCGCCCTCCATTTGATCTTGTGATGTACCTAGTTAGACCAACGAGAATCGAGTAATTTTAAAGATAAGGACTCGCTCTTTTTTTTTGTTTGAAAGAGCAACTCTAGGTGCAAGGCGGACAACATAAATCCGCATGGGTTATCGAGCACAATTTCCGGAAAAAAGGTTTTTAGGCGAACCAATCTCTAATGTCGCCCTCCATTTGATCTTGTGATGTACCTAGTTAGACCAACGAGAATCGAGTAATTTTAAAGATAAGGACTCGCTCTTTTTTTTTGTTTGAAAGAGCAACTCTAGGTGCAAGGCGGACAACAAAAATCCGCATGGGTTATCGAGCACAATTTCCGGAAAAAAGGTTTTTAGGCGAACCAATCTCTAATGTCGCCCTCCATTTGATCTTGTGATGTACCTAGTTAGACCAACGAGAATCGAGTAATTTTAAAGATATCGACTCGCTCTTTTTTTTGTTTGAAAGAGCAACTCTAGGTGCAAGGCGGACAACAAAAATCCGCATGGGTTATCGAGCACAATTTCCGGAAAAAAGGTTTTTAGGCGAACCAATCTCTAATGTCGCCCTCCATTTGATCTTGTGATGTACCTAGTTAGACCAACGAGAATCGAGTAATTTTAAAGATAAGGACTCGCTCTTTTTTTTTGTTTGAAAGAGCAACTCTAGGTGCAAGGCGGACAACATAAATCCGCATGGGTTATCGAGCACAATTTCCGGAAAAAAGGTTTTTAGGCGAACCAATCTCTAATGTCGCCCTCCATTTGATCTTGTGATGTACCTAGTAAGACCAACGAGAATCGAGTAATTTTAAAGATATCGACTCGCTCTTTTTTTTGTTTGAAAGAGCAACTCTAGGTGCAAGGCGGACAACAAAAATCCGCATGGGTTATCGAGCACAATTTCCGGAAAACAGGTTTTTAGGCGAACCAATCTATATTCGAATGGCAATAACGCCCTCCATTTGACCTTGTGATGTACCTAGTAAAACCAACGAGAATCGAGTAATTTCAAAGATATCGACTCGCTCTTTTTTTTGTTTGAAAGAGCAACTCTAGGTGCAAGGCGGACAACATAAATCCGCATGGGTTATCGAGCACAATTTCCGGAAAACAGGTTTTTAGGCGAACCAATCTATATTCGAATGGTAATAACGCCCTCCATTTGACCTTGTGATGTACCTAGTAAAACCAACGAGAATCGAGTAATTTCAAAGATATCGACTCGCTCTTTTTTTTGTTTGAAAGAGCAACTCTAGGTGCAAGGCGGACAACAAAAATCCGCATGGGTTATCAAGCACAATTTCCGGAAAACAGGTTTTTAGGCGAACCAATCTATATTCGAATGGCAATAACGCCCTCCATTTGATCTTGTGATGTACCTAGTAAGACCAACGAGAATCGAGTAATTTTAAAGATATCGACTCGCTCTTTTTTTTGTTTGAAAGAGCAACTCTAGGTGCAAGGCGGACAACAAAAATCCGCATGGGTTATCGAGCACAATTTCCGGAAAACAGGTTTTTAGGCGAACCAATCTATATTCGAATGGCAATAACGCCCTCCATTTGATCTTGTGATGTACCTAGTAAAACCAACGAGAATCGAGTAATTTTAAAGATATCGACTCGCTCTTTTTTTTGTTTGAAAGAGCAACTCTAGGTGCAAGGCGGACAACATAAATCCGCATGGGTTATCAAGCACAATTTCCGGAAAACAGGTTTTTAGGCGAACCAATCTATATTCGAATGGCAATAACGCCCTCCATTTGATCTTGTGATGTACCTAGTAAGACCAACGAGAATCGAGTAATTTTAAAGATATCGACTCGCTCTTTTTTTTGTTTGAAAGAGCAACTCTAGGTGCAAGGCGGACAACAAAAGGCCGCATGGGTTACCGAGCACAATTTCCGGAAAACAGGTTTTTAGGCGAACCAATCTATATTCGAATGGCAATAACGCCCTCCATTTGTTCTTGTGATGTACCTAGTAAGACCAACGAGAATCGAGTAATTTTAAAGATATCGACTCGCTCTTTTTTTTTGTTTGAAAGAGCAACTCTAGGTGCAAGGCGGACAACAAAAGGCCGCATGGGTTACCGAGCACAATTTCCGGAAAACAGGTTTTTAGGCGAACCAATCTATATTCGAATGGCAATAACGCCCTCCATTTGATCTTGTGATGTACCTAGTAAGACCAACGAGAATCGAGTAATTTTAAAGATATCGACTCGCTCTTTTTTTTGTTTGAAAGAGCAACTCTAGGTGCAAGGCGGACAACAAAAATCCGCATGGGTTATCGAGCACAATTTCCGGAAAACAGGTTTTTAGGCGAACCAATCTCTAATGTCGCCCTCCATTTGATCTTGTGATGTACCTAGTTAGACCAACGAGAATCGAGTAATTTTAAAGATATCGACTCGCTCTTTTTTTTGTTTGAAAGAGCAACTCTAGGTGCAAGGCGGACAACAAAAATCCGCATGGGTTATCGAGCACAATTTCCGGAAAACAGGTTTTTAGGCGAACCAATCTCTAATGTCGCCCTCCATTTGATCTTGTGATGTACCTAGTTAGACCAACGAGATCCGAGTAATTTTAAAGATAAGGACTCGCTCTTTTTTTTTGTTTGAAAGAGCAACTCTAGGTGCAAGGCGGACAACATAAATCCGCATGGGTTATCGAGCACAATTTCCGGAAAAAAGGTTTTTATGCGAACCAATCTCTAATGTCGCCCTCCATTTGATCTTGTGATGTACCTAGTTAGACCAACGAGAATCGAGTAATTTTAAAGATAAGGACTCGCTCTTTTTTTTTGTTTGAAAGAGCAACTCTAGGTGCAAGGCGGACAACATAAATCCGCATGGGTTATCGAGCACAATTTCCGGAAAAAAGGTTTTTAGGCGAACCAATCTCTAATGTCGCCCTCCATTTGATCTTGTGATGTACCTAGTTAGACCAACGAGAATCGAGTAATTTTAAAGATAACGACTCGCTCTTTTTTTTGTTTGAAAGAGCAACTCTAGGTGCAAGGCGGACAACAAAAACCCGCATGGGTTATCGAGCACAATTTCCGGAAAACAGGTTTTTAGGCGAACCAATCTCTATTCAAAAGGCAATGTCGCCCTCCATTTAATCTTATGATGTACCTAGTAAGACCAACGAGAATCGAGTAATTTTAAAGATAACGACTCGCTCTTTTTTTTGTTTGAAAGAGCAACTCTAGGTGCAAGGCGGACAACAAAAATCCGCATGGGTTGTCGAGCACAATTTCCGGAAAACAGGTTTTTAGGCGAACCAATCTCTAATGTCGCCCTCCATTTGATCTTGTGATGTACCTAGTAAGACCAACGAGAATCGAGTAATTTTAAAGATATCGACTCGCTCTTTTTTTTGTTTGAAAGAGCAACTCTAGGTGCAAGGCGGACAACATAAATCCGCATGGGTTTTCGAGCACAATTTCCGGAAAACAGGTTTTTAGGCGAACCAATCTATATTCGAATGGTAATAACGCCCTCCATTTGATCTTGTGATGTACCTAGTAAGACCAACGAGAATCGAGTAATTTTAAAGATATCGACTCGCTCTTTTTTTTGTTTGAAAGAGCAACTCTAGGTGCAAGGCGGACAACATAAATCCGCATGGGTTATCAAGCACAATTTCCGGAAAACAGGTTTTTAGGCGAACCAATCTATATTCGAATGGCAATAACGCCCTCCATTTGATCTTGTGATGTACCTAGTAAGACCAACGAGAATCGAGTAATTTTAAAGATATCGACTCGCTCTTTTTTTTTTGTTTGAAAGAGCAACTCTAGGTGCAAGGCGGACAACAAAAATCCGCATGGGTTATCGAGCACAATTTCCGGAAAACAGGTTTTTAGGCGAACCAATCTATATTCGAATGGCAATAACGCCCTCCATTTGATCTTGTGATGTACCTAGTAAGACCAACGAGAATCGAGTAATTTTAAAGATATCGACTCGCTCTTTTTTTTGTTTGAAAGAGCAACTCTAGGTGCAAGGCGGACAACAAAAATCCGCATGGGTTATCGAGCACAATTTCCGGAAAACAGGTTTTTAGGCGAACCAATCTCTAATGTCGCCCTCCATTTGATCTTGTGATGTACCTAGTTAGACCAACGAGAATCGAGTAATTTTAAAGATATCGACTCGCTCTTTTTTTTGTTTGAAAGAACAACTCTAGGTGCAAGGCGGACAACAAAAATCGGCATGAGTTATTGAGCACAATTTCCGGAAAACAGGTTTTTAGGCGAACCAATCTCTAATGTCGCCCTCCATTTAATCTTGTGATGTACCTAGTTAGACCAACGAGAATCGAGTAATTTTAAAGATATCGACTCGCTCTTTTTTTTTGTTTGAAAGAGCAACTCTAGGTGCAAGGCGGACAACATAAATCCGCATGGGTTATCGAGCACAATTTCCGGAAAAAAGGTTTTTAGGCGAACCAATCTCTAATGTCGCCCTCCATTTAATCTTGTGATGTACCTAGTTAGACCAACGAGAATCGAGTAATTTTAAAGATAACGACTCGCTCTTTTTTTTGTTTGAAAGAGCAACTCTAGGTGCAAGGCGGACAACAAAAATCGGCATGAGTTATTGAGCACAATTTCCGGAAAACAGGTTTTTAGGCGAACCAATCTCTAATGTCGCCCTCCATTTAATCTTGTGATGTACCTAGTTAGACCAACGAGAATCGAGTAATTTTAAAGATATCGACTCGCTCTTTTTTTTTGTTTGAAAGAGCAACTCTAGGTGCAAGGCGGACAACATAAATCCGCATGGGTTATCGAGCACAATTTCCGGAAAAAAGGTTTTTAGGCGAACCAATCTCTAATGTCGCCCTCCATTTAATCTTGTGATGTACCTAGTTAGACCAACGAGAATCGAGTAATTTTAAAGATAACGACTCGCTCTTTTTTTTGTTTGAAAGAGCAACTCTAGGTGCAAGGCGGACAACAAAAACCCGCATGGGTTATCGAGCACAATTTCCGGAAAACAGGTTTTTAGGCGAACCAATCTCTATTCAAAAGGCAATGTCGCGCTCCATTTAATCTTGTGATGTACCTAGTTAGACCAACGAGAATCGAGTAATTTTAAAGATATCGACTCGCTCTTTTTTTTGTTTGAAAGAGAAACTCTAGGTGCAAGGCGGACAACAAAAATCCGCATGGGTTATCGAGCACAATTTCCGGAAAACAGGTTTTTAGGCGAACCAATCTCTAATGTCGCCCTCCATTTGATCTTGTGATGTACCTAGTTAGACCAACGAGAATCGAGTAATTTTAAAGATAAGGACTCGCTCTTTTTTTTTGTTTGAAAGAGCGACTCTAGGTGCAAGGCGGACAACATAAATCCGCATGGGTTATCGAGCACAATTTCCGGAAAAAAGGTTTTTAGGCGAACCAATCTCTAATGTCGCCCTCCATTTAATCTTGTGATGTACCTAGTAAGACCAACGAGAATCGAGTAATTTTAAAGATAAGGACTCGCTCTTTTTTTTTGTTTGAAAGAGCGACTCTAGGTGCAAGGCGGACAACAAAAATCCGCATGAGTTATTGAGCACAATTTCCGGAAAACAGGTTTTTAGGCGAACCAATCTCTAATGTCGCCCTCCATTTAATCTTGTGATTTACCTAGTTAGACCAACGAGAATCGAGTAATTTTAAAGATATCGACTCGCTCTTTTTTTTGTTTGAAAGAGCAACTCTAGGTGCAAGGCGGACAACAAAAATCCGCATGGGTTATCGAGCACAATTAGCGGAAAACAGGTTTTTAGGCGAACCAATCTATATTCGAATGGCAATAACGCCCTCCATTTGTTCTTGTGATGTACCTAGTAAGACCAACGAGAATCGAGTAATTTTAAAGATATCGACTCGCTCTTTTTTTTGTTTGAAAGAGCAACTCTAGGTGCAAGGCGGACAACAAAAATCCGCAAGGGTTATCGAGCACAATTTCCGGAAAACAGGTTTTTAGGCGAACCAATCTCTAATGTCGCCCTCCATTTGATCTTGTGATGTACCTAGTAAGACCAACGAGAATCGAGTAATTTTAAAGATAACGACTCGCTCTTTTTTTTGTTTGAAAGAGCAACTCTAGGTGCAAGGCGGACAACAAAAATCCGCAAGGGTTATCGAGCACAATTTCCGGAAAACAGGTTTTTAGGCGAACCAATCTATATTCGAATGGCAATAACGCCCTCCATTTGATCTTGTGATGTACCTAGTAAGACCAACGAGAATCGAGTAATTTTAAAGATATCGACCCGCTCTTTTTTTTGTTCGAAAGAGCAACTCTAGGTGCAAGGCGGACAACAAAAATCCGCATGGGTTATCGAGCACAATTAGCGGAAAACAGGTTTTTAGGCGAACCAATCTATATTCGAATGGCAATAACGCCCTCCATTTGTTCTTGTGATGTACCTAGTAAGACCAACGAGAATCGAGTAATTTTAAAGATATCGACTCGCTCTTTTTTTTGTTTGGAAGAGCAACTCTAGGCGCAAGGCGGACAACAAAAATCCGCATGGGTTATCGAGCACTATTTCCGGAAAATAGGTTTTTAGGCGAACCAATCTCTAATGTCGCCCTCCATTTGATCTTGTGATGTACCTAGTTAGACCAACGAGATCCGAGTAATTTTAAAGATAACGACTCGCTCTTTTTTTTGTTTGAAAGAGCAACTCTAGGTGCAAGGCGGACAACAAAAATCCGCATGGGTTATCGAGCACAATTATCGGAAAACCGGTTTTTAGGCGAACCAATCTATATTCGAATGGCAATAACGCCCTCCATTTGATCTTGTGATGTACCTAGTAAGACCAACGAGAATCGAGTAATTTTAAAGATAAAAAAATTTTGCAAATTTTTTGAAATTTCAAAAAATTTGCAGCCTGATATACCCTATATACCCTCACTCAATCGATGCTAACGCACTCAATTTTGAAGATAGAGCGTCGGCGAGGTCATTTTTGGAATCAGGAGGATCAACTACGTACCCCGCACTCAAAATCACTACATTTTACGAAAAAAAAAAATTTTGCAAATTTTTTGAAATTTCAAAAAATTTGCAGCCTGATATACCCTATATACCCTCACTCAATCGATGCTAACGCACTCAATTTTGAAGATAGAGCGTCCGCGAGGTCATTTTTGGAATCAGGAGGATCAACTACGTACCCCGCACTCAAAATCACATCATTTTACGAAAAAAAAAATTTTGCAAATTTTTTGAAATTTCAAAAAATTTGCAGCCTGATATACCCTATATACCCTCACTCAATCGATGCTAACGCACTCAATTTTGAAGATAGAGCGTCCGCGAGGTCATTTTTGGAATCAGGAGGATCAACTACGTACCCCGCACTCAAAATCACATCATTTTACGAAAAAAAAAATTTTGCAAATTTTTTGAAATTTCAAAAAATTTGCAGCCTGATATACCCTATATACCCTCACTCAATCGATGCTAACGCACTCAATTTTGAAGATAGAGCGTCGGCGAGGCCATTTTTGGAATCAGGAGGATCAACTACGTCGGGTCCACTTAAAATCACATCATTTTACGAAAAAAAATATTTTGCAAATTTTTTGAAATTTCAAAAAATTTGCAGCCTGATATACCCTATATACCCTCACTCAATCGATGCTAACGCACTCAATTTTGAAGATAGAGCGTCCGCGAGGTCATTTTTGGAATCAGGAGGATCAACTACGTACCCCGCACTCAAAATCACATCATTTTACGAAAAAAAAAATTTTGCAAATTTTTTGAAATTTCAAAAAATTTGCAGCCTGATATACCCTATATACCCTCACTCAATCGATGCTAACGCACTCAATTTTGAAGATAGAGCGTCCGCGAGGTCATTTTTGGAATCAGGAGGATCAACTACGTACCCCGCACTCAAAATCACATCATTTTACGAAAAAAAAAATTTTGCAAATTTTTTGAAATTTCAAAAAATTTGCAGCCTGATATACCCTATATACCCTCACTCAATCGATGCTAACGCACTCAATTTTGAAGATAGAGCGTCGGCGAGGTCATTTTTGGAATCAGGAGGATCAACTACGTACCCCGCACTCAAAATCACTACATTTTACGAAAAAAAAAATTTTGCAAATTTTTTGAAATTTCAAAAAATTTGCAGCCTGATATACCCTATATACCCTCACTCAATCGATGCTAACGCACTCAATTTTGAAGATAGAGCGTCGGCGAGGTCATTTTTGGAATCAGGAGGATCAACTACGTACCCCGCACTCAAAATCACATCATTTTACGAAAAAAAAAATTTTGCAAATTTTTTGAAATTTCAAAAAATTTGCAGCCTGATATACCCTATATACCCTCACTCAATCGATGCTAACGCACTCAATTTTGAAGATAGAGCGTCGGCGAGGTCATTTTTGGAATCAGGAGGATCAACTACGTACCCCGCACTCAAAATCACTACATTTTACGAAAAAAAAAATTTTGCAAATTTTTTGAAATTTCAAAAAATTTGCAGCCTGATATACCCTATATACCCTCACTCAATCGATGCTAACGCACTCAATTTTGAAGATAGAGCGTCGGCGAGGTCATTTTTGGAATCAGGAGGATCAACTACGTACCCCGCACTCAAAATCACTACCATTTACGAAAAAAAAAATTTTGCAAATTTTTTGAAATTTCAAAAAATTTGCAGCCTGATATACCCTATATACCCTCACTCAATCGATGCTAACGCACTCAATTTTGAAGATAGAGCGTCGGCGAGGTCATTTTTGGAATCAGGAGGATCAACTACGTCGGGTCCACTTAAAATCACATCATTTTACGAAAAAAAATATTTTGCAAATTTTTTGAAATTTCAAAAAATTTGCAGCCTGATATACCCTATATACCCTCACTCAATCGATGCTAACGCACTCAATTTTGAAGATAGAGCGTCCGCGAGGTCATTTTTGGAATCAGGAGGATCAACTACGTACCCCGCACTCAAAATCACATCATTTTACGAAAAAAAAAATTTTGCAAATTTTTTGAAATTTCAAAAAATTTGCAGCCTGATATACCCTATATACCCTCACTCAATCGATACTAACGCACTCAATTTTGAAGATAGAGCGTCGGCGAGGTCATTTTTGGAATCAGGAGGATCAACTACGTCGGGTCCACTTAAAATCACATCATTTTACGAAAAAAAATATTTTACAAATTTTTTGAAATTTCAAAAAATTTGCAGCCTGATATACCCTATATACCCTCACTCAATCGATACTAACGCACTCAATTTTGAAGATAGAGCGTCGGCGAGGTCATTTTTGGAATCAGGAGGATCAACTACGTACCCCGCACTCAAAATCACTACATTTTACGAAAAAAAAAAATTTTGCAAATTTTTTGAAATTTCAAAAAATTTGCAGCCTGATATACCCTATATACCCTCACTCAATCGATGCTAACGCACTCAATTTTGAAGATAGAGCGTCGGCGAGGTCATTTTTGGAATCAGGAGGATCAACTACGTACCCCGCACTCAAAATCACTACATTTTACGAAAAAAAAAATTTTGCAAATTTTTTGAAATTTCAAAAAATTTGCAGCCTGATATACCCTATATACCCTCACTCAATCGATGCTAACGCACTCAATTTTGAAGATAGAGCGTCGGCGAGGTCATTTTTGGAATCAGGAGGATCAACTACGTACCCCGCACTCAAAATCACTACATTTTACGAAAAAAAAAATTTTGCAAATTTTTTGAAATTTCAAAAAATTTGCAGCCTGATATACCCTATATACCCTCACTCAATCGATGCTAACGCACTCAATTTTGAAGATAGAGCGTCCGCGAGGTCATTTTTGGAATCAGGAGGATCAACTACGTACCCCGCACTCAAAATCACATCATTTTCCGAAAAAAAAAATTTTGCAAATTTTTTGAAATTTCAAAAAATTTGCAGCCTGATATACCCTATATACCCTCACTCAATCGATGCTAACGCACTCAATTTTGAAGATAGAGCGTCGGCGAGGTCATTTTTGGAATCAGGAGGATCAACTACGTCGGGTCCACTTAAAATCACATCATTTTACGAAAAAAAATATTTTGCAAATTTTTTGAAATTTCAAAAAATTTGCAGCCTGATATACCCTATATACCCTCACTCAATCGATGCTAACGCACTCAATTTTGAAGATAGAGCGTCCGCGAGGTCATTTTTGGAATCAGGAGGATCAACTACGTACCCCGCACTCAAAATCACATCATTTTACGAAAAAAAAAATTTTGCAAATTTTTTGAAATTTCAAAAAATTTGCAGCCTGATATACCCTATATACCCTCACTCAATCGATACTAACGCACTCAATTTTGAAGATAGAGCGTCGGCGAGGTCATTTTTGGAATCAGGAGGATCAACTACGTCGGGTCCACTTAAAATCACATCATTTTACGAAAAAAAATATTTTACAAATTTTTTGAAATTTCAAAAAATTTGCAGCCTGATATACCCTATATACCCTCACTCAATCGATACTAACGCACTCAATTTTGAAGATAGAGCGTCGGCGAGGTCATTTTTGGAATCAGGAGGATCAACTACGTACCCCGCACTCAAAATCACTACATTTTACGAAAAAAAAAAATTTTGCAAATTTTTTGAAATTTCAAAAAATTTGCAGCCTGATATACCCTATATACCCTCACTCAATCGATGCTAACGCACTCAATTTTGAAGATAGAGCGTCGGCGAGGTCATTTTTGGAATCAGGAGGATCAACTACGTACCCCGCACTCAAAATCACTACATTTTACGAAAAAAAAAATTTTGCAAATCTTTTGAAATTTCAAAAAATTTGCAGCCTGATATACCCTATATACCCTCACTCAATCGATGCTAACGCACTCAATTTTGAAGATAGAGCGTCGGCGAGGTCATTTTTGGAATCAGGAGGATCAACTACGTACCCCGCACTCAAAATCACTACATTTTACGAAAAAAAAAATTTTGCAAATTTTTTGAAATTTCAAAAAATTTGCAGCCTGATATACCCTATATACCCTCACTCAATCGATGCTAACGCACTCAATTTTGAAGATAGAGCGTCGGCGAGGTCATTTTTGGAATCAGGAGGATCAACTACGTACCCCGCACTCAAAATCACTACATTTTACGAAAAAAAAAATTTTGCAAATTTTTTGAAATTTCAAAAAATTTGCAGCCTGATATACCCTATATACCCTCACTCAATCGATGCTAACGCACTCAATTTTGAAGATAGAGCGTCCGCGAGGTCATTTTTGGAATCAGGAGGATCAACTACGTACCCCGCACTCAAAATCACATCATTTTACGAAAAAAAAAATTTTGCAAATTTTTTGAAATTTCAAAAAATTTGCAGCCTGATATACCCTATATACCCTCACTCAATCGATGCTAACGCACTCAATTTTGAAGATAGAGCGTCGGCGAGGTCATTTTTGGAATCAGGAGGATCAACTACGTACCCCGCACTCAAAATCACTACATTTTACGAAAAAAAAAATTTTGCAAATTTTTTGAAATTTCAAAAAATTTGCAGCCTGATATACCCTATATACCCTCACTCAATCGATGCTAACGCACTCAATTTTGAAGATAGAGCGTCGGCGAGGTCATTTTTGGAATCAGGAGGATCAACTACGTCGGGTCCACTTAAAATCACATCATTTTACGAAAAAAAATATTTTGCAAATTTTTTGAAATTTCAAAAAATTTGCAGCCTGATATACCCTATATACCCTCACTCAATCGATGCTAACGCACTCAATTTTGAAGATAGAGCGTCCGCGAGGTCATTTTTGGAATCAGGAGGATCAACTACGTACCCCGCACTCAAAATCACATCATTTTACGAAAAAAAAAATTTTGCAAATTTTTTGAAATTTCAAAAAATTTGCAGCCTGATATACCCTATATACCCTCACTCAATCGATGCTAACGCACTCAATTTTGAAGATAGAGCGTCGGCGAGGTCATTTTTGGAATCAGGAGGATCAACTACGTCGGGTCCACTTAAAATCACATCATTTTACGAAAAAAAATATTTTGCAAATTTTTTGAAATTTCAAAAAATTTGCAGCCTGATATACCCTATATACCCTCACTCAATCGATGCTAACGCACTCAATTTTGAAGATAGAGCGTCCGCGAGGTCATTTTTGGAATCAGGAGGATCAACTACGTACCCCGCACTCAAAATCACATCATTTTACGAAAAAAAAAATTTTGCAAATTTTTTGAAATTTCAAAAAATTTGCAGCCTGATATACCCTATATACCCTCACTCAATCGATACTAACGCACTCAATTTTGAAGATAGAGCGTCGGCGAGGTCATTTTTGGAATCAGGAGGATCAACTACGTCGGGTCCACTTAAAATCACATCATTTTACGAAAAAAAATATTTTACAAATTTTTTGAAATTTCAAAAAATTTGCAGCCTGATATACCCTATATACCCTCACTCAATCGATACTAACGCACTCAATTTTGAAGATAGAGCGTCGGCGAGGTCATTTTTGGAATCAGGAGGATCAACTACGTACCCCGCACTCAAAATCACTACATTTTACGAAAAAAAAAATTTTGCAAATTTTTTGAAATTTCAAAAAATTTGCAGCCTGATATACCCTATATACCCTCACTCAATCGATGCTAACGCACTCAATTTTGAAGATAGAGCGTCGGCGAGGTCATTTTTGGAATCAGGAGGATCAACTACGTACCCCGCACTCAAAATCACTACATTTTACGAAAAAAAAAATTTTGCAAATTTTTTGAAATTTCAAA